>CM046453.1:7922924-8066175 GCA_025506515.1 Flaveria trinervia
AATTTTAACCGATCGAATAACAAATAATGTCATGGGCGGCCGGTAGAAACATGTAGTCTGAATGAAAACCGACGAGGCTATAAAAGTATGTTTTGTATGCCTTCCAAAATAAAAGTATATTTTGTATGTATGTTAGCAATGATAGAAACTTGAGGTTTGAATAACCAATCAAATCCTTCGTCGTATTCCTTAACCTCGAATTGCTTCTCATGCACATCCACAAGAAACCATTCTGGCCTTTCCCTCTAACTAAAACGCACTCTATTAAATTATTCAAGAAAGTTACAATTTGATAATATATGTATGTACGTATGTGTGTGTATATATATATTCTTCTTCATAATATACTATATATCGTACTAATATTTCTTAAACTACTTGAAAAAACGTGAATGGATGTTCAAAATTGTGCAGATGAGGCACACTCTAATATTTAAACTTTACTGCAAGTGTCATTTGAATAAAGATAATGCAGATGAAGCTTAGTTGTATTTTATCTTCATGCTATCAAGTTGATATATTAATAAGAACATTAATAAAAATACTATTAAATATGATTACAATTAATAATGTTTTGTCAAGTTACATCAAAATAGAAGGTAGACGGGCAACAAGCTGCGCCGCCACCCCTTTCTGAATAGCAAATCCTAACCTTCCAAAAACAAATCCTTGCCTCTCCGGGGGTGAGCAATGGTTGTCTATGACCCGTTGGACCCTGGTCAAAAAGTTGATAGCTTCTGGCGCTAGGGAGCCAAATATATCAAAGGCAAAGGGAACAAAAGCGTGCTCGTTCTCTGCGCAAGCTTTAGCATGTTTATCCACTTTCTTTGATTCTGCCTTTCTTGCCGCTTGACCAGCTACAAAACCGTTTTCCCGTAAACCAACCAAAGGGGAAACCCATGTGAGGTCCACATAAGCATGTTTGCCCCCAGCCCAGCCAAAGACGAGCAGATCCGCTGGTCGCAAAGTAGACCTCCCCTCCATAGGGTCCGTGAGGAAATTCACAGAGGCTTCTTTCTTAGCAGAAATCTCAGCTCTTCTTAGGATGTCCCCCAAAACATCTCGTACCCAGTCATGCCGATATTTGAACCCAGGTAGCTCTTTACAGTGAAGGGCGTGCTCCCCATATTTATCCATACAAGCTTTACGACATATCGGACATGTTTCATCTTCCGGGTACATAGGGATCATCAACCGGTATTTTAGTTTTAACAAGAAAATAATAAATTTATTGTTATATCTTGTCATATATATATATATATATATATTATATATATATATATATATATATATATATAGGGATGCATTCAAATGAGAACAAAAAATTTGTAAAGAACCAAAGAAACCATTTTTAGCCACTTATTTTTTCTTTCTAGTTTTAAAATTTTTTATTTGTAAGGGTATTATGATAATTTTTTGATGTTAATTTAGTTACTTTTTACATGAAAATTCACAGGAAATAATTTTTTAATAATTTGACTATTGTTTGTGTTCATAAGTGAAAAAATATGCATATATGAATATGTGCATCTATGCATACATGTGTATGTGCATCTATGCATAAAATTCAATGCAAAACAAGCTTTGAAGTGTATCTTTAAAATACAAAACAATTTTAATAGGAAAGCGAAAACATAAATGGACAAATTCATAATAGGAATAAAAAGACTAAACGGTGTATAAGACTTTTGATTTAAAATAATTAATAATTTTATGGTAAAAAAATATTATAAACAAATATGCTTTGAGTAAAATTAAAAAAAATAAAATAAAATATGTGGCTAGAAATGGTTCTTTTGGTTTTTTTACAAAAAGTTGGTTAATTTTTTAAAAATAAAAATAAGAATATGTGGCTATAAATGGTTCTTTTGGTTTTTTCTAATTTTTTGGTTCTAATTTGAAGCCCATATATATATATATATATATATATATGTATATATATATGTATATATATATATATGTATATATATATATATATATATATACGTATATATATACGTATATATATATGTATATATATGTATATATATACGTATATATATATGTATATATATATACGTATATATATGTATATATATATACGTATATATATGTATATATACGTATCTATATATATATGTATATATACGTATATAGGTATATATATATATAGTATATATACGTATATATACGTATATATTCGTATATATACGTATATATACGTATATATTCGTATATATACGTATATATACGTATATATAAGTATATATACGTATATATACGTATATATACGTATATATACGTATATATACGTATATATAAGTATATATACGTATATATACGTATATATACGTATATATACGTATATATACGTATATATACGTATATATACGTATATATACGTATATATACGTATATATACGTGTATATATCTATATCTATATATATATATATATATATATATATATGGCTAAGGAAATAAATAATAAAAACTTTAATATTTTGAATATTAATGAATTATATATACCAATCTTTCTTACCCTAAACCTTACTGCCACTTACCCAAAAACCAAGCAAGTGATTTAGTAGATAACCATGCGCCCATCAACAAACAATTTTCAAACACAAATTATTAAACTATTAATATATATGAGTCCACAATTAACCTAGTGATCGAATATCCTCTCGTCCAATCTTATGGCACAAGAAATCAGACTAATAGTATGTAGTTCTCACTACAAGAATCTGACCCTATCCCGACTGGACCTATAACGCCGATATGGTTTCGTCGCTATAGGTCACCCTATCCCGACAACATGGTTTTGTCGCTATAGGTCATCCTATCGCGACGACATGTCATCGCTATAGTGTGGATTTGGTTTTTGGCTACTAAAGTTCTATCACGACGACATGTCGTCGCCTTAGGTGTCACCTATCGCGACGACACGAAAGTCGTCGCTGCATTTAGTTATTGTGACATCCGGTAAATTTTCGTTACCAAACTCCGTTAGTTTCGTTAATTCTTGCATACACGTGTCGTGAACACACACTAGTTGTCGTTTAACGTTGGTGACCTAATAATAATTAATAATGTTACGTTATTGATAATCTAATTGATTATGTGATTATTGTGTTATGCTTATGTGTTTACACAATTTAAACGTTAACGGTGAATTTTATCGCGTAACGTGAAAACGCGTATATTTAAATTGCCTATCTTGTGAGTTGTGGAAATAATGTAAATATTATTATTGTTGATTAATAATGTTGGTATTATTAAGTTAAAACCTTTCAAAAAGTTTTTAAAAGAATAGTTTTTTATAAAATATAAAATAAAGGGGGTTAAGTGTAATTACCTAAAACTAAAACTTAACAAAATTAACAAACCCTAATCCCCTCAAACCCCAAATCGGCCGCAAACCATCACCCTCACCTCTCCAATTGCGATTTCAACGTAGAACTAACCTTCAAGCCAAGATTTTGATCGATTTCAAGCAATACAACTCGTGGGAATCATCAATTGCAAGCTATAACACGTTTAAAGGTTAGATTTTTCATGTTTTTGTGGGTTCTTGTTGAGGGCCGAACCCTAGTTGCGAAATTGGTCTTCATGGGGTCGAATTTGATGTTGTTTGATGATGTTAATATGTTAGTTGGATTGATTACATGTTGTTTAACGTTGATTATGCATGAGTTGTATGTTTTTAGTGGACTGATCATGAACTTTGATTATAAGCAAACTCTAATTCGAAAATGGCATGATTATGTGAAGTTGATGATTGTTTGATGAATGTATGATGATTAGTAGGTTGTATGAATGCTAGGTTACATTGATTTTGCAAGAAATCGATAAATTGATGTTGATGTTCATAGCTTACTATAATAGTAACTTTATTTTGCATGTAATGTTGAATTATTGATGAATTGATGTTATGGATGTGTTCATGATGATGATTAGATGCTAGATTGTTGTTATGAATGCTAGAAATCTTTGAATGGATGTTGTTGTTCATAGCTTGCCAAAAGTAGAAACTTTTGTTCATGAAGATTGTTAGATTATGGTGATTAGGTATTGTTGATCATGTCTAGATATTGTTATGAACTTGAATTGGTATATTAATGATGAATTCATGAATGCATAGGATGTTTAATAGATTTTGGGATGTACTTTCCCAAAAGGGAAACTTTAATTGCATAAAGTCTGAAAAATGATAGTTTGAACATGTTTGGGATGTTAGGAGCATGTTAGTATGATCATGGATGAATTCTAAGGTGGTAGAACATAGTAATTTGGTTGTATGTGATGCTGGGGTAATCATGAATGATTTTTAGACATTTATGATCATGTATGATTTGGATGTTGTTTAGTAGTTGAACATCATGTTTGGGACTGGAAATTGATTATTGTGGTGTATGCTGGATGTAATGAATATGATTGTGATCATCATACACGTGTGCGAATCTGAGGCCCCGACTTAGTAGGATTGGCAGGGTTTAGGATGTGAAGTCGTGAGTGGCTTCACATGGCATGTGGTGAGTGGTTTGATCTTTGTGTGACATGTTAGTTGTGTGATAACTAGTGGATATGTTAATGTTCTAGATTCGCATGTCTGGTATGATACTTGATTGTATGATGATTTAAGTGATACACCTGGATAATATAGCATACATATGATCTATTTGAATGGTTTACAACATATAAAGTCACCAATGGGTCAAACGGGTCAACTAGGTCAAACATGTTTGTTTTGTTTGAAATCTTGAGTACTTGGTTGTAGTGTACTTAGGGTTTCACATGTTCTTTGATTACACGTACTCATGTACTTATATGATCTATTCTGTTTGACAAGTCAAACTCTAAGTATCTATACGCATATCAGGTGAGTTCATGCCCCACTCTTTATTTAATCTCTTTTGGGGGAGATAGCATACTGGTAAATCACAAACGCTTTATATATTCAAGATGTGTATAATATTATATAGTGTTGATATCATGGAAAAGTCCTCACACTTTCGAATTGTTAATATTGAATAGCGGAGAAATTTGGGTAGTACTACTGGGTCTGACGAGCCCCACCTGTGTGACTCGAGGTCAACTGGGTGCAAGTTGTCCTAATGAACATTGTCACGACCTGTTAAGTCGTGGCAGGAGGCAACAACGTAACACAGTCAGCTTCAATTACGAAATCACTATGAAATAATATTTGTTGTTAATGGACTAGCTATCTGTTACAATGCACTACTTGTATATCTCTATTATTAAACTGTTTATGTTTGAATATCTCTTGAACTCACCAACCATTGTGTTGACATTTTAGTATGTTATTCTCAGGTCATTAGCTTGCTTGCCATAGGAGCACTGCATGGTTCACTTGCATTCTAAGACTCGGTTCCCAAGACATTTTTAGTATTTTAATGATTATTGTTACTCTTTTGGGTTGGCACATGTTTTGCCATAGTTATACTTTTATTTCGTTGGGTTGTTTTCAAAACGCTTCCGCACAGTTCAAAGTTTGTACTTTGGTTGATTTTATTTAAATTATGGCATATAGAGTCGTTCTGAGTAACTGTTGACTGTGATCCTGGTTTGTTCACACGCCTCGCAGTAAAACTCCACAAGTGGATTTTGAGGGTGTGACAGATTGGTATCAGAGCCATTGGTTATAGGAAACTAGGTTGCATACACACTAGACTATAACCGCACACAGTTAATTAGTTACATGTGCCTTATTCTCATCTACTGTATACTCATTGGCATACACGTCACACTCTCTGCAGCATGACATCGTCATCGAGAGCTCCGGGTAAACGACCTGAATCACCTTCACGATCTGAATCCCCACCTCCCGCACCTGTACCTGATGATGGATTTGATTGGTCCCGACTGGCTTATCCTCGAGAGGAGATTGACTGGGATCAACCCTTTGCATTGATGAAGCGTGACCCTCCGCGAGACTGGCGTTTCTATCCTAGATTTGTTGATCATATCATGTTTAGGGAGCGCGTACCTGTCCCGAGGCCCAGGACTAGGAACAATGCCGACCAACCAATGCCTTCACTCTCACGGACGGTGCAGTCCAACAAGCAACTTATTGCTGCACTAGTGGCTGCACTGGACACTGAGCAGCATCGAGTAAGGCGGCTCACGGGTGATGTCTGTACACTGCAGCAAGAGGTGTACAACCTGAGACATCAATTGGATGAACTCGAGGAATAACACAGGAAGACCCTAAACGGGTGTCACCATATGCAAGATGGTCTCATGGCACTCCAAGGGCGCGTGACTGCTCGTGAACAGCGGGACGCCGTAGCTGATAATAGGATTGCCATTTTAGAAGCTCAACTAGCGGCACTTCAGATTGCTATAGCTCCTGCTCTTGCAGCAGACCCTGAGGATGAGGAGGATCCCGAGGAGGGACCCGAAGAGGAGGAACCGGAGGAGATGGAGGATGACAGTGATGGGTCAGATGTTTTCGATTGACTTCTTTATATGACTTAGACTACGTAGTGTTTTTCTTTTTGAAACCTATGTGGGAAGGGTTGTTTCCCCACACGAACGACAAACTTAAATTTTGACATTGATAAATACATTGTGACTCATTTACAATTTATTTACTGGGTTATTATTTTTGTTATGAATGTTATGGTTGTGATGATTCATTATTTCTTTTATTTACTGTTTACTATGCTTCAATGAGTTAAATGTGTTTGATGTTACTCATTATTGTATTTGTGAATATAAAGTGAAAAGAATGGACGCCCGTGGACGTGGACGTGGACGTGGTCGTGGACGCGGACGTGCACGTGGCACCGGAGAACAGGGCGGTGGTGCTATTAACATGACCCCCGCAGAATTGGCTACTCTAATTAATGAGCATGTTCAAGCGGCAATGGCTGCTGCCCATGTGGGTCAGCCAGCAGGTAAACAATGATAGAAAGATAAAACTGATATCCTTCATAACTGTATGGGATGTCTGATTAATGTGTGTTGTGTTAAAGCAGGACCACCAGTGTGTACCTACAAGTCTTTTATGGACTGTAAGCCACACACCTACAACGGTACAGAGGGTGCTGTAGGGCTTGTGCGATGGTTCGAGAAGACTGAGTCTATCTTCTCTAAATGCAATTGTCCACCTACGGATCAAGTAATGTTGGACCAAAAGAACTAATGAGCCAAGATCAGAAAACCTCTAAGTCCCACATGGTATCACAACAACTGCTGAAAGCTTCATCAGCAGTTTGACAAGTGCTGAAGACTTCAACAGCTGAAGATCAAGTGCTGAAGACTTCAACAGCTGAAGAACTAAAGTGCTGAAGTACAACAGCTGAAGAACACAAGTACTGAAGCTGAACAGCTGAAGAACACAAGTACTGAAGCTGAACAGCTGAAGAACACAAGTGCTGAAGCTGGAAGACCAAAGTATTGAAGTACAACAGCTGAAGTGTTTATAAGTGCTGAAGATCAACAACTGATGTACAAAGTCTGAAGACAAAGACTGAAGACATCAGCTGATGATATCTACTGAAGTCATCAGCTGATGAAACATCTGAAGGTCAAAGTCTGAAGATCAAGTACTGAAGCCTTAGTAGTTTGTCACAACTGCTGAAGAGTACTTCTTTAGTAGTTGTGATATCAGTAGTTTTTATATTTCTAGTAAAGTATGCCACCAGGACTTTAGAGGGTGCTGCTCTGTCTTGGTGGAACGTGCAAGTGCAGATGCTTGGACAAGCGATGGCGAATAGACTTCCATGGGATGAGTTCAAAGCAATGATGACTGAGGAGTACTGTCCTTGCAACGAAGTGCAGAAGTTAGAGATGGAGTTCTGGCAATTGAAGATGCAGGGCTCGGAAATTGAGGCTTACACCACCAGACCCATGAATTAGCAACTCTGTGCCCGGGAATGGTGAATGAGGTGCATAAAAGGGTAGAGCATTACATACGGGGATTGGTACCCGAGATCCAAAGTATGCTAACTGCTTCCAATCTAGCCACAATTCAGCAAGCCATCCAGCTAGCTCACAGGCTAACTGACCAAGCCGTGGAGCAAGGACGTCTACCCAAACGGGCGCTGTGGCAAGCGTGCCCGACAACAAAAGAAAGTGGGATAATGCCAACAAAACCAAGCATCATCATCTTCTAGCGGTCAACCTCAACCTCAACAGCAACAACAGCCGGTTCAGCAGCAACGGAGGTTTGACAATAACCGTAACTTCAACCAAACGCTTGAAAATAATTAAGGACCTAGTGGTTATGGTGGGAGACATCCGAAGTGTACTCGGTGTAATTACCATCATGTGGGAAGGTGTGATAGCTTCAAGTGTCAACGTTGTGGAAAAATTGGACACGCTGCAAAGGATTGTCGTGGTGAACTGGTAAGGAGGCCACAACAACCTCAAGAAACTCCCAAGGGTTGTTTCGAATGTGGGAAAGAAGGGCACTACAGGCGAAACTGCCCACAACTAAGGAGGAACGGTAATGGCAACAACAATAACAACAACAACAATACCAACAACCACGGTAACAACAACAACAATGGTAATAACAACATCGGTGGAAATGGTACTGGTAATGGCGGCAATAAATATGGAGCCAAGGGGAGAGCCTTTGTCATTGGCTCAGGTGAGGCTTTAAATGATCCCACAACTGTTACCGGTAGATTCTCTGTTAATGGTTGTTTTGCTACGGTACTATTTGATACTGGAGCCGATAGGAGTTTTGTGTCCTTAAAGTTCTGTAGTCTTTTAAGTGATATACCCTTTGCTTTAGAATCTAAATACACTGTGGAATTAGCCAACGATAAACAAATCCATATAACGCATATCCTTAAAGACTGTAAGATAGAACTTACTGGTCATACTTTCGCTATAGATCTCATGCATGTTACGCTGGGGAGTTTTGATGTTGTGATAGGCATGGATTGGCTCTCTAGCAAGCGAGCGGAAGTCATATGTCATGAGAAGATCACACGAATCCCTGTTGGTGATAAAATCCTTACCGTCAGAGGTGATAGGAGTGGTGCTGTGATAGGCATCATCTCATTCATGAAAGCCCAAAAGTTGTTACGAAAGGGTCGTGTGGCTATCCTAGCACTTGTAACCGATAAGCAGACAGAAGAAAGGGGAATGGAGGATATTCCCATAGTACGCGATTTTCCAGAGGTGTTTCCAGAGGATCTTCCTGGATTACCACCTCACCGCCAAGTGGAATTCCAGATTGAGTTGACTCCCGGCGCAGCTCCGATTGCTAGGGCACCTTATCGATTGTCACCAAACGAGCTACAAAAGTTGTCATCACAACTTCAAGAGCTTTTGGATAAGGGCTTTATTCGACCTAGCACATCACCTTGGGGAGCTCCTGTTCTCTTTGTTAAGAAGAAGGATGGCACATTCTGGATGTGCATCGATTATAGAGAGTTAAACAAAGTAACAATCAAGAACCGATACCCTTTACCTCGTATCGACGACTTGTTCGATCAGCTCCAAGGATCAAGCTATTATTCGAAGATTGACTTGAGATCTGGTTATCATCAACTTAGAGTTCGAGAAGAAGACATTCCCAAGACTGCGTTCCGTACTCGATATGGTCATTATGAGTTCTTGGTCATGCCTTTTGGGTTGACTAATGCACCTGCTATGTTCATGGACCTCATGAACCGCGTGTGCAAACCATATCTTGACCAGTTTGTCATTGTGTTCATCGATGATATACTGATATATTCTAGGACCAAGGAGGAGCATGAAGAGCACTTATGAATGATCTTGGAACTGCTGAAAAATGAGCAGATGTATGCTAAATTCTCAAAGTGTGACTTTTGGATAAGAGAAGTGCGATTCCTAGGTCATATTGTTAATGAGAAGGGGATACATGTTGATCCTACCAAAATTGAGGCGATAAAGAATTGGACTACACCCAAAACGCCGAGTGAGTTAAGACAATTTCTGGGATTAGCAGGATATTACCGACAATTCATAGAAGGATTTTCTAAGATCGCACAACCTCTCACAGCCTTGACTCACAAAGGAACGGCATACAAATGGAGTGAGAGTCAAGAGTCAGCTTTCCAATTATTAAAACAAAAACTCTGCACTGCCCCGATATTAGCATTACCAGAGGGAACGGATGACTTTGTGGTGTATTGCAATACATCTATTCAAGGATTGGGTTATGTCTTGATGCAACGAGATAAGGTGATAGCCTACGCCTCGAGACAACTAAAGGTTCATGAGAAGAACTATACCACCCATGACTTAGAATTGGGTGCAGTGCTTTTTGCCTTAAAGATCTGGAGACATTACTTGTACGGTACCAAGTGCACTATCTACACCGATCACAAGAGTCTTCAACATATCTTCGAGCAAAAAGAGTTGAATATGAGACAGCGACGTTGGGTGGAACTATTAAACGATTATGATTGCACTATTAAGTACCATCCGGGAAAGGCGAACGTAGTTGCCGATGCCCTAAGCAGGAAGGAAACAGCTAAACCCCGATGGGTGCGAGCTTTACAGCTTACTATCAGTACCCAACTGCCTGAACAAGTTAAGGAGGCACAGATAGAAGCTTTAAAAGCAGAAAATATTGGTTCTGAGTCATTAAGGGGAATGGATAAACAGCTAGCGGTGAAAGTGGATGGAATTTGGTATTTCATGGATAGACTTTGGGTGCCTGTTTATGGAAATCTGAGATTTAGTTATGAGCGAGGCACACAAATCTAAGTATTCTATACATCCTGGATCCGACAAGATGTATCATGACCTAAAGGCGCACTATTGGTGGCCTAACATGAAAGCGGATGTGTCAAACCTAAAGAAGTGCATAACTGATGAAACAATGGTCGTACCACTAGAAGAAATTCAAGTGGATGAACAATTGCGTTTTAGTGAAGAACCAGTTGAGGTGATGGACCGTGAGGTGAAAACACTTTAGCAAAGCAAGATACCTATTGTTAAAATTCATTGGAATTCGTGACATGGACCGGAATTCACATGGAAACGAGAAGATCAAATGAAGCTTAAGTACCCTCAACTACTCGAAAGGACGATGCCAGCACACGAAGGTATTGATTTAAATTTTGGGACGAAATTTCTTTCAACATGGTGATGATGTGACAACTCATCCAAAACTCACTCGATTTCGATTTCTATGTGCCAATGCAGTGGACCAGTGATGGAACACTCTCACCATGTAACGCAATTTTCGGGACGAAAATTCTTTCAACATGGGGATAATGTGACATCCGGTAAATTTCCGTTACCAAACTCCGTTAGTTCCGTTAAGTCTTGCATACACGTGTCGTGAACACACACTAGTTGTCGTTTAACGTTGGTGACCTAATAATAATTAATAATGTTACGTTATTGATAATCTAATTGATTATGTGATTATTGTGTTATGCTTATGTGTTTACACAATTTAAACGTTAACGGTGAATTTTATCGCGTAACGTGGAAACGCGTATATTTAAATTGCCTATCTTGTGAGTTGTGGAAATAATGTAAATATTATTATTGTTGATTAATAATGTTGGTATTATTAAGTTAAAACCTTTCAAAAAGTTTTTAAAAGAATAGTTTTTTATAAAATATAAAATAAGGGGGTTAAGTGTAATTACCTAAAACTAAAACTTAACAAAATTAACAACCCTAATCCCCCCAAACCCCAAATCGGCCGCAAACCATCACCCTCACCTCTCCAATTGCGATTTCAACCTAGAACTAACCTTCAAGCCAAGATTTTGATCGATTTCAAGCAATACAACTCGTGGGAATCATCAATTGCAAGCTATAACACGTTTAAAGGTTAGATTTTTCATGTTTTTGTGGGTTCTTGTTGAGGGCCGAACCCTAGTTGCGAAATTGGTCTTCATGGGGTCGAATTTGATGTTGTTAATATGTTAGTTGGATTGATTACATGTTGTTTAACGTTGATTATGCATGAGTTGTATGTTTTTAGTGGACTGATCATGAACTTTGATTATAAGCAAACTCTAATTCGAAAATGGCATGATTATGTGAAGTTGATGATTGTTTGATGAATGTATGATGATTAGTAGGTTGTATGAATGCTAGGTTACATTGATTTTGCAAGAAATCGATAAATTGATGTTGATGTTCATAGCTTACTAATAATAGTAACTTTATTTTGCATGTAATGTTGAATTATTGATGAATTGATGTTATGGATGTGTTCATGATGATGATTAGATGCTAGATTGTTGTTATGAATGCTAGAAATCTTTGAATGGATGTTGTTGTTCATAGCTTGCCAAAAGTAGAAACTTTTGTTCATGAAGATTGTTAGATTATGGTGATTAGGTATTGTTGATCATGTCTAGATATTGTTATGAACTTGAATTGGTATATTAATGATGAATTCATGAATGCATAGGATGTTTAATAGATTTTGGGATGTACTTTCCCAAAAGGGAAACTTTAATTGCATAAAGTCTGAAAAATGATAGTTTGAACATGTTTGGGATGTTAGGAGCATGTTAGTATGATCATGGATGAATTCTAAGGTGGTAGAACATAGTAATTTGGTTGTATGTGATGCTGGGGTAATCATGAATGATTTTTAGACATTTATGATCATGTATGATTTGGATGTTGTTTAGTAGTTGAACATCATGTTTGGGACTGGAAATTGATTATTGTGGTGTATGCTGGATGTAATGAATATGATTGTGATCATCATACACGTGTGCGAATCTGAGGCCCCGACTTAGTAGGATTGGCAGGGTTTAGGATGTGAAGTCGTGAGTGGCTTCACATGGCATGTGGTGAGTGGTTTGATCTTTGTGTGACATGTTAGTTGTGTGATAACTAGTGGATATGTTAATGTTCTAGATTCGCATGTCTGGTATGATACTTGATTGTATGATGATTTAAGTGATACACCTGGATAATATAGCATACATATGATCTATTTGAATGGTTTACAACATATAAAGTCACCAATGGGTCAAACGGGTCAACTAGGTCAAACATGTTTGTTTTGTTTGAAATCTTGAGTACTTGGTTGTAGTGTACTTAGGGTTTCACATGTTCTTTGATTACACGTACTCATGTACTTATATGATCTAGGTAACCTCTGAAGGTTGTCTGTCTATTCTTTTTGACAAGTCAAACTCTAAGTATCTATACGCATATTAGGTGAGTTCATGCCCCACTCTTTATTTAATCTCTTTTGGGGGAGATAACATACTGGTAAATCACAAACGCTTTATATATTCAAGTTGTGTATAATATTATATAGTGTTGATATCATGGAAAAGTCCTCACACTTTCGAATTGTTAATATTGAATAGTGGGAAAATTTGGGTAGTACTACTGGGTCTGACGAGCCCCACCTGTGTGACTCGAGGTCAAACGGGTGCAAGTTGTCCTAATGAACATTGTCACGACCTGTTAAGTCGTGGCAGGAGGCAACAACGTAACACAGTCAGCTTCAATTACGAAATCACTATGAAATAATATTTGTTGTTAATGGACTAGCTATCTGTTACAATGCACTACTTGTATATCTCTATTATTAAACTGTTTATGTTTGAATATCTCTTGAACTCACCAACCATTGTGTTGACATTTTAGTATGTTGTTCTCAGGTCATTAGCTTGCTTGCCATAGGAGCACTGCATGGTTCACTTGCATTCTAAGACTCGGTTCCCAAGACATTTTTAGTATTTTAATGATTATTGTTACTCTTTTGGGTTGGCACATGTTTTGCCATAGTTATACTTTTATTTCGTTGGGTTGTTTTCAAAACGCTTCCGCACAGTTTAAAGTTTGTACTTTGGTTGATTTTATTTAAATTATGGCATATAGAGTCGTTCTGAGTAAGTGTTGACTGTGATCCTGGTTTGTTCACACGCCTCGCGGTAAAACTCCGCAAGTGGATTTTGAGGGTGTGACAGTTGCCATAGGTAATTTTATCATAATTTCTATTTATTTCAGATGACACAAAAAATTTGTTTTTCCTATGGCAACGACATGTTGTCGCTATAGGTAAAAACTAATTTTTATTTTTTTTCCTTTAAGTAAATCGACGGCAAAAATGGCCACCTTTTATGAAATATCTATGGCGACGATAGTCGTCGCCATAGGTAAAAACTAATTTTTTTTCTTTTTTCTCTCTAAATAAATTGAAGGGAAATAACCCCGTCTTTTGTGAAACATCTATGGCAAAGACATGTCGTCATAGGGTGGATTTTTTGTAAAAATAATAATATTAACAAATCTTATATGTATAAAAATAATACTTTGTGGATTTTTTATATAAATAATAAAAATAATAATTATATTTATTATATTTTTAAGTCATAATAATAATATTAACAAATCTTATATTTATTAATTATAATTACTGATAACTTATATCAGTTAAATCCAATTATAATTATCGATGTTAAATTATATACGTTGATAGTACTTTGTGGGAATAATAATTTATTAACTGTAGGTTAAGTTTTGTTCTGCTTAATTATCAGCATTGATTTTCAAACATTATTGAATTATGCACATTAATGTAAATTACCTAGGTTAAAATTTACCTATGCTATAGTTATAAAGATCATTGTTGAATTATGCACGTTAATGTAAGTTAAGTTTTTTTAAAGAGGATCAGGGTTGATTACATACTTAAAGATGCTCTTATGACGATTAGGGTTGATTACATCATTATTTATGTTCAACTCAAATGTGGTCTTATAACGATCAAGGTTGATTACATACTTAAAGATGCTCTTATGACGATTAGGGTTGATTACATCATTGTTTATGTTCAACTCAAATGTGATCTTATGACGATCAGGGTTGAGTACATGATACTCAAAGGTGCTCTTATAACGATTAGGGTTGATTACATCATTGTTTATGTTTAACTCAAATGTGCTTTCATGATGATTTGGGTTGATTACGTACGTGCTCTCATGATGATTTGGGTTGATTACGTACGTGCTCTTATGACGATTAGGGTTGATTACATACTTAAATGTGGTCTTATGAAGATTAGGGTTGATTACATCATTGTTTATGTTCAACTCAAATGTGCTCTTATGACAATTAGGGTTGATTACATCATTGTTTATGTTCAACTTCAAATGTGCTATTATGACGATCAGGGTTGATTACATACTCAAAGGTACTCTTATGAAGATTAAGGTTGATTACATTATTGTTTACATAGTTAAACAACGCTAACTATCATCAATGACTGGAAAATTAACTTTATTTATACTTAGTTATCATCAATAAGTGTATAAAAAGGTCAACATTGGATCAATAGATGTCTAACATGGATTAATGGATGTCTAACGTTGGATCAATGGATGTTAATAAAATCAACAATATACCGTTATGATACCTAGGTTTTGTTTACCACAACCTAATAAATAATAATACTTATACAGATACTAATACTAATAATAATAATAATAATAATAATAATAATAATAATAATAATAATAAATAAATAAATAAATAACCGATAAAAATACTTATACTGATACTAATATTAATAATAATAATTTTAATAACAACAACACTACTACTACTACTACTACTAATAATAATAATATTAATAATAATAATAATAATTAAAGCAAAAAAATAAAAAAAATATGAAAGACCTATGGCGACGACATGTCGTCGCCATAGGTGTTTTCACTTAGGCGCGCATTTATCCCACCTGAAACGAAGAAAAAATTAAAAAAATAATATAACCCGATGGCGACGACATATCGTCTCCATAGGGTGCAGTTTGTCCTAAATTACGGTTTGCCTTATCATTTCTTCTTCACTTTACCAAAACAAATCACACCACAACCGCGACCTACCTTCACCCCACCGATAAATCATCTCCGAAAACCCACCACCACCATCGTTTCTAGCTTTGATTCCACTCCCTTCGCTCCCACCACCACTCTTATCACCCTCACCATAAAAACATCCACCACAGTAACCTCCAGCATCCACCACAACTCCACCATCACTCCACCACTATTCTAGAGTTGCTGTATCATCTTTGTTAAAATTATAAGGTGTGTATGTTATCTTCTTTCTATGAACTAATATGATAACTGAATTGTGTTGTTAAAATGATAAAATAAGTTGTGATATTCGATTATTGGTTAAAATATGGTGTTAAAATCATAATGTAATATGTTTTGTTTGCTTATGAGTTTGTGTTGTTATATTGATTATATAAGTTAATTGGTTGATTTGGTTATTAGTTTGTTTTGTTAAAATGATAATATAATTTATTTGATTTGGTTATTGTTTGTATCTTAGAATGATATAATAAAAGTTGTTTGATTAGATTATTAGTTATTTGATTTGGTTATTAGTTTGTATCTTAGAATGATAACATAAAAGTTCTTTGATTAGGTTATTAGTTGGTATTGTTAGAATGATAAAATAAATGTTTGATTTGGTTATTAGTTTGTGTTGTTAAAATGATATTATAAAAATTATAACTCCCACCTCCTAGAGCACACCCTAGGGAGCATTACGCATCGAATATACAAATCTTCAGTAGCGCTCTAAGACCTTTATTCCTCATAGGTTAGCATGCAATATTCGATCTTCGGAATCACTTAACACATAGGATGCGTGTCTATAAAAATAAAATATTTGGGACTTAGCATAAAGCTTGTGAGTTCATAAAATAGCATTATTTAAATTCAAATATATCTTATGTGACTATTGCATCAAGTAGATACAAGCATGACAAACAGATAGGAACGGAGTAAACTCAATATAAATTCACATAGCCAAGCTATATATACAAACTCCTTTAGCTAAAATAAAATTATACAAGCAGCCCTCATGCATTCTATCAAGCATTGCCACATATCATAGATGTTATTGATAGTCAAATTTTCAATTATTATCGATTATTAGAACATCACATCCCGTTTTAGAAATTTGTTCATAGTAACTCACCTGTTTAACAGTTGTCTAATAGTTGATAAGTGTTCCTAATACAATATGGCAATATCTTATAGTCCTGATACAGTTCAATAATCTTAACTTAGGTACGAGTACAACTAACTACTTATTGTTATGGTTGGATATTGGTTTATATATGCTACCTTGTTTAAACATTGGTGACCCTAACACCTAAAAATACTAATACTTCTAATAATAATAATAATCTAAAACAAATAATAATTAACTTGACATAAACTTAAACGAGGACATACCTTAAATTTATCTACGACAATTTGATATAGAAACTCCATACTCACGCTCCAACCCTAGCTCCAAAAGCAACTAACAACAATACCCAATGGGGTATCAATTAGTCGCGATTCTCTTTATACTACAATGTTATCAAGAAAACTTATAATCTAAATTCAATCTTAAGGTTTGAAAAAGTAAAGTAGGCGATGTGGATGCAAAAGTGATGTACGTGCTTACTAGCTTAATTAATTAGTAAATAATAATATTATTATATCATTATAATTAATTCAGTTGCTTACTTCGTTTTTCTCTTATAATTTTTTAAATATAATGTCTTATAAATTTTCAAATATGCCATTGAGACAAGCTTATATTTCTCTACGAGTCGGCCTAAGTTTCGTTAAAAAACAGAACATGTTAAAATATAACATATTATCATTTTTATATATATTTAAATAGTCTTTTACGACACTAAAATAGTTTACAACTTTAAATTTAAGATAGTCATTTCACTTATTACTTATTTGTTTAACAATATAAAAAATATAAAGTTTATATTTCTTTTATTTTAACTATTACATCTGAAATTAGAACTCAAATATTACAAAAACACTAGTTTGACTCTAGAATTAGTTTTTCATTTTGATATAAAAAGCATGTTTTCACCTTAAAGTACCAACAAAAGAGGGGATGTGCACTCACTTTGTAAGGTAAGGGAAATCATCTCGCGACTTGTAGTAAATCGAAATGGAAATTATCCTAAGTTAAATAGGTTGTTTGTAATTTGTGGATAGTTCAAGGGTTTTTATTGTAAATAGTTTAAATATGGTTGTCATATACTAGAATCTTTGATCAACCAAGAATATAACCTTCACCAAAGTGGATTTCCAAATAAGAATGACAGAAAACTTACGTAGGGATTTATACACCACTCTTTTCGTAGATAAAATTGTTTTCTACTTAGATACATACGTACCCAGTGAATGATTCTAAATGT
This sequence comes from Flaveria trinervia, assembly GCA_025506515.1. Classification (NCBI taxonomy): domain Eukaryota; kingdom Viridiplantae; phylum Streptophyta; class Magnoliopsida; order Asterales; family Asteraceae; genus Flaveria; species Flaveria trinervia. The sequence continues at coordinate 7,941,083 of CM046453.1, forward strand.
ATACTAGATCAAGTTAAAGGTGTGTTTAGTAAGTTTAAAAAGAATATGGATCAAGGATTGTAATGAATAAGTTGAATAGCAGGGGTTACAAATAAAAAATATGAAGTAGTCTACTAGAAACATGATTCAAGGTTGCTAGATATCAATGTGAATGATTAAGTTTGGACCTTTATTGTTTACAACAACTTAGTATTGCTTACTTCATAAAAAAATTTATTAATGTATATTACATTTAAGTAAATATCTGAAAACATTATTTATACGGTTAGAAAGTTAAGGCTCTAAATATAATAAAAAAGTAAACATGAAAAGAAGTTTTGTTTTGAGGAAGAATGGTTGTCTGAAATTGACTTTGTCAATCTGTCATAATCCAAAAATTCAAATTTAATTTGTTTAAGCCAAACTTTTGATGATTGCAGGTTATTTGATAGTTTAATCCATCTTAGATCTATGATTTCATATAAACATGTCATAAAATTATAGATCCAAGTTAGTTAAGATTTAATTTTGATAAAACAAAAATAGTAAGGTCTGAACATGATAAACATAAAACACTAAACTTACTTAATAAGAAAAACTTTTTGGATTTTTCAAGGGAGGTGATAGGGATTGAAAGCTAGAGGGAAGCTTTAGATATACAGTGAAATAATATGAATGAGACCCTCGAGTTATAATTATAAAAAATATAGGATTTTAGAAGATATAAGAGGGCTGGCCAATTATTTTAAGATATTTTAGAGTTAGGATTAGTTTAATTTTCTTTATTGTTATAATTAGTATAATTACTAGTTAAATATTTAATAGGTTATTTGATAGATATTATTTAAATAATTAAATTATATAATAAAAATACACACACATGCATATATATATATATATATATGTATATATGTAAATATATATGTGTGTGTGTATATATATATATATATAGGGAGAGATTCATTGAAAACCATATTATAAATGAAAACTATGAAAACCAAAGGCTACATATATGTAAGTACGTGTTACAAAGTGTATAACTGTAAGGCCTCGTTCCCGGAGCACTTACAGTTGGATCCTCATCGCACATAAAACATTATAATTACATTTGCCTTACGAAAACATTGCAGTAGAAACATAAAGAAAAATATCTTTTCATATCGTACAAATGTTTTTGCAAGTTAATACAAGCGTTCATTTCAAAACATCATTCGTTCGCATTACAATGCAAAAAAATTAACAAAAGAATGCCATCCAAAAGAGCTGAGTAGCCGCCTCGTGCCATCCTCAGCAACGTTTACCTGCCAACTGAAAATGTATAAAAGTCAGCGTTGCTGAGTGAGTTCTAGTTTTATAATAAAACATACATTCCATCGATAAAATCATTATTTATTTTCTTTCAGATTCATACTATACTTTTCATTCGTTCGTGATCATACCTCATACGTACATACAGATAGTATCATAATTATCTTCCATTACATTCGTTAACATTCGTTCATTCATTAATTCTAGTGACATGTACATTACCCCGAACATTGTGCAGGAAGTGGGTAACTGGGCCTGAGGTTTTTCATAGGCCTCGAACATTATGCACGAAGCTGACTCCAGTACCTAGGGCAAGTACATTCACCATTTATCTTTTCTCTTTCATTTCGGATCAATTCCATATGCTATACCCCGAACATTGTGCACGAAGCGGTAACTGGGCCTGAGGTCTTTCATAGACCTCGAACATTGTGCACGAAGCTGACTCTAGTACCTAGGGCAAGCGGCCAGGATCCCATTCATATGGTCAATCACAAGGATTGGACCCCAATGTGCATCCTTCGGGGTAGCTAACCCGCACACCGTTGAGCTAACACCTACATTAGGTGTGCACCTCCATACATTTGCTTGCAAGACTTCTTACGTTCATTCGTTCGTTAATGCATGTATTCATTCATCATGTTCCTTTTTCATTATCTTTCACTTTACGTTACATAATACTTTCGGTTCATTCATTAACATAACACGTAAAGCTACGGAAAGATAAACATACGCCATAACAAGGAACATATCATACAATTATCACATCATACATGGCACATCAAACATCAACATAAATGACTTCAAAAAGTCGACTTACATAGCCCCCCGGGAGTCTCCCAAGTCAAAGCCTACATTACACTTTTTCCCCAAAAATCATAAAAATATTCTAAGTCCTTAGGCGCATGGGCACTATGCAGGCGCATGGACACTATGCAGGCGCATGGACACTATGCAGGCGCATGGGGACACTTAGGCGCATGGACACTATGCAGGCGCATGGGGAACACTTAGGCGCATGGGCAACTTTCAAGCGCATGGGCACTATGCAGGCGCATGAGTGCCTATGCGCATGGGGAATCCTGGACGTCTGGACACTTAGTCCATTCCAGCCCAATTCTAGGCGCATGGGTACTATTAGGCGTATGAACACTTAGGCGCATGGGCCACTTTGGCGCATGAGCACTAATGGGGCGCATGGCCCTACACTTAGTCATCCGACTAATATTTCTAGGCGCATGGACCACTGTTCAGGCGCATGGGCTATACTTAAAACATTTCTAAGGCAATTTTAGGCGCATGAGCTACTGTTTAGGCGCATGGATTACACTTAATCCTTCTAAGGCATTTTCAGACATATGAACCTTATCTAGGCGCATGAGCTTTTTGTAAAACATGTTTCTAGGATGTATTCGACCCTAATCATCAAAGCCATCCGTTCTAAGCTTAATATGGCTATTCTAAGCAGGCATAACCTATATGTATTCAAGAATCATCATCCAACATGCATAATACATGTGGGTAAACATACATAAACTTTGTAAAATCATTTTAATACATTTTCAACCCCAAAGATGTTTAAAAACAAGTCGAAACCAGGGTCTAGAACTCACCTGATGCAACTTGGGTGTTTTCTTCCTTTTTAACCTGCTTGCAACAGAGTTCAAACACCTAAAAACATCACCACACACACACACTCGAGCACATACACAAACACTTAAGCACATAAACTTATAACCGGGATAAAACCCGTCATAAACACTTAGAAACCATGAATTCTTACCTTGAATTCGACTTCTCTTCTTCTTCTTTTCTTCAAAACTCGAAATTCTGCTCTCTCTTTCTCTAAAACTGAAAGAAAGTGTGATGTGAAGGGAGGGTGGGCGGCCATGCCAACCTTTACACCAACTTTTGAAAGATTTTGTCCTTTTGGACACTTTTAGTCCCTCCACTTGGACTTTATTTCTTTTCTTTTATTTATTCTTCATGTCTTGTCTTTTTAAAATAAGCGGGTGTTACAAGTCCACCCCCCTTATATAGGTTTTGTCCCCGAAACCTGTTATTTCTCGAACAATAAGGATAATGTTGCCTCATCTCCTCCTCAGTCTCCCATGTAGACTCAGATCCCTTCCTGTGCTTCCACTGTACACGCATAAGAGGAACCACTTTATTTCTCAACTTCTTCTCTTTATGATCGATGATTGCCACTGGTTGCTCCACATAATTGAGCCTTTCATCTACTTCGATATCCTCCAGTGGAACATCATGTCTTCATCAGCTAAACACTTTCTTAGATGAGATACATGAAATGTCGGGTGGATTCCACTCAACTCATTTGGTAACTCCAATCGATAAGCCACCTCTCCTACACGAGCGATGATTCGAAAAGGGCCTATATATCTCGGGTTTAGCTTACCTCGTTTCCTGAATTGGATGATACCCTTCCAAGGTGAGACCTTTAACATAACCCGGTCACCCACCTGGAACTCAATCGGTCTGTGCCGTTTATCGGCATACGACTTCTGTCTATCTTTAGCTGCCTTCATGAAGGCTTTGATCTTTTTGAGCTTCTCAGTCGTAGCCTTGATTACCTCGACGCTTCCAACTCCTTCTGACCAATATCACCCCAACAAGCGGGTGTTCTGCATCTCCTATCGTATAACATCTCATATGGTGGCATGCCAATGCTGGTATGATAGCTATTGTTGTACGAGAATTCAGCTAACGTTAAGTGGTCATCCTAACTTCCCCCAAAATCAATCACATATGCCCGAAGAATGTCTTCCAATGTCTGAATGGTCCTTTCTGACTGACCATCATTTTGGGGATGATAAGCTGTGCTAATATGTAACCTCGTCCCCATGGCATCGTGGAATTTCTTCCATAATTTAGAGGTAAACCGAGTGTCACGATCAGACATAATGGACACCGCATGCCATGACGAGTTACAATCTCCTTGATGAACAGGTCAACCAACCTCTCAGATGAATATGTCTTACGAATCGGTAGGAAGTGGGCACTCTTCGTCAAACGGTCAACAACCACCCATATGGCATCGTACCCCTTCGGAGTACGTGGCAGCTTCGTAATGAAATCCATGGTGATGTGCTCCCACTTCCATTCCGGTATATACAAAGGTTGGATCTTCCCATACGGCTTTTGATGTTCGGCCTTCACTCGCAAACAAGTAAGGCACTTACTCACATACTCCACCACATCACGCTTCATACCTGGCCACCAATACTCTTTCTTCATATCTTGATACATCTTTGTGGCACCAAGATGAATGGAGTATCGAGTTTTGTGGGCTTTATCCATTATCTTCACCCGTAGATCTCCAAAACGAGGAATCCACATTCGTCCAAATCGGGTTCGAGTATGTTTTCACCTAATTTTCCAACCAGACCTCTCATTCTTTCAGAGTTTATATGATCTTCTTCAATGCCTCATCTTGAAACTCCTTGACTTGCTTCATCACATCAGAGGTCATGATTAGTTGATAAGCTTTCACCCGAATCGGTTCGGGCCTCTCCTTTCGGCTAAGGGCATCCGCCACCATGTTAGCTTTGCCCGGATGGTAATGGATCTCACAATCATAATCCTTTATGAGCTCCAACCATTATCTTTGCCTCATATTCAGGTCCTTCTGCTCAAAGAAGTACTTTAAGCTCTTCTGGTCGGTGAAGATGGTGCACTTCGTTCCATACAGATAGTGCCTCCAAATCTTTAGTGCAAAAACCACGACTGCTAGCTCCAAGTCATGAGTAGGGTAGTTGACCTCATGAACCTTCAGTTGTCGGGATGCATAGGCTATAACTTTTCCCCTTTGCATTAGCACACACCCCAACCCCGAGTAAGAAGCATCTGAATAAACCACCAAATCTTCGCTTCCATCGGGTAACGACAAGACATGAGCTTGAGTCAACCTTACCTTTAGCTCCTCGAACGCCTGTTCTTGAGCTTGACCCCATATAAACTTTACATCCTTTCGGGTCAACTTGGTCAGTGGAGAAGCGATCTTGGAAAAGTCCTGAATGAACCTTCGATAATACCCCGCCAACCCCAAGAAACTACGAATCTCGGATGGCGTCTTTGGAGACTTCCATTGCATCACCACCTCCACCTTTGCTGGATCCACCATAATCCCCTCGGGATTTACCACGTGACCTAAGAATTGAACTTCGCGTAACCAGAACACGCACTTGGAGAATTTGGCATACAACTTCTCCCTTCTTAAGGTCTCTAACACCGCCCGAATGTGATCGGCATGCTCCTCCTTGCTCTTCGAATAAATCAGGATATCATCAATAAACACAATCATTGATTTATCTAACATTAGCCGACACACTCGATTCATCAAGTCCATAAAAGCAGCTGGCGCATTGGCCAGACCAAATGACATAACAAGAAATTCATAGTGACCGTAGCGCGTGCGAAAAGCTGTCTTAGGGATATCCTGCTCCTTCACCTTCAGCTGATGGAAACCAGATCGAAGATCTATCCTTGAAAACCAACTGGCACCTTGGAGCTGATCAACAGATCATCGATTCTTGGTAAGGGGTATCGGTTCTTCACTGTCAGCTTGTTCAACTCACGGTAGTCTATACACATCCTCATGCTACCGTCTTTCTTCTTCACAAATAATACCGGAGCACCCCAAGGAGAGGTACTCGGTCTAATGAACCCCTTATCCAGCAGCTCTTGCAACTGCTCATTAACTCTTTCACCTCAGTCGGAGCCAACCGATACGGTGCCTTAGCTACCGGTTGGGCACCTGGTATCAAGTCAATCCGAAACTCAACCTCACGGTCTGGTGGCACACCTGGTAAATCTTCTGGAAACACATCCGAAAAGTCACACACAACTAGTACATCAGATAGTTGTGGTGTTGGCGCGTCCACATCCTTTACGTAGGCCAAGTAGGCACTACATCCACGCCTCATGCACTTTCCCGCCACCGCCATCGAAATCACTTTCGGGATCGTCGCGACTCGATCGCCATAAACCATCACCTTATCCCCGTCAGGTGCTGTCAATCGGATCATCTTCTTGCGACACACAATATTCGCTTCGTAGTCCGTCAACCAATCCATTCCTAGGACTACATCGAAACCACCTAAGGTCATCACGAATGGTCTAACAGGAAACTTATGACCGTCTAGTTCTATGTCACAACCTTCTATCACCTCAGAAATCCTTGTAGACTTACCTATGGCAGTTTCTACCTCGAAGGGCTCATCAATACATCTACTCTTAATGGAAAACTTAGCAGAAAATGCATCAGAAATGAAACTCCTACTAGCACCAGAATCAAACAACATAGATGCAAGAGTTTGGTTTACTAGAAACATACCTGACACCACATCGGGGTCTGTCCTAGCCTCCTCCCGAGTCATCATGAAAGCTCGGGTGCTTGCCCTCTATCCTTCTCCTCCAGCCTTCTTCGCTCCTGAACTATCTGCCCTTGGCCTCTTACAATCTCTGCTCAGATGACCATTCTCCCCACAATTGTAACACCTGCCAACCCCACAATCTCTAGCCATATGGCCAGGCTTCCCACACTTGAAACAAACATTCAACCCCCATCTACACTCGCCATCGTGCTCCTTCCCACACTTGCCACACTTCTTCAACCCCGCACCAGCTGTGACCACACGTCGGTCACCTACCTTTGCTCCCTTATTGTTTGGAGTGGCTCCACCACGTCCAAATCGTTTCCCATTCCAGTTCCTTCCATCCCCACTCGTCTTCTTCACCTCAGCCACCACCACCTCGCGCTCATCATATAATCTACCAGCCAAATCAACCGTCGACCTAAAAGTGCTCGGCCGGGCAGCGATCATATGCCTACGGATATCCGCCGACAGCCCCTGGATGTATCTCTTAATCTTTCGTGACAGTGGTGTCACCTGATCGGGCACCAGCTGCGCCATTTCATTGAATTTTATGGTGTACTGCTGGTGTGTCATCGTTCCCGCCTCTAGCTGCAGGAACTCTCTTTCTACCTTATCCATCTCCCTGTGAGGACATAATTCCTCAATCACTAACTTCTTCAGTTCAGGCCATCTCATTCTCCCAATGGCCCTGCTACCCTCAGCTTGGACAATGTTGTCCCACCAGCACAAAGCCGAGTCCACAAAAGAGTGGGTAGCAAATTTCACCTTCTGATCTTCACGACACTCACTCATATCGAGAACTACCTCCATTTCCCTCACCCACCCGTAAATATACTTTAAATAATTAGAAAGTTAAATCATTTATAAATTATGTGATTGGGTAGTTGTAGTTTTTATAGTTTTTAGTTACAAACATGGGTTTTATTTGATTCCTCCCCTATATATATACATATATACATATATACATATATATATATATAGGAGGAATCCTAAGAAAACCACAAAGTTATTTGAAAACTAGAGAAACTAATGAAATCGGTCATATAAATTATAAAATTTTTTATCGTGACCCTTTATATTTGTGTGTGTGTATATAAACAAGGGTATAAATCAAATGAAAAACCGTAGCATGGTTTTACACATACGTCACATATAGGTTACGTATATGTAACCATTTTTCATTCGACATAGTGTTACGTATACGTAAGACTTTTCATTCTCCTATTTATGTTCAATATATATGTAAAAATGCTTAAATAACCTTTTAACAATTAAAATAACATAAGATTTATGAATTATGTAATTGTTTTTCTTGGTTTTCTCAGAAAGCATCCCCTATATATATATATATGTGTGTGTGTGTGTGTATATATCTATATATAGATATGTATATATATGTGTATATATATACATATACATATATATAAACACACACACACGCACGCACACACACACACACAACACACACACACACACACACACACACAACACACACACACACATATATATATATATATATATATTATATATATATATATATATATATATATATTGTGTGTGTGTGTGTGTGTGTGTGTATGTATGTATGTATATAAAAATTTAAATGAAAACCACCTTTTTAATTGAAAACAATGAAAAAGCAAGTTCAACCAATCAAACATTTTTATTATTAGTATTATATATCTAATTTAAAAGGCTTTTCAGTAAATTTTCATTCTATTATATTTTGAAAATTTTGTTTGCTTGATTTACTCCAAATTAGTTAATTTGTTGACTTGGTGATCTCTATCTTTTTAATAAGAAGAACAAGAACAATTATAACCATAATTCAATTTTGAGTGGTGATTTGGTTAAGTAACAATGGTGTAAAGAACTCCATCATTAGATCCTTCTATCATGACAACAACCATGATGAGCACCATTATTATATACATAACACTATTGTTATATATACATAACATTAATGTTTACATATTCGTAACACTAATGTTTACATATACGTAACATTACTCATTGTCTAGTGTTAATGTATTGCTACCCATGAGCAAACGTTAATAAATTTATAATTAGGAACGTAGTAAAAAAGGATATGTGTAACACCCGGTTATTTATTTTGAAGCCGACGAAAGGAGAAAAAGGAAATAAAGTCTAAAGTCGAGGGACCAAACTAGCCAACGACAGAAAGTTGGGTGAGTGGGGGTCTTTAAAGGGTGAGGGCAGCCCTTACCCTCTCCCCATACCCACAAAATTAGCCAATAGAGAGAAAAAGGAGAAAAGTTTAGTTCGAGTGGATTCAAGCGTGCAAAATTATCGTGTAGCGGGTCTAATCGAAGCTCTACTTCTCGGTGTTGTTTGTGTGAGTTCTAGGACCCCTCTTTTACACGTTTTTGAATGAATTTAGGGTTGGAACACATCTGAAAATCGTGTTTGAAGTGTGTGTGTGTGTTTGACCCGTTTATGTATGTGTGTGTATGATTCGTTTGGTCTTGTTTTGAGCTTATGTGTGCTTGAATGCTGTTGTGGTATGCATTCCTAAGGTTTAGGATGGTTGATTTGGGCTTAGAATGGGTTTGGAAGAGCTTGGAGGTCGAAAATGGCAGATTGGGTTCAGGGGTGAGCTGTATTCTGCACAGTTAGGGCTATGCGACCAAATGGCATGCTAGTCATGCGAATGAAGTCCACACGCATGCCAGTCGTGCGATTGAAGGTCAATCGCATGTGAGACGTATGACTGAGGCCCATATGCCTGCTAGTCGTGCGACTGAGGGTCAATCGCATGAGAAGTCATGCGTCTGAGGGCCCATTCGCATAAGTGCTCATCCACATTAGTTTCATCTGCATAGATTTTCATCCGCATGAAGTCCATTCGCACGATTGGGTGTTCATCCGCATAGGTGTTCATCCGCATTGGTCCATTCTCATGATGTTCAGTCGCCTGGAGGCCATGCGACTGAAGGGTGCCCATACGCCTAATAGGGCTGGTGTACCCGAGGAAAAGCATAGTTTAATTACTGACTTTCGGGGAAAGTGCAAATGTAAGTTTTGACGGGAAGTTCCTGTAAGTTTACGTAAGGTGACTGTTGAGACCTTAGAGGTTATGTTGGGCATGATGATGATGTTGCATGATTATGCATGATGTATGTTATGTATGTATGTATGTATGAAGCCCTGTATGATGATGACTGTGTATGATGATGTTCCTGCTATGTATGTTTATCTTTCCCGCGACTTTACATTGAATGTGAATGAATGAAATGAAAGTATTATGTAACGTAAAGTGAAAGATAATAAAAAGAGGAACATGATGAATGCATGCATTAATGAATGATGTAAGTAATGAAAGTCTTGCAAGCCTTGTATATTGGGACACGCCCCTTTGTAAGGTGTTAGCCCAACGGTGTGTGGGTTCGCTACCCCAAATGGATGCATATCGGGGTCTTTCTTTGTGATTGACCATTTGAATGAAACCATTGTTGCTTGCCTTCGGTACTATGGTCATGAGGTGCTGTGCACCGTAATGGAAGGTCTATGATAGGCTTCAGCCCGTACCAACGAACGGAAGGACATAGCACATGACAATGGAATGCCTGAATTTTATCTTAGGTCTTGTGGCCAGGAGGTGCGGTGCACCGTAATGGAAGGTCTGTGATAGGCTTCAACCCAGTACCAGGAGACTGAAGGGTAAAGTTTATGGTTTGATGGAAAGAAAAGATGTAATGATGAATGAACGAATGATGAAGATAATAATGATATTATCTATGTGTACATATGATGTAGGATCACATGAAAGTAAAGAACGGTTTTAACGAAAGAAAAATATGTTTTATTATAAAACTAGAATTCACTCATCAACTCTGACCTTTTATGTGTTTCCAGTTGGCAGGTAATGGTGTTGAGGATGGCATGAGGCGACTACTCAGCTCTTTTGGATGACATCCATTTATATAATGCTTTTGTGATGTAATGCAACATGTATTTTGTAACTGGTTAACAATGTATTATTTTGCGAAAGCCTTTATAATGAAATGAAATGTCACTTTTAAATGTTTTCGCTATGATGTTTATTTAAGACCAATGTAAATATATCTTTTATGTGCGATGATTGACCAGCTGTAAGCGTCCCGGGAACGAGGCCTTACAAGTTGGTATCAGAGCCAAAGTTAAGTGAAATGAGTAAATTTTCAAAATAAACTTAACTTAAACTGAGAATGGGATGGAAAGGGAAGGGATGCCAGTTTGAGTAGCTGTGTGCCATCAAGTATTTTCGTAATGTTAATCGGTATTATGTGCAATGGTATGTGGTTATGTGTTGTTTGTAGATTTAAATACTGATGTAGTCAGGACAGGTAATGCTTGGGTATGAAGAGTAAAGTAAGTGGCTAATCACAACTGGCCACTGTAATTAGGGACTTATATACTTGACATAAAGTGAGATGTTTCTTTGAATGACCGTGTTGGTGTTTAAATCTTTCAGTGTGTGTGAAGATGGCTGGTGGTAGATCTTCGAAAGCCTCTCGTGGTGGTGGTCATGATGGGCTTGGTGCTGAGCCGCGACCCAAGAGGGGAAGACCCATGATGGAAAAGGTGTTTCATGAAGAACCCGAGACCCCTGATCCGGAGGGTGGTGATGAGAGTGCAAACCTGAGGGCCTCAATGAAAGAGGCGGTGGTCGAAGAGGTGCATCAGGTCATGCAGACAATCTTACCGTCTGTGGTGACCGAAATTATCAAGGCTGTATGGGAAGGGGAAAGACAAGAGAGGAATAGGTCCTCGGGAGGACGGGAGCAACCAGAGCCTGAAACGGTTCTATCTGATGATGAAGAGGAAGAAGAAGAGCCTGTGTAGGAGGCAGCACGAGGCTGTAACTATGGGACATTTCAACGATGCAAGCCCCCTACTTTTTATGGAAATGGTACTGCTGCTGCTGCCCACTGGTGGGTGAGAGAAATGGAAGCTGTATTGAACATCAGCTAGTGCCGTGAGGATCAAAAAGTAAAGTTCCACTCTTTTGTGGACTCGGCTCTGTGCTGGTGGGACAATATAGTCCAAGCCGAGGGTAGTCGGGCAATCAGGAGGATGAGATAGTCTGAACTGAAGAAGTTGGTGATTGAGAAGTTCTGTCCTTATAGAGAAATGGATAAAGTTAAGAGAGAATTCCTGCAGCTTAAGGCGGGAACGATGACGCACCAACAATACACCACCAGATTCAATGAGATGGCGCGTCTAGTGCCGGACCAAGTGACGCCTTTGTCACGAAAGATTAAAAGATACATTCACGGCTTGCCAACGGATATCCGCAAGCACATGATCGCTGTTCGACCAAGCACGTTTAGGTCGGCAGTGGATTTGGCGGGGAGATTGTACGATGAGAGGGCCGTGGTGGTGGTGGCTGAAGGTGGCAGGAAGGGTGGTGGTGATCGAAACTGGAATGGGAAGAGGTTTGGTCGGGGTGATGCCTTGACGAGTAATAAGAAGGCACGGGTGGATGACCACCGGGTGGTCACATCGGTGCGGGCTTGTGGAAGTGTGGTAGGTGTGGAAAAGAGCATAGTGGGGAATGCAAGCTGGGGTCGAATTCATGCTTCAAATGTGGGAAGATGGGGCATATAGCAAAGGACTGTCGTATGGTCCGGTGTTGTAACTATGGTGAAGAAGGTCACATGAGTAGGGACTGTAAGAAGCCGAGGGCTGAGGGTTCAGGGGCGAAGAAGACGGGAAGTGAAGGACCGAGGGCGACTGCCAGGGCATTCACTGTGACACAGGAGGAAGCTAGGACGGACCCTGATGTTGTGTCCGATACGTTTCTAGTGAACCAAACTTTAGCTTCCGTGTTATTTGATTCGGGTGCTAGTAAAAGTTTTATTTCTCCTGCTTTCTGTGCTCAGTTTCCTGTTAGTAGTAGACGTGTTAATGCGCCCTTTGATGTAGAAACTACCATAGGTAAGTCTACCAGGATCTCTGAGACAATAGAGGACTGTGATGTGGAACTAGAAGGTTATAAGTTTCGTGTTAAACCGTTCGTGATGACATTAGGTTGTTTCGATCTGGTTCTTGGGATGGATTGGTTAGCGGACTTCAAGGCAAAAATTATGTGTCGCAAGAATATGATTTGTCTGATAGCGCCCAACGGGAGTCGGTAACGATTTACGGGGATCAGGTCATGACGATCCCGTAAGTAATCTCAATGGCGATGGCGGGAAAGTGTATGAGGCGTGGATGTAGCACCTACTTGGCTTATGTAAAGGACATGGATACACCAACACCATAATTATCCGATGTTCCGGTTGTTTGTGACTTCCCAGACGTGTTCCCAGAAGATTTACCGGGAGTTCCACCTGACAGAGAGATTGAGTTTCAGATCGATCCGATACCGGTGCCCAACCTGTTGCCAAGGCACCGTATCGGTTGGCCCCGACTGAGATGAAGGAGTTGATGGAGCAGTTGCAAGAGCTGCTTGATAAGGGATTCATTCGATGGAGTATCTCTCCTTAGGGTGCTCCGGTCTTATTCGTAAAGAAGAAAGACGGTAGTATGAGGATGTGTATTGACTACCGTGAGCTAAACAAGTTGACGGTGAAGAATTGATACTCCTTACCGAGAATAGATGATTTGTTCTATCAACTTCAAGGTGCCAGTTGGTTCTCAAGAATAGATCTTCAATCGGGTTACCATCAGCTGAAGGTGAAAGAGCAAGATGCTCCTAAAATAACTTTTCGCACGCGTTATGGTCACTACGAGTTTCTTGTCATGTCCTTTGTTTGACCAATGTGCTAGCTACTTTTATGGATCTGATGAATCGAGTGTGTCGGTTGATGTTGGATAAATTAGTGATTGTGTTCATTGATGATATCCTGATTTATTCGAAGAGCGAGATTGAGCATGTCGGCCACATTCGGGAGGTTTTGGAGACGCTAAGAAAAAAGAAGTTGTTTGCCAAGTTCTCCAAGTGCGCATTTTGGTTGCGTGAGGTCCAATTCTTGGGTCATGTGGTGAATCCTGACAGGATTATGGTGGACCCGGCAAAGGTGGAGGCGGCGATGTAATGGAAGTCTCCAAAGACACCATCTGAGATCCGTAGTTTCTTGGGTTACACATCACCACGGCTTACCATCCCTAGACTGATGGTCAGTCCGAGAGGACCATTCAGACATTGGAGGACATGCTTCGGGCATGTGTTATCGATGTTGGAGGAAGTTGGGATGACCACCTACCGTTAGCTGAGTTTTCATATAACAACAGCTATCATCCTAACATTGGTATGCCCCCTTATGAGATGCTATACGGTAGGAGATGCAGAACACCCGTGTGTTAGGGTGATACTGGTCAGAAGGAGTTAGGGAGCGTCGAGGTGATCGAGGCTATGACTGAGAAGCTTGAAAAGATCAAAGCCTTCATGAAGGCAACCAAGATAGACAGAAGTCGTATGCTGATAAATGACGTAGACCGATCGTGTTCCAGGCGGGTGACCGGGTTATGCTAAAGGTCTCGCCTTGGAAGGGGATCATCCGATTCAGAGAGCGGGGCAAGTTGAGCCCGAGGTACATAGGCCCTCTCCGAATCATTGCTCGAGTAGGAGAGGTGGCCTATAGATTGGAGTTACCAGAGAGTTAAGTGGAATTCACCCGACATTCCACGTATCTCATCTAAGAAAGTTCTTGGCAGATGAGATATGATTGTTCCACTGGAGGATATCGAAGTAGACGAACGGCTCAATTATATGGAGCAACCAGTGGCAATCATCGATCGAAAAGAGAAAAGGCTGCAGAATAAAGCGGTTCACCTTGTTCGTGTATAGTGGAAGCACAGGAAGGGATCCGAGTCAACGTGAGAGACTGAAGGAAATGAGGCATCATTACCCACGTTTGTTCGAGAAATAACAGGTTTTGGGGACGAAACCTATTTAAGGGGCATGGACTTGTAACACCCGGATATTTATTTTGAAGCCGACAAAAGGAGAAAAAGGAAGTAAAGTCCAAAGTCGAGGGACCAAACTCGCCAACGAGAGAAAGTTGGGTGAGTGGGGGTATTTAAAGGGAGAGGGCAGCTCTTACCCTCACCCCACACCCGCAAAATCAGCCAATAGAGAGAAAGAAGAGAGAAAAGGGAGAAAAGTTAGGTTCGAGTGGATTCAAAAGTGCAAAATCGTCGTGTAGCGGGTCTAATCGAAGCTCTACTTCTCGATGTTGTTTGTGTGAGTTCTAGGACCCTTCTTTTACATGTTTTTGAATGATTTTAGGGCTGGAACACATCTAAAAATCGTGTTTGAAGTGTGTGTGTGTTTGACCCGTTTGTGTATGTGTATGTATGTGTATGATTCGTTTGGGTCTTGTTTTTGAGCTTATGTGTGCTTGAATGGTGTTGTGGTATGCATTCCTAAGGTTTAGGATGGTTGATTTGTGCTTAGAATGGGTTTGGATGAGCATGGAGGTCGAAAATGGCAGATTGGTTCGGGGGTGAGCTGCATTCTGCACAGTTAAGGCTATGCGACTGAATGGCATGCCAGTCGTGCAGTTGAAGTCCACACGCATGCCAGTCATGCGATTGAAGGTCAAGCGCATGTAAGACGTACGACTGAGGCCCATACGCCTGCCAGTCGTGCGACTGAGGGTCAATCACATGGGAAGTCATGCGACTGAGGGCCCATTCGCATAAGTGCTCATCCACATTAGTTTCATCCGCATAGGTGTTCATCCGCATGAAGTCCATTGGCACGATTGGGTGTTCATCCGTATAGGTGTTCATCCGCATTGGTCCATTCGCATGATGTTCAGTCGCCTGGAGGCCATGCGACTGAAGGGTGCCCATACGCCCAAATAGGGCTGGTGTACCCGAGGAAAAGCGTAGTTTAATTACTGACTTTCAGGGAAAGTGCAGATGTAAGTTTTGATGTGGAAGTTCCCGTAAATTTATGTAAGGTGACTATTGAGACCTTAGAGGTTATGTTGGCATGATGATGATGTTGCATGATTATGCATGATGTATGTTATGTATGTATGTATGAAGCCTTGTATGTTGATGACTATGTATGATGATGTTCCTTGCTATGTATGTTTATCATTCCTGCGACTTTATGTTGAATGTGAATGAATGAAATGAAAGTATTATGTAACGTAAAGTGAAAGATAATAAAAAAAGAACATGATGAATGCATGCATTAATGAATGATAAAAGTAATGAAAGTCATGCAAGCCTTGTATGTCGGGACACGCCCCTTTGTAAGGTGTTAGCCCAACGGTGTGTGGGTTCACTACCCCAGAAGGATGCACATCGGGGTCTTTCTTTGTGATTGACCATTTGAATGAAACCATTGTTGCTTGCCTTCGGTACTGTGGTCATGAGGTGCTGTGCACCGTAATGGAAGGTCTATGATAGGCTTCGGGCTAGTACCAACGGACGGAAGGGCATAGCACATGACAATGGAACGCCTGAACTTTATCTTAGGTATTGTGGCCAGGAGGTGCGGTGCACCGTAATGGAAGGTCTGTGATAGGCTTCGGCCCAGTACCAGGAGACTGAAGGGTAAAGTTCATGGTTTGATGGAAAGAAAGATGTAATGATGAACGAACGAATGATGAAGATAACAATGATATTATCTATGTACGTATGATGTATGATCGCATGAAAGTAAAGAACGGTTTTAATGAAAGAAAAGATTTTTTTTTATAAAACTAGAACTCACTTAGCAACGCTGATTTTTATGTGTTTCCAGTTGGCAGGTAATGATTGCTGCGAATGGCACGGGGCGACTACTCAGCTCTTTTGGATGACATCCATTTATATAATGCTTTTGTGATGTAATGCAACATGTATTTTGTAACTGGTTAATGATGTATTATTTTACAAAAACCTTTATAATGAAATGAAATGTCACTTTTAAATGTTTCTGCTGCGATGTTTATTTAAGACCAATGTAAATATATCTTTTATGTGCGATGATTGACCAGCTGTAAGCATTCTGGAAACGGAGCCTTACAATATGTTGTACATATATGTGAACTATGTTGTCAAAATTTTCATAAACTAACACTTTTATATTTTAATGTGTGACTTGCACAAAAATACGCTAACATGGATATTGATACGTCAATTGTGGTTGACCCATAATGGGTACCATTCCTTATTATTGCATCGTTGGTGGGCCTTGTTATTCTAGCACTTGAAAATCTCTTATTCCTTGTCCTGACCTAGAGGGAAGCAATTATTTTTGTAAATGTATTGTTTTATGGTCAATAATAAACTAATCATTTGTTTAATATTTGTAGCATATCTTCCTAAACAAAACTAGAAACGATGTGGTCTCGTGAAACGTTGCACAAGACTCAATGTTGGAGCCAATATAGAGGGTGCGGGACATTGACCGATCAATGATGCAACTACTCCAATTGACAATGTAAGATGTGTTGACGAAACAATAGTCATCCTAGCACCTTCTTAAGAACACCCACTAAACATATACTTTGTTTTTATCTTAATTGATGTTAAATTTTTTTGTTACGATACATTATCTAATTGTTTTTACGTTTATTTAAGTAATATAATTAATATTAAAATATAATAATAGCTCAAAAATAAATTATCCTTCTAACATTTATAATAAAAATTAATATGGAAAATTTTATTGATAAAAACTAAACAACCATTAAAGTCCATAAGTAATAATTTCATGATAATAGTCATTGTAATCCATCAATAATTACGCACTAATCCCGCACTAATCCCACGTTGACTATACGTAGGTGATCCCACACACCTAGGCCCTTTGTTACATGACCACCGGCCGATTAAGATGAAAAGAACAAAACAACATGGTTTTTATGGAGTCTCTATCATCACTCTTTTATTATATATCATTAAAACACCAAAATACAAGAATCAATGATCCTTGTTTATAGCTCAGCAACCCCATGGATAACAAATAACCTAATCCATTTAGAAAACTCATTAAACTAAATAAAACAGCTCAATAAATCTTTTAAATTAGCATACCAAATATAACTTGTCATACCATAAACTAAAATTAACCTTGAAATGTTAAAAGCAAACTGACTCAAACTGAGTTAGGTGTTGTTTGTTTTTTTATAGGAAAACGTCTGCAGTCTGCGAATCAAATCTGCAGACATCTGCAGCAAAAGATGTGGACCAAACGTCTGCAATCTGCAAGAAAAAGACTGTTTATTTTTAATATATGCAGAATGCTAAAATATCCGATAATTAAAGCAAACCTATTTTTTAATCTTTAAAAGTACCTTAACATTAATATAAAAATAAAAGTCATACAAGTATATTAAAATATAAATAAAAGTCATACAACACTACGATAATAGCCCATGATGAGGCACGATACCGAGCAACATCAGCGCTACCAATCCCTCTACGCTTAATATTTTCATTGTCATGATATATACTTGCAGTGACCATTATGTGCATGGTGTATATGGTAAACAAATTGTGGAGTATGCAGTCAAAAAATAAAGACCTTTAACTTTCCCATTCCTCATAAATCATTAAAATATATAATTCTATCAGTGATCGATTGAAAAGACACCCCAATTTTACCCTCAATTTGCATCTATATTCCACTATCAAGATCACACGCCAAACCTCACACATATTCTTCAAGTTCAACAAAAGCAACTTCACACACACACACACAAATCAGTATACATATACATATATAGTGAGAAAGGGTGTGTATGTGATCGAGAAAGAGTATCAGGTGGCATTAAACAAGGTGGATCGTGTCATCCGGCCGTCGTGAAGGTCGGAATAATATTATTGGGGGTGGGTTTGGTGGGTTATTTAATGGGCCCACCGTTATACTGGCATCTTCTTGAAGGATTCACCGTTGTACGCTGCCCTCATCCGTCGTTTCCTGCCTTACCTGCAACTGCAACTGTGATTCTCAGCCTCTTCTCTCAGTTCTTCAAGTGGGTCCATCTTCAATTCACAACATATTTTACTGTTTTAGCAAGCGTGGTGGGGGAGGGCAGCGGCGGAGGTCGACGGAGGTGGGCTCGGCAGAGGTGGGTTGCGGAGGTCGGCCAGTGGTTTGTGATTTTAGGTAGTGAAGAGTTAGGAGAATGAAGGTGGTTTTAGGGTTGAGGGGAGTTAAGAAGAAGTGAGAAGGGGTTGAGAAGAGTTTAGAAGTGGTAAGTCCACATCATCTCCACGCAGACGTCAGGAAGACGTTTTTTAATGAATCGTCTTCTAAAAATCAAACAGTCTGCGCACTTAAAACCTCTTCTCGCGTCTATGTGCACACATATGAAAAGATGGGGAAGATCTTTTAAAGAAAAACAAACACTACCTTAGTGGACTCATCTTTGACGGACCCAAAGCATTAACCCCAACCATTTGGTTACATGTGAACAAACTTGATTAAGTCCAATAAAATAATTCGCAAACAATTTTTGAGGAAACCTCCCTCGACGGCGGAATCGTCGAGATATGAGGGTTAAGATTGTTCACAGCCACATAACGTTATCTTTAAATGTAAATATTATTATCATAAGCTTCAAGTGCAAATACAACCATAAGTCTCAACATGAAATAAGTCAAAACATAAAACAAAAACAATCCAAACTCTTTATTCATTATTCTAGGTCTAAATCCTAGATTTAAGAACTTCAAATGATGACTTCAAACTTGATCATTTCTTGAAACATGTAAAAATAAAGGGTCAACTATAAAGTTGTAAGTTTTCAGGGTTTTACATACATAATATATCAAAGGTTACAAGTAGCAATTCATGTTATAGGTTTTGAGTTAGAAAGTTTATAGAACACATATAGCTACAATCAAACCTTGACTTAATTAAAAGTTTATATGATTGGCTAAGTGTACTTACTTCCCATGATGAACAAGTCATACGTCATAAGGAGCCGACAATACATCGGCTTTAGCACCAAATAGGCTTGTCAGGCCCAAAGATCTAAGACGTCGCCAGACTAGCAATAGTTAATGATTTGTAAACAAAATATGTATCTCATATAATACTTACAACAACACAAATAACCATGACAAATAAAAGTATGAATTGCAAATGCTTTACATGATTTAAACTTATAAGTGTTTGTTGATAAGATTAACATGTTTCACCCCAAATCGGTGTGAAATAAAGTAAAAAGGGGCATGAAACTCACATGGCAAAATAAGTATAAGAATGACGATTAATAAGAATAATAATAGGCGTCTTTCCAACGTGAATCATCACAAGGCACCTAAATATATATATAAGATTTAAATTTAATAATAAGTTTTAATGAATTAACGAGGACTAGAGTTCAATTTGGGTATTTGAGCATTTTTATAAGTACATTAAATACAAAATATCTTCTTCATATGTTTAAATATAGAGAAAGTGAAATTGAATCGTTTATAATAATTAATAAAGTTTAAATATAATATTTTCGTAATTATTTGAAATAATCATGATTTAACAATATTAAGTGAAAAGAAACTTTTAGACCAACAATAATTTATTAATTATTATTTAAAATCCATTTTATAAGAATTATTCAAAAACAATCTTTGTTAAAATGTTTTATTAAAAAATTTATTTAATTAAACTTAGAAAAATTATAGAAATATTTGGTGGCTTTTAAAAATAAGAAGTTTATAAAATTAATTTATAATATATATATATATATAAAAAATTTCCATAACTTATTTAGGCTGAAAAGGCCTTAAAAATGTTGGAAGGTGCCCAGGTTTGAACCCGGGTCCCCTTTATGTATATCCAAGGCTTCAACCGGCGAGCCAGTGCCCCAAGACTTGTTTAGACTCCGTTTCAAACCCTTAAAACATATAATTACACAACCCCTCTTCTCATGAACCCTAGGTCTTGGATTCAATTCGATTGACCTAGAATTCATGAATGATAATCCAATTAACAATGGGGCTTTGATTCCCCATGTAAAACCGAGGCTAGGTGTTGTGTATAGCTTACGTGACTTGGTACGAATTGATGGAGATAAATACGGGCACAACCGCGATCGTGGGAGTAACTCGATTTGTTATGAATCGATAAGACCACCGAATTAAATTCGTGTAAAGCTTGAAGGGTTGAGTCCGACCAAAAGCCCCTTATCAATTTGAATTCAACACTCCCGATCAACGATGAACTCTCAGTTGCAAATTGCGATGTTCTTTCGATTCTAATTCCCCGATAATCGTTATTTGGTGTAATTAAACATATCATTGAGTTCCAAATGATAAGTTGTATATTTATGCTCACCTAATTTGATTACTAATTCAATTTGATAACTGAAACGAGTGAAATTGATTTTGGTTTTGGTTTCAAGTTACATTCGTTGGAATACCTTCGGTTTGTTCGAATTATCGGAGGTTAAGGTTTCGAAATTGAATTAGATAATTAAGGTGTGGCTTAATTGCATTTTAAATCGAGTCTTTTGGTTTGTTTAAGGCTCGCCGGAGGTGGCCGGACCCCTTTGGTCGGCGGTCGACGGGGAAAAAGGGGTGATTTTGGTTTTCAAACTTTACACATTTAGTCTCCATGGTTTTTAGTTTAACATTTTATGTTAAAAACTTCCTTTTTAAAGTTTCAAAGTAACAACCCCTAAACTTAATTTCACTTTAAATTTTATTTTACAACTTATTAGTTATTTATCTTTCATTAGTTCTATATTTTTTTAACTTATCTTGTTATTATAGTGTTTATTATTATATTATTATTAACATTATTATTATGGTTTATTGTTATTAATAATATTATTATTATTGCTATTATTTTTATTATTATCTTTGTTATTATTATATCTATTTTGTTAGCATATTATTATTATTATTATTATTATTATTATTATTATTATTATTATTATTATTATTATTATTATTATTATTATATTTGTAGAGATTAATGAAGAGGTTGATACAACCTAAACATCTTAAGTCTATCCTGCATGTTGCACAAGTACATTAAAGAAGAATGCTTAGGAAGTTTCACACATGAAACATAAAATACTCTAAGTGTGAAATCTTCCGAAGCCAAAACCAATATCTTCCAAAGCCAAATATGAAGTCTTTCGAAGCCTCAAATACAAAGTCTTCCGAAGCTTCAACTCATGAAGACAGATTTCTTCCGAAGACTTTTAATACATGCTTTATCTGAGAATATTACATGAGTTGGTAAGGACACCTTTCCCTTAGACCTTTAGGAAATGGAAGGTCTAATCCCAATGGAGATTCCTACTCCATGTGGTCATCCACAGCTTATCAAACAAGTATAGTGGATGGGACCAGATTCCTGAGGATCTCTCCTTCATCATCCATGGAATTATTCAGGGGGTCAAATTCAGGTATTCTCAGTTCGTTTATACCAATTTACTTGCTAATTTAGACTCCTTAGAATATTACATGTTTTCTAGATATGTCCAGTACATTCTCAACTGTGAACTGGGCTTAGAGTTAAGGGAAACATGTAACATTCTTAAATTGGGACAGATGAAGCCTGGCATCTTTAAAATACTGAGAAAGCCCACTGTTGGCTTCTCTGGGGTAAAAACAGCCCTAGTCCTAAAAATGTTAGAGCTCATTACTCAAGATGACAACCTAGCAGCACAAGCTAGTGTTGAATCCACACCTGCTACTTTCCAACCACCCACACAGCCTCAAATCACCCTCACTTACCAAAGAAAATCCAAACGAACCTCTGCTCAAACTATTCAGTCTATGAAGGCCCCCATATACTCACACATACATGAAGAAGTGGATACTGGAGCTCTCACTTCTCCTGAGGAGCAGACCACTCCCATCTCTTCAAGAATCAGTGCTGAGGTTCCTCATGCTCAGCCTGATGAGCTCATTACCCAAACTGCCTTAAGCCATCACTCTGAGTCTCAACACTCTAGTGATCAACCTTCAAGGAACAGTTACCATCCTTAGCCTATAGATCTCAACCAACCAATTCCCAACCTTGATTTCTATACTGATAAAGATCTAGGTTTCAGTGAGTATAATGAGTCTCTCTTCTTTTCCCCTACTCAAAGAGAGATGAATACTTCTGAGTCTCCTACATCTATCCCACATCAGTCACCTACAACTGAGGTGGACACTCTTGAACCTGTTCAGGATGTCCATATGGAAGAGGCTCTCACTTCTGCAAGTGATTACATCTTTAAGACCTCAACCATAGCAACTCAGCCCACTGACATCTCAACTAAGATTGCCAGTGAGTAGAGAAAAACCAACAGCCAAGAACCTCAAGCTGGTGGTGAGAGAGAGGACTTTGGTCCAATCATCTCATCCCCCAATGAGTCTTCTGATGAAGATGAGGGGAATCTGAGACTAAAGGTGCATAAATTGTCCAAAACATGCACTTACATAGTCTCAAAGGTAAGTCGCCTTGCATCTCAGGTGACTACCTTACACAACAGGGTCAATGATCAACAACTTGAGATTTTATATCTTAAGGAAAAACTAGTTGGAGACCTTTAAGAAGAGCTCAACAAGGAACACAAGAACCTGTGAATGTGATTGATCTATCTTCCAGCTCACCTATGCAAGTAGGTGATGCTACCAAAAAGGGGGAGAAAGTCATTGCAGCCACAGAACCTGGGAGTCCTTCAGAGAGAGCGGACATTGAGGACTTACCATCCTCACTTGCAATTGTGCATTCTCAGCAACCTCCTCAAGTTCACATTGATATGGACTACACAGACTCCTTCATACAGAGTCTGTTTGAGGAAGGGATACCAAGGACTGTTCATCTTCACCATCTTCCAATCATATCATTGGATGGAGGTATGACAACATCAGGAAAGCCCTAATCATCATAAGAGTTCAAGGACAGCAAGAAGTCTTCAATTTTCAGACTTTGAACTACTATGAAGGTCTAGATCTAGTCAACATGCCACTTGTCAACCCAAGCAAATCAAGACAAGATGACAGACTGGCTCAAAGTATCCATAACAAGATCACTGCAGAGTTCAGCTTAAGAAGGAGACTTAGGCAATCAGGCAATGTTATCGGTCAACTGGATGTTGAGGCAGACCCTAAGATTAGCTTCATAGGGGAAACCTTGACTGAAGGCCCAGTGGCAGAACCTGAGACCAATGTCTCATCATCACCAACTGCTGCAGAGATTCACATTCCTTCTGAGACACCTGCTGGTGAAGGTACTTCTCAACCTCTCTCTGGCCTGAGCTCAGATGCTGCAACAAGCAATGAAGGCCAAAGCTCTCTCCACCCTGAGTCACAAAGGTTTATGAGTGACAAAGGGAAAAGAAAAATGACATTTGAGGAGATTGAGTAGGAAGAGAGAGAGAGAAAAAGGAGGCTAAGGGGAGAAAGTTCCTGTAACACTCGGTTATTTTAAAAAAATATAAGAAATAAGAAATAAAAAGAAAGAAAAGCAATAAGGTCCAAGTGAAGGGACTAAAAGTGTCCAAAAGGACAAATTTTTGAAAAAGTTGGTGTAAAGGTGGACATGGCCGCCCACCCTCACTTCACATCATCATCTTCACTCAGTTTTAGAGAAAGAGAGAGAGCAGAGAAACTCTCGGTTTGAAGAAAAAGAAGAAGAAGTGAACAAATTCAAGGTAAGAATTCGTGGTTTTTATGTGTTTATGACGGGTTTTATCCCGGTTATATGTTTATGTGCTTATGTGTTTGTGTATGTGCTGGGGTGTGTGTGTTTGGTGATGTTTTTAGGTGCTTGAACTCAGTTGCAAAAGGGTTAGAAAGGAAGATATACCCAAGTTGCATCAGGTGAGTTCTAGACCCCGGTTTCTATTTGTTTTGAACATCTTTGGGGCTGAAAATGTATTAAAATGATTTTACAAAGTTTATGTATGTTACCCGTATGTATTATGCATGTTAAATGTTGATTCTTGAATGCTTATAGGTTGTTCATGTTTAGAATAACCATGATTAAGCTTAGAACAGATGAGTTTGAGGATTGGGTTTGAAAACGTACTAGAAACCTGTTTTACAGAAGGTTCATGCGCCTGAAACTGCCATAGAAGGATTTAAGTGTAACCATGCGCCTGAACAGTAGCCCATGCGCCCCAAAATTACCTTAAAAATGTTGCCCATGCGCCTGAACAGTGGTTCATACGCCTAGAAATATTAGTCGGACGACTAAGTGTAGCCCATGCGCCCCAATAGTACCCATGCGCCCAAGAGGCTCATGCGCCTAAGTGTTCATACGCCCCAATAGTGTCCTTGCGCCTGAATAGTTCATGCGCCTAAGTGATAAAATGATTAAATGTTGGCTGATACGCCTATATAGTAATGAAACGCCCGAACAGGGCTCATGCGCCCAAATAGTGCCCATGCGCCCAAATAGTGCCCATGCGCCTAGGCACTTAGAAATTTTTACAAAATTTTCTGGGAGTCTGTACTTTTAAGGTTTTGACCAAGGTTGACTAGGGCTTATTAATGATGGGTTTCATGCATGATATGATTGTCGTATGATTGTTCCTTATCATTATTATTGCTAACATTATTATTACTTATAGTGTGTGATTTTACGTGGTATGTTTATTATCGTAACGTAAAGTATATTGTAATAATAAAGAGAAAGAACAATAAAGAAAAGAAGAGGAACATTAATAAAATGTTAACAAGTCTTGCAAGCTTACAGGAGGTACACGACCGTATTGTCGTTAGCTCAACTGTGCTGCGGGTTAGCTACCCTATTATGCACACAGGGCCAATCAATTGAGATTGGCAGGACCTTTGTAGCATACCCTGGGTGATTGGGTCGGCCTTGTACACAGTACACAACACCCTTTCGAGGGATATAGTTGACCCTTTTGAGGGATACAGTTGACCCTTTCGAGGGATATAGTTGACCCTTTCGAGGGATATAGTTGACCCTTTCGAGGGATATAGATGGCCCATCACCCGTTTTCCATCACGCATATAGTTGGGGTATTGCTCATCGGTCCATACAGACAGTGAAAGATAAAGATAAAAGTTTACAGAACATACAAGGCATATAGTAAAGAGAATGAACAGTATTTGTTCATATAGTTAATGCGTGCTCGCATATATAGTAAAGAGTTATATTTTACTGAAAGAGTATTTTCATATACAACATACAAAAAGTATTTTATTACTTATAAAACTAGAGCTCACTCAGCAACGCTGACTTTTATACATTTTCAGTTGGCAGGTAATTATTGTTGAGGATGGCACGAGGGTGAAGCTACTCGGCAGGGAAAGACTGACATCCATTCATATTTTAGGTTGCTGTTGTTTTGTAATGCAGTAAAACAATTCTTTTGTAATCAGTTAAACAATGCTGTATTGCTCAACCACAGTGGTTAAATGAAATGAATGGTTTTTGATAAATTATTTCCGCTGCTTAAGATTGTATAATTATAATGTTTAATGTTTTAATTGTTGTGATTGACCAACTGTGAGGTTTTCGGGATTGGGGCCTTACAGTTCCTCTGTTGAGTCTTCAAGACTCATGGAGTCTGCTACCAGGGCTACCCCCAGACCAGATACTCAGAATGATGAGTTAAGGGTAGTCAGGATTAACTATCTGCAGACTAGGAACTATGACATAGACAGTGTCATTTCTCTCCCTTTAGATGAATTGAATTAACTGGTTGACCTAGAAAGGTCAAGGGAGAAGAAGGAGGCAGAAGATGCAGAACTCCTAGTACAAGTCAAAGAAGAAAGAAGAAGAAAAAGACTGTACAAGGATATGCCTACCCTCTTCCCAGTTCAAGAAAGTCTTGTACAAGAAGATGTGGCTCAACAAGAACCTCAGGTAGACAAAGAAGAAGACAGGATCAAGATGATCAACTACCTGAGTGCCACAGGCTTCTACCAGGCAGATGCACTCCTTCCCTTGTCCTATGACTATGTTGAGTTTGAGTACTTAAAACAACTTGAGCTTGAGTTAGTCAAGGACAGAAAGACAACTAAGAAGAAGCTAAGGGAAGAAACTGCAAAATCAAGAGCCATCATCCAAAAGAGCATGAAGAAGTCTGCTGAGAGGCAGAGGATGATAAGCTTTTTGAAGTTGTATGGATTCTCCGGAAAGAGACTTGGCCCCATGTCTCTATCCACTATGGATGAGCATATTAGGGTGATCAAGCAGAAGATTAAAAGTGGAGAGCTCACTGACTTACACTCCAATCCAAGTCAATCTCCACCTAAAGTGGAGGTTAAGGTTGAACAACCAGAGACAACACAACCCGAACTTTTGCTGATACTCAACAAGCTTCATCTTCTGATCCACAGTAGGGTCAACCTCCCTCTCCTTCTAAACCTGAGAGAGAGGAAGTCCCAACTGAGAAAGACAACAGAGATCAATCTGGTACTGCAAGCCAGTCTTCTCAGTTAAAACCTACAAAGAGAAAGAAGAGGATGACTTCTAAACCAAAGCCTAAGAAGAAGAAGACCGCACCCTCTTCTAAACCTCAGGATGAATCAAAACAGCCTGAGGATGTGCAGCCAGAGGATGCTACATCAACTCCAATTCAAACAGCTCCTCTAGGAACAAGAAGACCCATCTTGTCTTGGACATACACTACAAATCCTGAAAGATGGCATGTCATTAGAGATCAAGGCATTGAATACATTTACACATAGCAAGATATGTTTCAGTTACCTCTGCATGACCTCTTTGATATGAGAAGACACTTTGATAACCTGAAGGATCCTGATCACCTTATAAAGAAAGGAATGGTGATCATCCTAATGAGGATTGTTGATATCTGAAGTCTACTAAGTGTTTTGGTAGCATCGGCCTAGGGGGAGTTTGTAGAGATTAATGAAGAGGCTGATGCAACCTAAACATCTTAAGTCTATCCTGCATGCTGCACAAGTAAATTAAAGAAGAATGCTTAGGAAGTTTCACACATGAAACAGAAAATACTCTAAGTGTGAAATCTTCCAAAGCCAAGACCAATATCTTCCAAAGCCAAATATGAAGTCTTTCGAAGCCTCAAAGACAAAGTCTTCCGAAGCTTCAACTCATGAAGACAGATTTCTTCCGAAGACTTTTAATACATGCTTTATCTGATGTATTTTCCATAAAGCTGGACACCTTTCCGCTGCACCTCTGTAAGGTCACCAACTTACATGAGTTGTTGAAAAGGTCCATGCTTTTGGTAACTGTACATTGAGGTCTTGAGTCGGTAACTTTCTACTTTATGTACTTTATCCTTTTTATAATAGATAAGGATGTGAGCTATGGCATGTTATAGTCACAAGTCAAAAGGCAATCTGCCTTTTGACTCTACAATTGATTTTGTTTGTGTCTAGTCAATTGTATCCTGCTGGCTTTCAAAGTATAGCCGGTTGTAGGATGTAGTATAAGTATCTCATGTTCTTGTATGTTTCCATTATGCTTTGTAACACTTGTAATAGAACATAGAGAAGGCAATATACTGCATTCTTGAAAACCATACACTTGTGTTCTTTGTGTTCTATCTCTTACATTACTTGTGTTCCTAGTGTCTTAACTTGGTTAATCTAGTTTACTGTTTGACTAAAGTTTAGTTAATCTCCTCTTTGTGTGTTGTGTTGTAACTGACCCCCTTCAACGATCTTGCATTATTATTATCATTATTATTTTTGACATTATTAATGTTGTTATTATTAAAATTATTATTATTCAATTTAATAGTCATATTGTTAAATTTTATATAAAAAATTTATGACAAATCATCAAATAAGCATGAGTAACCCACAAGTTTTAGAAGACATAAATGGTCCTTACAAGAACTTAACGAAGTTAACTTTTAATTAATAAATAAATACAAGATGTTACGATATACTACCAAAGTTTAACCCACAAGTTAACTTACTCAATGAAATAAGAATGTTATGACTAAGAGAAAAAGTGTTCCAAATGACAAGTAAGACTCAAACAACAAATTAAATTTAAGAGTTAAATTTTATTTTGCTACTTGAGATTTGATAAAAATAACTATATTCCTTCAAAAGATTAGAAAAATCAATTTACCTTCTAATATTTTATGAATTGTTTCGGTTTTAGTCCAAAAGTTTTATAATTTTGGATTTAAGTTGAAACATTTAATGAAACTTTTGAAGGTAAATTGATTTTTATATTTTTGTCAAACCTCAGGGAGCAAACCAAACTTAACCCTAAATAAAAAGACTGCTATCATGTCAAGTTAGCCGTCCACTTCTTCTTGCACTTTAGACATCCATACAGAAAATGTCCAAATTCACCATGGTTTTAACATCTAAGGTGGCTCTTATCCCATAGGAAACATTCACCATCTTGACCCTTTTCGGACTCGTGACCTCTTTCTTGGCCTCATCCAAAGTCCTCTTGGTTTGAACTTCCACAAAAACAAAGCTCACACCCATGCTTTCTCCTTTTCTATTTTAGGAAATATCAGTCTCCAATAAATGTCTTCTAATTTGTTATGTCCATTAACATGTTTCTCATAGGCCTTCAATCTTCCTATAGCTTCGTCAAACAACATCATTTTCGACTTAATGAACTGTTCCATCAAGGCCATTGATAGAGGAATGACTTAGGCACTGAATCAAGCAACCGTCTCACTAACGCATCCTCTCTAATGTTTTATGCAAACTCCTTGCATTTAAAGCTATCCCACTTAGTTTGTTTGCAAAATCATCAAGGGTTGCATCATTCTTCATTTGCAAACTTTCGAGTTCCTTCTATAACATTTGAATCCTAGTCGTTCTTGATCGATCTACCTCTAGAAACTGTCTTTTCAACTATTCTCAAACCTGTTAGCATCTTTACAAGTTACCATCTACAATACAAGCTCTTTGGGATGGCTTGAACAAGAAAGCAAGAGTCATTTTCACTTTCTTTGCATTAATATTACCTCCAACCGTTGGTTCAGTAACCTCCAATATGCAATACAAGCTCGTTGGTTTGACCGTGATTAGGGCTACTACCGAATTTTGATTGGGCGCTAAACCTGTTGTTCGTGATTCAACATCCTTGTGTAGCGATTTGTCTTTTCTTATCCCAAGTTTTGTTATATCACATGCTCTCATATCAATTCTTAGCTGTTAGCCCTTTGAAACACAACCAACAATAGATTAAAATGAAAAGAACAAGAAAAACACGATTTGTGTGGAATCCGTCCAATGATCAATCAAATTAAGCACACAAAGTACAAGAATCAAAGACCCTATTTATATTAGTTCGATCCAAAACTTGAGATAATGGGTGTAAACAGAAAAAATACTTTATATGGAAGATCTCAATGCGACCTCTTTGTTATCATATCAAAGATATATCTAAACAAAAACCCATTGGACAACTAAGTAACATGTTCCATTAAGAAAGCCCAATAAATGAAATGAAACAACTCGTCAAAAACCTCCTAAAATAAGCATATCAAATATAAGATACACTATAAACTATTAACAACTCTAAACAATTAAGAAATAAATCGACCCAACCAAGTTAGCTAGCAGATTCCAACTTTGATTGCGTTACATGTAAACAAACCCAATTAAGTCTAACACTACTAATGTGAAGTCCATATCTCGAGGAACCAGGACTCTTCATTTTGATCAAATGGATCTACTTCGCATTCCTTCACTATGAACGCGAAGTCATTAACGTGAAGAATGATCCAACATTTTGTGATCATAATATTACCTTCTACTATTCATTGAGAAGATGTGATCCAACCATTGCTAATGATGATGCTGACATACAAGATCGCCAGATTGGTTAAGTAGCTTTCATCAGGTGGTCTGGTCGGGTACGGTGGCTGCCCATCATGGTCCAGTCTAGAGGTACAATTCACTATGGTGCACATGTCAACTATTGTGTTGGGCCATGCACTCAATTGGCAAATTTCTGACTCATGTTCTATTCACGTGATAATAATCAATGTCCAAAAATACAATTCTAGTGTGATATGATGTACTTTTGAATGTTACAGAAAAACATGTTACCACATTTTTACGGCCATTATTTTCTTATACCATATGTATATATGACATCCAAAATGTCATATCCAAACAATAATGACTTGCAATAATGTTTTAACAAAAGCAGCAGGTCAACAAGGGACTTTCGAAATAGTCAGGGATCGGTTTAAATCAAGCATAAAATAGAAAAATACATGTTGCATGTGATACTCATAGTGGATAAATAAGTTCTGCAAATGTAATGATAGAATCCAAGGAATAATTTGTACATCATCCATTGTTTGATTTAACCGTACATATGAACAATGGAGCTAGCAAAGTAGTAATTGTATTGGGAGGATCCATTAGATACAATACTAAACAAAGAGTATTATTGATGATGTATTCTGTTGGCATGCTCTCGGTAAAGTCCATTACCGAGGGTACTGAGCCCTTGTAAAAACAAGCGTTGGTGATCTAGTTTGTGAAAAGTTACGGACCAAGATCACTGAGGGTACTGAGCCCTTGTAAAAACAAGCGTTGGTGATCTAGTTTGTGAAAAGTTACGGACCAAGATCACTGAAGGATCACCGATGACCACGTATACGATGGATCACATCAACATGACCCTTTAATATCTATGGACGGATAATCCCATGAGTAATCCTTCGATGTGTTTATTTAAAAATAATAATATTACCGATGGATTACCAACAAAATATGCATGGTCGTTAAAATAGACCTTTCTGATGGACTACCGATGATATATTTTGCGACGACTAACTAGCATGTCCCCTTAATTGCTATAGAAGGATACTCTCATTAGTATTCCCACTAGTTCTATTATGTTTAAGACAATAGGACAAACCTCAAGAGGTACGACGAGTCCTAACTAAACAATGGAAGGAGGTATTTTGTTACATCATTTGTAAATCTCACATTGTTCTGTCAAGTCCATAAAAGTGATATCAGCTATAAGAACGCCTCACCTCAAAACTAACCATTTTGAGCGTATTTTTTGTGAGGAAAATAAACAATATTAATTGATATGAGACGATAAATGTCATAGATGGACTTCGATGATCACCATCCGTTTAAAAATTTATTGCTTCTTTTTGTTTTTGATTTTTTGCGTCATCCATTGTATTTTTCAAAAATTCTTTTTCTATTTAGGTTTTCTAGATCCGCATGTAATCACTGATGGATTTTCGACCAAAACTAAAAATTGATTTTTTTCTTTTCTTTTAATTAGGATTTTATGGGATTCATTTGCACACATACTGTATTTTTACATGAGTTAATTTTCTTGGGTAATAGACTTTTCTTATAACACATACAATGAAAAAAAACTACAAAATTAAAAATATATTAGATATTAGTCAAGTTTGGTAATTATTTACTTAGATCACACAGTCCTTTAAGTTAATAAAGGTAAAAGAGTGTCCAAAGCGTTTCCAAAACATGATAAGAAATGTGTTTTGTTAGGACATGTATATTTACCCTACCAAGCAAGTGTACACATGATAAGAACTATTGTTGCTCTTGTACTTGCACCACAGTCTCATGAGTGGTGGCTTATTATATATGACAGTTTTTGGCACCTTAAATATTATGATACAAGCTTTGTTTTAAGAGGGTGTTATTATAATCTTAAAACACTGTCGAAATGAAACCAATTCAGATGGTTAAGTCTCTTTGAGATTTATTAAATTACTAGGTTAGAATATCGTATATTATACAAATTAAATAAACTAATGTACTATTATTAGTATTCTTTTCTTTTTCTTAATAAACTAACGAACACAATTTTCTACTTGATTTAGAGACATATTTGATTAAAAAAGACTACAAAAAACATCCTTTAAGTTTATATAAAGTTTGAGGCATCATTCTTTATCTTTAAAAAATACTAATAAACATCCATTATATTAACATTTTGTAAAGATTTTGTCCTTAATTTGATATGTTAATGCATTTTAATTAATTATCATAAAATATAAAGAAATATTGTGATCGCTCTGTAATGACTTCAATATATGGATATGGAATTTTAACTAAAATATATTTATATGCAAAGTATGAAATAGAGGATTTAGAAAATATACTTTTATGGTTTTATGAATATTATTATAGTGTTGAATAACTTTTATTTTAAATTTTAATGTTAAAGTACTTTTTAAAGTTTAAAAAATATGTTTACTTTAAGTACATAATATTTTACTAGTCTACAGATGTTAAAAAAACAAACAGTCTTTTTCTTGCAGACTACAAACGTTTGATCCATCTCTTCTCTTGAAGATGTCTGCAGATATGATCCGTAGACTGCAGAGATTTTGCTGCTGAAAAAATAAACAACACCTAATTGTTGTTAAGTTTTTATGTTAAGTTAAGGGCAATTTGGGTTTTTTGCCTCTAAGGACTATTAATGTATTTTTTCTAAACGTAAAGGATGTTTACTGCAACTTTTTTTATCTTTTATTTTTAATTTATGTATTTTTATAATTATACATATTCATATGATTATTATATAATATAATATATATAATTTAATTATTTTTATCCACGTAATATATATAAATATAACTTATATAAATAATTTAATAATAAAACGGTGTTTAGAGTTAAATAATATATATATATATATATATATATATATGTTGTTAAAAGTAGATATATATTATTGTTTTCATCCACTTATTATATATATAAATATAAATATAAATTCATACGTATTAAAAATATCAATTATTTATTTTTACTCACGTCTTATATATACATATATGAATATATATTATTGTTTTCGTTCACGTATTTATAATATAAATAATTAATAAAATATATACATTATGCAAATTGTATTTATAGATAATACGTGGATGAAAATACTTAAATAATATATATTATGTTATATAAAAATGATATGTACATATATTATGGTAAAATATATAAATTTAGTAAAATAAATAAAAGTTGCAGAAAACATCATTTATATTTGGAAAAGTCTACATTAATAGTCCTTTAGAGGTAAAAAAGACCAAACCATCATTTACTTAACTGAAAAAGTTAACGGCAGTTAGTCTAAATGACGAAATTTATTACAAAATGTTAACATAAATGATATTTAGAGTATTTTTTAAAGATAAATAATGATATCGATAGCTTTATATAAACTTAAATGATATTTTCTGTAATTTGTCTTTAAAATAAGTTAATTAGAAAATTAATATTTTTTTAATAATAAATTCATATGTTTAATGGTATAATAATTATCAATAATTAGATGAACAATTACTAATGGATAATTATTATAGCATTTATCACCAATTGAGTAAATTATTGTTTTCGTTCCTGAGGTTTGACGAAATTACGGGTTCAGTCCAATAGTTCATTTATTACACTGATGGTCCAATAGTTTCAAGTTTTGTTTCAATTTCACTAAAGTCACTAACACCGTTAGTGTTTATTCTGTTAAATGATGTAAAAAGATATTTTTGCCCCTAAATTTAATAAACACTCATCGTCATCTCCGCCCAACCTATTTCCCTACTCTCTCTTTCTCTCTAACTTCTCTCTTCTCTTTCTCACACACACAAAGGTACACCCCTAGACACCATCACCTCTGGTGACTACATCCACCGCCATCGTGCACCGTCACCACCTATAACCCACCGACACAACCACAACCATCGCTTGCCACTACCATCTAAAACCGTCGGCCACCACCATCTAAAACCGTCTCCTGCAGCACCCTCCCCGATCGCCGACTGCAGCACCCTCCCCGACCGCCACCTACAACACCCTCCCCGACTGCCACCTGCAGCACCCTCCCCAACTGTCGCATGCACCACCCTCCTCAACTGCCGTCTGCACCATCCTCCCCCGCCCGCCACCTCCACCAGGACCACCACCACCACCACCCTAGCAACCCTGACCTCCACCGCCGACGACCTGACAACCGATAACAATCACCGCCGCCGCCTGAAATCCACCGGCCACCACCATGAAACCATTATCTTCTCTCTAATCTCTCTTTCTCTCTCTCTCTCTCTCTTTCATCTAATGTTGGATGAAGACACAAGTCGGTGGTGTGTTAGCGAGAGTGATGGTGGTGTGTGATGACCTAGTGGCGGGGAGGTAGCGGCTAGAGGTGGTTGGGGGGTAGGGGTGGGCGGCGACACTAGAGGTGGTTGGAGATGGAGGTCGCGGCTAGAGATGGTAAGGGTGGCAGTGGTGGCCGAATGTGGTTGTGGTGGTCGAAAGTGGTTGTGGTGGTCGAAGGTGGTTGTGGTGGTGGTGGCATTATAGGTGGTTGGTGGTGGAGGTGGTGGTTGGTGTGTGTGTGAGAGAGAGAGAGAGAAAGAGAGAGAGAGAAGAGAGAGAGAGAGAGAGAGAGAGAGAGAGAAAGAGAGAGAGAGAAGAGAGAAGGGAGAAAGATAAAGATGGGGGTGGGGATGAGGGTGAGGATAAGGGAGGGGATTTAAAAATATTAAGGAGTATAATAGTCTTTTTATATGATTTAACTGAACAAAAATTAACGATGTTAATGGTGTGGACTCAATTGAAATAAACCTTAATATATTGGATTCTCGGTGTAATAAATGAAGTATTGGACTGAAACCGTGATTTTCGTCAAACCCCAGAGACGAAAATAGTAATTTATTCCAATCAAAATCTAATAAATATATAAATAGTAAGAGGTGAGAGATACGTGAAAATTAAATATTAGATAGCCTAAAATGATAAAAAGTGTTTTTATTTATTTTCTTTTAGTAGTATAGAGATTACTAGTATAGAGATATTATAGTTTATTATCAAAGAGGTCAGGTTTAATGACACCTTAACCAATGGTTTGGATCTTGGAACAGAGTGTGTAAAGCATGTGATGAGTTTGAAATGTACTTTAGGATGTTGATGTTGTGGTGGTTTATAATGTACGACTGTATATATATAACTACAAGAATTACTTGGGCGTTAAGATGAGGTATGAAAATTTTGTAAAACTCGGTTTTAGTCTTGTGCATTGACATTAAGAAGTTTGTGTTGAAACACTTATAAGGAAATTAAAAGTTATTTTTGTTTCTTAATAATTTTTTATATCGCATTTTAAAGATACCAGAGAAAAACTTTGAAGCAACTTTATGACTTATTTGTTTTTTGCAGTTTTGAAAATGTGTCCAAACCAAACCTAGTATCTTTGATCGTTTCTAACCCACTAAATAGGCGATGGGTATTTGGCAAAATCACGTAGTTAAAAGAGGGATTCATATTTTATACAAATAAAAGCAATAAATTAAAAATATAAAATATAAAAACCTTTATATGTTTGAATACAAACATAAATAAATGAACATAAACAAACATTTTATCAAGCGTTCACGTACAACCACAAATGAATGAACGTGAATTCTGTTTATATTCATTCATCTAACTATTCATTCATTCATTCATCTAACTGAACATAAACAACATTTTATCAAGCGTTCACCTTGCTATTGGGCTGTTGGTGATGGGTTGTCGCTATTGGATTGTAGAAAATCCCAGTGATTCGAGTCCATTATTGTCTTTAGTGGTCGGGTGTATTTAGTTTGTTTTTTATATGAAAAATAGTTTTTTGTTTGTTTTCTACAAAATTTTATTTCTATGACTTCTTTGTTTTCTGGTCATGACATTTTCTTTCTTCAACACACTCACGTAATGGCATCTGGTGTTAATATATTTGATCCTTTTTTTATTTATGAAAAACTAGTTTTTCATTAGTATAGTAGATTTGTTGTCTACCTATGATATTATGATATTATCTTGTTGCCATCCTCTTTGGTCACTAAGTGCATGTTTAGATAAGGCAACTTTTTGACTTTTTAACTTTTTAAAGGAGTAAAAAGACCAAAATACCCTTCCAGAAAAGTAACTTTTTAACTTTTCTGGAGGAGTATTTTGGTCTTTTTACCCCTCCAAAAAATCAAAAAGTCAATAAGTAGTTTTTCCCAAACATGCCCTAAGTAAACTCATTAGACAGAGTCCATGACATGCTAGTGAGGTTGTTGTTATGAGTTCTAATTCGCATGATAAGAGTGTAATTGTTACTTGCTTGTGACTAGCTAGCCCAGGTGCATCCTTAAAGTAAAATACAATTCTTGTTATCCCTTTATCATGATCAAGGTCTTTTCAATAATTGATAGTATTATATCCTATGAGAGTTTTACTACTGTTTTCTTCGAAAGTAATTCCACAATTCAATGTTTTTATTTATATATCTTAGTAAGTGCTTTATGACGTGCATGTATACCTTCTTTGGTGTAGACATATACATATCACCGTATGTGTAAGGCTAGTTATTCAATCATAGCACATAAAACATATAGTTTCATTAAATTAAAGAAAAACATTGCAGCGGAATCATCAAAATAGACATCTTATTTCATCATAAAAGCTTTTGCAAAACAATACATCGTTATTAAGTTACAAATACATGTTGCATTACATCACAAAAGCATTATAAAAATGGATGACATCCAAAAGAGCTGAGTAGCCGCCCCGTGCCATCCTCAGCACATTACCTGCCAACTAGAAAACTCATAAAATTCAGCGTTGCTGACTGAGTTCTAGTTTTATAATAAAACATACTTTATCTTTCGTTTAAAACCGTCCTTTACTTTCTTTCAAATCATAACAGTCTTAGAACCTGATCACACATCGTACGTACACATAGTAATGGTTATTATCTTCATCGTCGTTCATTTCGTACATTTATTATCTTTCGTTTTCATCTAGGTCTTGTCATGTGCTTAACCCCCCTCAAGAGCACCAAGCAATTCATCTAGGGTTAAGTGACAAGGACCCTATACATCTGGTCAATCACAAAGATTGAACCCCTGTGTGCATCCTCATGGGGTATTTAACCCGCACACAGTTGAGCTGACAACCCCTCATTGGATGTGAACCTCCATACATTTGCTAAATCACATGGATTAAGCCCTAGTGTGCATCCTCATGGGGTAGCTAACCCATACACGGTTGAGCTAACACTCCTCATTGAGTGTGACCTCCATACATTTGCTTGCAAGCCTTTCTTTCATTCGTTCTTCGTAATGCATGCATTCTTTCATTACGTTCCTTTTTTCATTATCTTCCACTTTACGTTACATAATACTTTTCATTTCATTCATTAACATTCAACGCAAAGCCAAGGAAAATAATCACACATATCAAGGAACATCAACATAAACATACAAAACATCACCACACACGGCACCATCATACATACATAACATACATCATACCATCATGCATAAGCATACAACATCATACATCCTCATCATGCCACACATAACATCTATAACCTCAAAAGTCAACTTACATGAACCCTCGGGAACCTCCCAAGTCATAGCCTATCTCTACACATCTCCCTGAAAGTCAGAAAGTTAAACTATGTTCTTTCGGGCGCACAAGCCCTACTTGGGCGTATGGACACCCTTTAGTCGCATGGCCTCCCAGGCGACTGAACACTTAGGCGAATGAACACCAGGCGAATGAACACCAGGCGAATGGACCCTATGCGGATGATCACTATATGCACATGAGTGAAATACGGATGAGCACCTAGGCGTATGGACCTCAGTTGCACGACTCAGATGCGAATGAACCTCATTCGCACGACTCACATGCGTATGGACCTCAGTCGCATGGCATCCAAGCGCATGGACTTCAGTCGCATGCCTTTCGGCCGTATGGCCTCCTGTCGCATGCCATTCGATCGCATAGCCCTAGATAATGCACAATGCAATTCCCCTTCGAACCTAATCTGCACTTTTTGACCTTCAAACCCTCTCAAACCTGTTCTAAGCTCAAATCAACCATCCTAAACCCTAAAAAACACATACCACAACACCATTCAAGCACACACAAGCCCGAAAACAAACCCCACTCGCATCACACATAAACACATACACACGGGTTCAACACACACACTTCAAAAACGGGCTTTACTATGTGCTACAGCCTCAAATCAATTGAAAACATACAAAAGAGGGGTCCAAGAACTCACACAAACAACCCCGTCGAGTAGAGCTTCAAACCAACCCGCTACACCTCAACTTTCACACTCGAACCCACCGAACCGAAGCTTGAAACCTCTTTTCTCCCTATCTTCTCTTTATGGTTAAAATTTGTAAGTGTGGGGAGGAGAGTGGGCTGCCCTCCCCTCTTAATCTCCACTCTTCCCAACTTCTTCCATTTTGGTAAGTTCGATCCCTTGACTTTGGGCTTTATTTCTTTTCTTTCTCTTTTTCTTCTTTCTTTGGCTTCAAGGGAAATAACCGGGTGTTACAAGTCCACCCCCTTAAATAGGTTTCGTCCTCGAAACCTGTTATTCCTCGAACAAACGTGGGTAATGCTGTCTCATCTCTTTTTCAGTCTTCCACGTAGACTCGGATCCCTTTATATGTTTCCATTGTACGCGCACAAGTGGAACCACTTTATTCCTCAGCCTCTTCTCTTTTAGATCAATGATCGCCACTGGTTGCTCCACATAATTGAGCCGTTCATCTACCCCGATATCCTCAAGTGGAACAATCATATCTTCGTCTGCCAAACATTTTCTCAGATGAGATACATAGAATGGCGGATGAATTCCACTTAACTCATCTGGTAACTCCAGTCTATAGGCCACCTCTCCTAATTGAGCAATGATTCAGAAAGGCCCTAGGTACCTTGGGCTCAACTTGCCCCGCTTTCGAAACCGAATGATACCCTTCCAAGGAGAAACCTTTGTAACATCCGTCATTTTTCAAGTTATTAACCCGAACCCGAATTAAAAATGAACTTTCATACGATGTGAATTTTCATTATTTAAGTAATCTTGCTTATTTAGATAAATCAAATGTATTAAATACGAGGTTTGATTAATATTGTAAATTGAATTGTCTAATTATCATCTAAACAACTTATAAGAATTTATTAATTTATAAATAATTTCTTTATAAAGTTATAAAGATTTATTTATCATTTATGGGTTCTAATTATTATATTAAAATATATAATTAAAATAGAGAGTTATTTCAAGATTTATAAAAACTATGAAATTTATAATAAGTGATATTATTTTAATTAAAGTAAAGTTTACTAAGTTATAGGGCTTATTCTAAATTATGAGTTTTAATTATAATATATAATAACTTGTAAAGTTTTTATAAATATTTAAAAGGTTCAAAAAGATTTTCTAAAAAATTGATTAGTTAATTAAATGTGATTTTACAACTTTAGGGTTGAATTGCAAATCTTAAAACTCAAATTAAAGAGTTTTTACATAAATAATAATTCACTGAAATTTGAGGGGCCAAAGTGTAATATTGTTTCAAAACCCAACCCACCATCCCGTCGAGTTCCCCATCTCCGGCCAACTTCCGGCCATCGCTCCGGCGATGGTCAAAAACCACCAAAACGCTCGCCTTGAATGCAATTAAGCCGAACCTTAACTACTATGCACCGGTTTCGAACTTAAAAGCATGTTTAATTGTGATTATTCGACCATTAACACAAGAAATCAAAACCGAAACCATCTATTCAAATCCTTAACTCGTCGATCTTGTAACCATTCGAATTGCATCTGTTGGAATGATAGGAAACGTTCTAATTGATCCTCTAAACCATTCTACATCATCAATCGCACAAACAAATTCCCCATTCGAATCTTTCGATCATCACTTTCCTTTTGAACCTGCAACTTGGACGACAACTATCTTTGAAACACTCTAACTTAAAATTGGTTGAGGGCTTTCATTCATCATCCCTATTAGAAGCTTCGTGTAGAACTAATTTGATTATGAACGATGTATGCATCTCGAATCATACTCAATCGTGGTCGCGACTGGTTCTTCACATTGTGACATCGATTCGAACATCATTCTGGTAATTACACACACCCACACACTCGGTTTCACTTAGGAAACAAAAACCCTAAGTTTGATTCCATTAATATGCATGAATTGATGTTCAATTGGATTGAAATCAAAACTAGGGTTCATAGCCATTCGGGGATTTTTCATAAAACTCTATTTATTTATTTATTTCAAAACAAAACCAGATCTGGGCTTTAGCCTGTAAGGCCCCGTTCCCGGGACGCTTACAACTGGATTCTCATCACACATAAAACATATAATTACATTGTATTTCATAAATCATCGCAGCGGAAACATTTAAAAATGACATTTCATTTCAATATAGTAGCTTTTGCAAAATAATACATCGTTAATCAGTTACAAAATACATTGTTGCATTACATCACAAAAGCGTTATATAAATGGATGCCATCCCAAAAGAGCTTAGTAGCCACCTCGTGCCATCCTCAGCATCATTACCTGCCAACTGAAAACATATCAAAGTCAGCGTTGCTGAGTGAGTTCTAGTTTTATAAAGTAAAGCATACTTTTCTTTCGTTAAAACTGTTCTTTTCTTTCATGCGATCATACATCATACGTACACATAGATAGTAATTATTATCTTCATCGTTTGTTAACTTCCGTTCATTCATTCATTCTTACTTTCATTCGTTCGTTCATCATTACATCTTTTCCTTTCATCATCACCATGAACTTTACCCTTCATTCTCGTGGTACTGGACCTAAGCCTATAAAAGACCTCCATCGGTGGTGCTTGGAACCAAATGGTCACAGTACCTAAGGTAAAGTTCAGGTATACCATTGTCATATGCTATGCCCTTCATTCTCGTGGTAGTGGACCTAAGCCTATAAAAGACCTTCATCGGTGGTAATCGGCACCAAATGGTCACAGTACGTAAGGCACGGATCAATGGTTCATATGTATGGTCAATCACAAAGAAAGACCCTGATATGCATCCTCCCGGGGTAGCGAACCCACACACCGTTGGGCTAACACCTTAATGGCGTGTCCCGACATACAGTGCTTGCAAGACTTCTATTACTTCATCATTCATTAATGCATGCATTCTTACTTCATGTTCCTCTTTCATTATCTTTCACTTTACGCTACATAATACTTCATTCATTCATTACCATGACACGTAAAGCCACAGGAAAGATAAACATACATCATGATAGGGAACATAACATACACAGTCATCAGCATCATACAGGGCAACATCATACATACATAACATGCATAATCATGCAACATCATCATCATCATGCCCAACATGCTCTCTAAGGCCTCAACCGTCATCTTACATGCTCTTACGGAAACCTTTACGTCAAAACTTACATCTGCACTTGCCCCCGAAAGTCAGAAGTTAAACTACACTTCTCCTCTGGTGCAACAGCCTTATTCAGGCGTATGGACACCCTTCAGTCGCATGGCCTCCACACGACAAAACATCATGCGAATGAACACCCAATCGTATAAATGAACTTAATGCGGATGGATCTCATGCGAATGGAACTAATGCGGATGAGCACTTATGCGACTGGACCCTCAATCGCATGACTCCCCATGCGACTGGCCCCAATCGTGCGAATGAACTCTCAATCGTGCGAATAGACCCTAATCGTACCTCATTCGGCCGTATGGCCTTCATTTGGTTGCCTAGCCCTAGCAGATGCAGAATGCAATTCATCCCGAACCCAACCTGCCATTTTCGACCTCCAAGATCATCTAAACCCATTGTAATCCCAAATCAACCATCCTAACCTTAGGGATGCATACTACAAAACCATTCAAGCACACACAAGCTCACAAACATGGCTCATACGCATCATACACACACATACACATACACAAACGGGTCAAGCATACACACACTCAAAAACCCGATTTTCAAATGTGTTCCAGCCCAAATCATTCAAAAACGTGTAAAAAAGGGTCCTAGAACTCACACAAATGACCACAACGAGGAGAGCTTCAATTTGACTCGCTTCTCAATGATTTTGGCTCACTCGAACCAACCCAAACCAACTTTTATGCCTTTTTCTCTTCTTTCTCTCTTCTCCTTTTTCTTTGGCTAAAAATGTGGGTGTGGAGAGAAGGTAATGGTTGCCCTCTCCCTTTATATACCCCCCTTACCCAACTTCTCTCGTTGGCGAGTGTGGTCCCTCGACTTTGGACTTTCTTTCTTTCTTCCTTTGTCGACTTCAAAATAGATAAATAACCGGGTGTTACAAGTCCACCCCCCTTAAATAGGTTTTTTCCCCGAAACTATTATTCCTTGAACAAACGTGGGTAATGATGCCTCATTTCTTCTTCAGTCACCCACGTTGACTCGGATCCCTTCCTGTGCTTCCACTGTACGTGCACAAGAGGAACCACTTTATTTCTCAGCCTCTTTTCCTTTCGATCGATGATTGCCACCGGTTGCTCCACGTAATTGAGCCGTTCGTCTACTTCGATATCCTCCAGTGGAACAATCATGTCTTCATCAGCTAAGCATTTTCTTAGATGAGATACATGGAATGTCGGTGAATTCCACTTAACTCTTTAGGTAACTCATGTCTATAGGCCACATCTTCTACTCGCGCGATGATTCGAAAAGGGCCTATGTATCTCGGCTCAACTTGCCCCGCTTTCGGAAACGAATGATACCCTTCCAAGGTCAGACCTTCAACATAACCCGGTCACTTACCTGGAACTCAATCGGTCTGCGTCGTTTATAGGCATATGACTTCTATCTATCTTTGGCTGCCTTCATGAAGGCTTTGATCTTCTCAAGCTTCTCAGTCGTAGCCTCAATTACCTCGACGCTCCCTAATTCCTTCTGACAAATATCTCCCCAACAAAAGGGTATTTTGCATCTCCTACCGTATAACATCTCATATGGTGGCATACCAATGCTGCCATGAAAGCTATTCTTGTATGAGAATTTGGCTAGCGGTAGGTGGTCATCCCAACTTCCCCCAAAATCAATGACACATGCCCGAAGCATGTCTTCCAATGTCTGAATGGTCCCTTCTGACTGACCATCAGTTAGGGATGATAAGTCGTGCTAATGTGTAACCTCGTTCCCATTGCGTCGTGGAATTTCTTCTAGAATTTGGATGTAAACCGGGTGTCACGATCAGATACAATAAACACCGGCACACCATGACAAGTTACAATTTCTTTGATGAATAGATCCGCCAACCTTTCAGATGAATATGTCTCGCGGATCGGTAGGAAGTGAACACTCTTCGTCAGACGGTCCATAATCACCATATGGCATCATACCCTTTCGGAGTACAAGGCAACTTCGTAATGAAATCCATGGTGATGTGCTCCCACTTCCATTCCGGTATATCCAAAGGTTGAATCTTTCCATACGGCTTCTGATGCTCGGCCTTCACCTGTAGACAAGTAAGGCATTTACTCACATAATCCACTACGTCGCGCTTCATACCCGGCCACCAGTAGTCCTTCTTCATGTCTTGATACATCTTTGTGGCACCAAAACAAGGAATCCACACTTAGTCAAATCGGGTTTTAACACCAAGTGTGTTTTCACCCAATTCCACAACCAGGCCTCTCATTCTTTCCGAGTTAAGATGATCTTCCTTCAATGCCTCATCTTGAAACTCTTTAACTTGCTTCATCACGTCAGAGGTCATGATCAACTAATAGGCTTTCACCCGAATCAGCACGGGTCTCTCCTTTCGGCTAAGGGCGTCTGCCACCACATTGGATTTGCCCGGATGGTAGTAGGTCTTGCAATCATAATCTTTTATGAGCTCCAACCACCTTCTCTGCCTCATGTTCAGGTCCTTCTGCTCAAAGAAATACTTCAAGCTTTTGTGGTCAGTGAATATGGTGCACTTCGTCCCGTAGAGATAGTGCCTCCAAATCTTTAGTGCAAAGACCACGGCTGCTAGCTCCAAGTCATGAGTAGGATAATTGACCTCATGAACCTTCAACTATCAGGATGCATAGGCTATAACCTTCCTTCTTTGCATTAACACGCACCCCAACCCCGAGTATGAAGCATCAGAATAAACCACCAGATCTTCGCTTGCATCGGGTAATGACAGAACAGGAGCTTGAGTCAACATCGTCTTCAATTCATCGAACGCCTTCTCTTGATCTTGACCCCATATAAACTTTACATCTTTTCGGGTCAACTTGTTTAGTG
This sequence comes from Flaveria trinervia, assembly GCA_025506515.1. Lineage (NCBI taxonomy): Eukaryota > Viridiplantae > Streptophyta > Magnoliopsida > Asterales > Asteraceae > Flaveria > Flaveria trinervia. Next base: position 7,985,687 of record CM046453.1, read on the forward strand.
GAGAAGTGATCTTGGAAAAGTCTTGGATGAATCTTCTATAGTAGCCCGCCAAACCCAAGAAGCTCATCTTTGGAGACTTCCATTGCATCACTGCCTCCACCTTAGTCGGGTCCACCATGATCCCATCCGGATTCACCACATGACCCAAGAACTGAGCTTCGTGCAACCAAAATGCGCACTTAGAGAATTTGGCATACAGCTTCTCCTTTCTCAACGTCTCCAAGACCTCCCGAATGTGACCGGCATGTTCTATCTCGCTCTTCGAATAAATCAGGATATCATCAATAAACACAATCACTAATTCATCCAACATCGTCCGACACACATGATTCATCAGATCCATAAAAGCAGCTGGCGCATTGGTCAAACCAAAAGACATGACAAGAAACTCGTAGTGACCCTAGCACGTGCGAAAAGATGTTTTAGGAACATCCTGCTCTTTCACCTTCAGCTGATGATAGCCAGGTCGAAGGTCGATCCTTGAAAACCAACTGGCGCCTTGAAGTTGATCAAACAAATCATCTATTCTCGTTAAGGGGTATCGGTTCTTCACCGTCAACTTGTTCAGCTCGCGGAGGTCAATGCACATCCTCATACTACCGTCTTTCTTCTTCACAAATAAGACCAGAGCACCCCAAGGAGAGATACTCGGTCGAATGAACCCCTTATCAAGCAGCTATTGCAACTGCTCCATCAACTCTTTCATCTCTGTCGGAGCCAACCGATACGGTGCCATGGCAACAAGTTGGGCACTCGGTATCAGATCAATCTAAAACTCGATCTCTCGGTCGGGTAGCACTCCTGATAAATCTTCTGGGAACATGTCCGGAAAGTCACACATAACGGTACATCGGATAGTTGTGGTGTTGGCGTATCTACATCCTTTACATAGGCCAAGTAGGCACTACATCCACGCCTCATACACTTTCCCGCCACTGCCATCAATTTCACCTTCGGAATCATAGTAACCCGATCACCATAAACCGTCACTGAACTACCATCAGGCGCTGTCAAACGAATCATCTTCTTGTGACACACAATGTTCGCCTCGGAGTCCGCCAACCAATCCATCCCAAGAACCAAATCGAAACCACCTAAGGTCATCACAAACGGTCTAACAGGAAACTTATGACCTTCTAGCTCCACCTCACAGTTCTCTATCATCTCAGAGATCCTAGTAGACTTACCTATGGCAGTTTCTACATAGAAGGGTGCATCAACACGTCTACTACTAACAGCCAGCTTAGCACAGAAAGCAACAGAAATAAAACTTTTACAGGCACCCGAATCAAATAACACAGAAGCTAAAGTTTGGTTCACTAGAAACATACCAGACACGACATCAGGGTCCGTCCTAGCTTCCTCCTATGTCATAGTGAATGCCCTGGCGCTCGCCCTCGGCCCTTCACCTCCCGTCTTCTTCGCCCCTGAACCCTCAGCCCTCGGCTTCTTACAGTCCCTACTCATGTGACCTTCTTCACCACAGTTACAGCACCGGACCATACGACAGTCCTTTGCTATATGCCCTATCTTCCCACATTTGAAGCACGAATTTGAGCCCAGCCTGCAATCCCCACTATGCTCTTTTCCACACCTACCACACTTCCTAAGCCCGCACCCGATGTGACCACCCGGCGGTCGTCCACCCGTGCCTTCTTATTACCCGTCGAGGCATCACCCCGACCAAACCTCTTCCTCTGCCAGTTTCAATCACCACTGCTCTTCTTGCCACCTTCAATCACCACCACCGCAGCCCTTTCGCCATATAGCCTCCTTGCCAAATCCACCGCTGACCTAAACGTGCTCGGTCGGGCGGCAATCATGTGCCTGCGAATATCCGCTGGCAAAACCTGAATATACCTCTTAATCTTTCGAGACATAGGTGTCACCTGTTCCGGCACCAGACGTGCCATCTTGTTGAATTTGGTGGTATACTGTTGGTGCGTCATTGTTCCCGCCTCCAGCTGCAGGAACTCTCTCTCAACCTTATCCATTTCTCTGTGAGGATAGAACTCCTTAATCACCAACTTCTTCAGTTCAGACCATCTCATTCTCCCATTGGCCCTACTACCCTAGGTTTGGACTATATTGTCCCACCAGCACAGAGCCGAGTGTACAAATGAATGGGTAGCAAACTTCACCTTCTGGTCCTCCCGGCACTCGCTGATATCAAGAACAGCCTCCATTTCCCTCACCCACCGGTGAGCAGCAGCAACAGTGTCGTTTCCATCAAAAATAGGGGCTTGCATCTCATAAACTCCCCGTAGTTATAGCCTCGTGCCGCCTCCAGCGCAGGCTCTTCTTCTTCCTCCTCTTCATCATCAAAGAGAACCGTTTTCGGCTCCGGTTGCTCCCGTCCTCCCGAGGACCTGTTCTCTCCTTTCTTTCCCCTTCTCATACTGCCTTAATTACTTTGGTCACCACAGACGGTAAGATTGTCTGCACGACCTGATGAACTTCTTCCACCACAGCCTCCTTTACTAAGGCTCTCAGATTGGCGCTCTCGTCGCCACCCTCCAAATGAGGGGTCTTTGATTCTTTATGAACCACCTTCTCAACTCTAGGTCTCCCTCTCTTGGGTCGCGGTTCAGCACCGTGACCTCCACCACGAGAGGCTTTTGAAGATCTACCACCGGCCATCACACGCACGCTGAAAGATTCAAACACTAACATGGTCATTCAAGGGAACAGCTTAGTTTATGTCAAGTATAGTAAGTCCCTAATTACAGTGGCCATTTGTGATAGCCACTTACTTTACTCTTCACACCCCGAGCATACCTGTCCTGACTACATCAGTATTTAAATCCACAAACAACACATAACACATCACATGCGCACATAATACCTGTTAACTTTACGAAAATACTTGATGGCACGCAGCTACTCAGATTGGCATCCCTTCCCTTTCCATCTCATTCTCAGTTTAAGTTAAGGTTATTTTGAAAATTTACCAATTTCACTTAAACTTTGGCTCTGATACCAACTTGTAAGGCCCCGTTCCCGGGACGCTTACAGCTGGATTCTCATCGCACCTAAAACATATAATTACATTGTATTTCATAAAGCATCGCAGCGGAAACATTTAAAAATGACATTTCATTTCAATAAATTAGCTTTTGCAAAATATACATCGTTAATCAGTTACAAAGTACATTGTTGCATTACATCACAAAAGCGTTATATAAATGGATTCCATCCCAAAAAGCTGAGTAGCCACCTTGTGTCATCCCAAATAGTTGAGTAGCCACCTCGTGCCATCCTTAGCAATCATTACCTGCCAACTGGAAACACATAAAAGTCAGCGTTGTTGAGTGAGTTCTAGATTTATAAAGTAAAACATACTTTTCTTTCGTTAAAACCATTCTTTTCTTTCATGCGATCATACATCATACGTACACATAGATAATAATTATTATCTTCATCATTCGTTAACTTCCGTTCATTCATTCATTCTTACTTTCATTCGTTCGTTCATCATTACATCTTTTCCTTTCGTCATCACCATGAACTTTACCCTTCATTCTCGTGGTACTGGACCTAAGCCTATAAAAGACCTCTATCGGTGGTGCTCGGCACCAAATGGTCACAGTACCTAAGGTAAAGTTCAAGTATACCATTATCATATGCTATGCCCTTCATTCTCGTGGTACTGGACCTAAGCCTATAAAAGACCTTCATCGGCGGTGCTCGGCACCAAATGGTCACAGTACCTAAGGCACGCAACAATGGTTCATACGTATGGTCAATCACAAAGAAAGACCCCGATGTGCATCCTCTCGGGATAGCGAACCCGCACACCGTTGGGCTAATACCATAATGGCGTGTCCCAACATACAGTGCTTGCAAGACTTCTATACTTCATCGTTCATTAATGCATGCATTCTTACTTCATGTTCCTCTTTCATTATCTTTCACTTTACGCTACATAATACTTCATTCATTCATTACCATGACACGTAAAGCCACAGGAAAGATAACATACATCATGATAAGGAACATAACATACACAGTCATCAGCATCATACAGGGCAACATCATACATACATAACATGCATAATCATGCAACATCATCATCATCATGCCCAACATGCTCTCTAAGGCCTCAACCGTCATCTTACATGCTCTTACGGAAACCTTTACGTCAAAACTTACATCTGCACTTTCCCCCGAAAGTCAGAAGTTAAACTACACTTCTCCTCTGGTGCAACAGCCCTATTCAGGCGTATGGACACCCTTCAGTCGCATGGCCTCCACGCGACTAAACATCATGCGAATGAACCAATATGGATGAACACTCATGCGAATGAACACCCAATCGTATAAATGAACTTAATGCGGATGAGCACTTATGCGACAGGACCCTCAATCGCATGACTCCCCATGCGACTGGCCCCAATCGTGCGAATGAACTCTCAATCGTGAGAATGGACCCTAATCGTACCTCATTCGGCCGTAGGGCCTTCATTCGGTCGCCTAGCCCTATAAGATGCAGAATGCAGTTCATCCCAAATCCAACCTGCCATTTTTGACCTCCAAGCTCATCTAAACCCATTATAAACCCAAATCAACCATCCTAAACCTTAGGGATGCATACCACAACACCATTCAAGCACACACAAGCTCACAAACAAGGCTCAAACGCATCATACACACACATACACATACACAAACGGGTCAAACATACACACACTTAAAAACCTGATTTTTAGATGTGTTCTAGCCCTAAATCATTTAAAACGTGTAAAAGAGGGATCCTAGAACTCATACAAACAATCATAACGAGGAGAGCTTCGATTTGACTCGCTTCTCAACGATTTTGGCTCACTCGAACCAACTTTTCTCCCCTTTTCACTTCTTTCTCTCTTCTCCTCTTTGTTTGGCTAAAAATATGGGTATGGGGAGAAGGTAATGGCTGCCCTCTCCCTTTATATACCCCCACTTAACCAAGTTTCTCTCGTTGGCGAGTTTGGTCCCTCGACTTTGAACTTTATTTCTTTTCTTCTTCGTCGACTTCAAAATAGATAAATAACCGGGTGTTACATAGCCCAACTAGTTAACAACCACAACCACTTTAGAAGGGACCCGGGTTCGATCCGTGGGCACCCCATATTTTTTTGAATAAACTTTTCTTCCATTTTTAAATTACAGAAATTATTATTATTATATTAATAAATCTAAATAAAAATTATTTTGTTAAATAAAAATGTCTGGAATTATTAAGCTAATTTTTAAAGGGTTTAAAACTTATAATTCTTAAATTTTATTATTTCTTTGAAAGAATAAAAAGGTTATAAAAACATTATTTAGGCATTTATGATATAAATATATTATAGCTCAAAATTGGGCTATTTCAAAACACTTTAAACCTACATATTACAAACACTTTAAATAATTAATTATATAAATGATTATATAAATAATTAATTATTCAATATTTTATTTAACCATGTTATATCATAAATAGTTAATAAATTTATTTGTTTAACTTTTAATTAAATTCTTGAAACTTATAAGACAACATATTATACTTTACTCTTAAAGCTTTGTATTATAAGATCTTTATAATAAATCATTTAAAAGCTTAAAACTTTATAAAATAATTTTAAATTTATTTAAATAAGTATTTAATTAATTCTCTTTATCAAATTTTAAGTAATTATTTATTAAATTAATTATTTCTTTCACACATTATACTTAATCTACATTAAATTAATAAATTGAATTAGTGAATCATTCCTTATCATTCTCAATCGTAATTGATGTATTACATCCTTATTGAATCAAAACATAATTGATTTATTATTTTATTTAATTATTTAAACCCCCAATTTCCAATTGAAACCTTAGTTTACATCTAATTGTTAATCTTCTTATTGAACTTAATCTTGAAATTAATACATTTAGGTAACTTGTAAAAGAGATCATTGGAGCCTCGTTTAGTTTCTTATCATCACCTTATATATATCATGTGAATATTTCTATACCCCTTTTATATTTTCACACTTTGGGGTGAAACATGTTACCTTATAATTGTTGCACTTGTAAAACGTTTGTTTCTTGTAAACTTATGGCAATTCACTTGTATGTTATGGTTAGTTGATCTTTGTATCTACCATGTAATGTCGATTATATGTACAATCATTAACTATTTCTAGCCTAGCGACGTCATAGATCTATGGGCCTGACAAGCCTGCTTGGTTGATCCAAGTACACTTAGCTAATCATATATACTTGTAAACATTTAAGACTTGTAAAACTATCAAGGTTTGATTGTACATTCTGTAATGTTTAATGATTAATGATATTTTATATTATTTCAACTTAATTAGTTCCATGTGCTATGAACAATCATCTTCCATTCGTCCGGGGTGTAACAACCTTCAACATAACCCTGTCACCCACTTGGAACTCAATCGGTCTACGTCGTTTATCAGCATACGACTTCTGTCTATCTTTGGCTGCCTTCGTGAAGGCCTTGATCTTTTCAAGCTTCTCAGTCGTAGCCTCGATCACCTTGATGCTTCCTAACTCTTTCTGACCAATATCACCCCAACAGACGGGTGTCCTGCATCTCCTACCTTATAGCATCTCATAAGGTGGCATGCTAATACTGGCATGATAATTGTTGTTATATCAGAACTCAGCTAACGGTAAGTGGTCATCCCAACTTCTTCCAAAATCGATAACACATGCACGAAGCATATCCTCCAATGTCTGAATGGTCCTTTCTGACTGACCATCCGTTTGGGGATGATAAGCCATGCTAATATGCAACCTCGTCCCCATCACATCGTGGAATTTCTTCCAAAATTTAGATGTAAACCGGGTGTCATGATCAGACACAATAGACACCGGCACACCATGATAAGTTACAATTTCCTTGATGAATAGATCCGCCAACCTCTTGGATGAATATGTCTCACGGATCGGTAGGAAGTGAACATTCTTCGTCAAATGGTCAACTATCACCCATATGGCATCATACCCTTTCGGGGTACGCGGTAGCTTCGTGATGAAATCCATGGTAATGTGCTCTTACTTCCACTCCGGTATATCCAAAGGTTGGATCTTCCCATATGGCTTCTGATACTCGGCCTTCACTTGTAGACAAGTAAGGCATTTACTCACATACTCCACCACATCACGCTTCATACCCGGCCACCAATAATCTTTCTTCATGTCTTGGTACATCTTTGTAGCACTGGGATGAATAGAATACCGAGTATTGTGAGCTTCATCCATAATCTTCATGCATAGATCCCCAAAACGAAGAATCCACATCCGTCCGAATCGGGTTCTAACACCGAGTGTGTTTTCACCCAATTCCGCAATCAAACCTCTTATTCTTTCAGAGTTAAGATGATCTTCTTTTAGTGCCTCATCGTGGAACCCTTTGACTTGCTTCATCACATCGAACGTCATGATCAACCGGTAAGCTTTCACCCAAATCGACTCGGGTCTCTCTTTTCGGCTAAGGGCATCCGCCACCACGTTGGCTTTGCCCGGGTGGTAATGGATCTCGCAATCATAATATTTTATGAGCTCCAACCATCATCTCTGTCTCATGTCTAGGTCCTTCTGCTCAAATAAGTACTTCAAGCTCTTGTGGTTAGTGAATATGGTGCACTTCGTCCCGTAAAGATAGTGCCTCCAAATCTTTAACGCAAAGACCACGGCTGCTAGCTCCAAGTCATTAGTAGGATAATTGGCCTCATGAACCTTCAACTGTCAGGATGCATAGGCTATAACCTTTCCTCTCTGTATTAACACACACCCTAGCCCCGAGTAGGAAGCATCAAATAAACCACCAGATCTTCACTTCCATCGGGTAATGAAAGAACATGAGCTTGAGTCAATCTTGCCTTTAACTCCTCAAATGCCTTCTCTTGAGCTTGACCCCATACAAACTTTACATCTTTTCAATTCAATTTGGTTAGTGGAGAAGCAATCTTAGAGAAGTCTTGAATGAATCTTCTGTAATAGCCTGCCAAACCCAAGAAACTACGAATCACAGATGGCATTCTTGGAGACTTCCATTGCAACACCGCCTCCACCTTTGCCGGGTCCACCATAATCCCATCAGGATTCACCACATGACCCAAGAATTGAACCTCGCGCAACCAAAATGCACACTTGGAGAACTTGGCGTACAACTTCTCCTTTCTCAACGTATCCAGAACCTCCCGAATGTGACCGGCCGACACACTCGATTCATGCTCTATCTCGCTCTTCGAATAAATCAGGATATCATCAATAAACAAAGTCACTTATTTATCCAATATCGGCCGACACACTCGATTCATCAGATCCATTGTAACATCCACAATTTTTCGAGTTAAAACCCAAAACCTGAACCTAATTTGAATATCCATTACCAAATTATTGCAATAGTTTTAATGGGTTAAATACAACTTTCATTGTGAATTATTTTTTTTATTTAAAACAACTTGTAATAATTTATTGGAGATATAAATACTTCTTGTTGTAAAGTTATAAAGTGTATAAGTTTATAAAGTTTAATGCTAAACTTATGAGGTTTTATATATATCATTTATGAATTCCAATTATTTAAACTTTAAAATATGTAGGAGATTTTTTTAAAAATATAAATAAATATATAAGACAATTATTATTAACCATCTTAACAAGTAAATTATAAATATTTGGAAAGATTGATAATTGTTATAAAGTTTAACAAATAATTGATTTGTTTATTATTTAAATGGGTTTTATAAAGTCTAGGGGTGAATTTGTAATTTCTAAAACTTCATATAAAAACTTCTTACATAAAATAACAAAAGCATAAAGATCAGGGGCTAAACGTGTCAACTACTAAAAAACAATCCCAAACCACCCCCCAATTCCGTCGGCCTTTTTTGCCTCGGCCATAGCTCCGGCGAGCTCCGGTGGCCACCCAACCACCCAAAACGTTTGTTTAAAAAGCAATTAAACCACTCTTTCACTTTTATAGGATGAAGTCAATGCGGATGAAGTCGATACGGATGAAGTAAGGCAAATGTGGATGAAGTCAATGCGGATAAAGTCGATACGGATGAACATTGACTAAGTATATGTGCGATGATTTACTTGCTGTGAGCGTCCTGGGAACGGGGCCTTACAAGTTGGTATCAGAGCCAAAGTTTAAGCGAAATGGGTAAATTTTCAAAATAAACCTTAACTTAAACTGAGAATGGGACGGAAAGGGAAGGGATGCCAATCTGAGTAGCTGCGTGCCATCAGGTATTTTCGTAAAGTTAACCGGTATTACATGCGTATGTTATGTGGTTATGTGTTGCTGGTAGAATTAGATACTGATATAGTCAGGATAGGTAATGCTTGGGGTATGAAGAGTAAAGTAAGTGGCTAATCATAACTGGCCACTGTAATTAGGGACTTACTATACTTGACATGAACAGAGTTGTTTCCTTGAATGACTGTGTTGGTGTTTGAATCTTTCAGCGTGTGTGTGTGAGGATGGCTGGTGGTAGATCATCTAAAGCTTCGTGTGGTGGTGGACGTGGTGCTGAACCACGTGTTACAAGAGGAAGTCCTAGGGCCGAAAAAGTGGTTCATGAAGAACCAGAAACCCCTCATCCGGAGGGCGGAGATGAGAGTGCTAACCTGAGAGCGTCAGTGAAGGAGGCGGTTGTGGAGGAAGTGCATCAAGTCATGCAGACGATCCTACCGTCTATGGTGACCGAAGTGATAAAGGCAGTTAGACAAGGGGAGAGAAGGGAAAGGAGTAAACCTACGGGCGAAAGAAGACAGCCCAAGACTACGACGGTTCCGTCTGATGACGAAGAAGAAGAGGAAGAAGCAGAGCCTGTGCAGGAGGCGGCACGAGGCTGTAACTATGGGGCATTTCAACGGTGTAAGCCCCCTGCCTTCGATGGTAATGGCACTGCTGCTGCTGCTCACCGATGGGTGAGAGAATGGAAGCCGTCTTAAATATCAACGAGTGTCGGGAGGACCAGAAAGTAAAGTTTGCTGCCCATTCTTTTGTGGAATTGGCTCTGTGCTGGTGGGACAATATAGTCCAAGCCAAGGGTAGCAGGGCCATTGGGAGAATGAGATGGTCTGAACTGAAAAAGTTGGTGATTGAGGAGTTCTGTCCTCACCGGGAAATAGACAAGGTCAAGAGGAAATTCTTGCAACTGGAGGCGGGAACCATGACACACCAACAGTACACCAGAAAGTTCAACGAGATGGCACGTCTGGTGCCGGATCAGGTGACATCTCTATCTCGAAAGATCAAGAGGTATATTTAGGGTTTGCCAGCGGATATTCACAATGATCGTTGCTTGGCCGAGCACGTTTATTTCGGCGGTGGATTTGGCAGGGAGGTTGTATGATGACAAAACGATGGTGGTGACTGAAGGTGGCAAGAAGAGCGGTGGTGATCGAAACTGGCAGGGGAAGAGGTTTGGTATGGGTGATGCCTCGACGGGTAATAAGAAGGCACGAGTGGATGACCGTCGTGTGGTCACATCAAGTGCGGGGTTGAAAAAGTGTGTCAAGTGTGGGAAGGAGCACGGTGGCGAGTGTAGATGGGGGGTTGAATGTTTGTTTCAAATGTGAGAAGCCTGGTCATATGGCTAGAGATTGCAGGGGTGTGAGGTGTTTTAACTTTGGAGAAAATGGTCATATGGATAAAGATTATAAAATTCCAAGGGCTGAGGGTTCCGGGGCGAAGAAGACGAGGAGTGAAGGACCAAGGGCAAGCGCCAAGGCATTCACTATGACACAGGAGGAAGCTAGGACGGACCTTGATGTTGTGTCCGGTACGTTTCTAGTAAACCAAACTTTAGCTTCTGTGTTATTTGTTTCTGGTGCCACTAAAAGTTTTATTTCTGCTGCTTTCTGTGCTAAGCTGCCTGTTAGTAGTAGACGTGTTGATGCACCTTTGATGTAGAAACTACCATAGGTAAGTCTACCAGGATTTCTGAGATAATAGAGGGTTGTGACGTGGAACTAGAAGGTCATATATTTCCGGTTAAATCCGTCATGATGACCTTAGGTGGTTTCGATTTGGTTCTTAGGATGGATTGGTTAGCAGACTTCAAGGCGAACATTGTGTGTCACAAGAAGATGATTTTTCTGACAGCGCCTGACGGGAGTTTGGTAACTGTCTATGGAGATCGGGTCATGATGATCCCGAAAGTGATCTCAATGGCGGTGGCGGGAAAGTGTATGAGGCGTGGGTGTAGCGCCTATTTGGCCTCTGTAAAGGATGTGGATACGCCAACACCACAACTGTCTGATGTACCGATTGTGTGTGACTTTCCGGATGTGTTCCCAGAAGATTTATCAGGAGTGCCACCCGACAGAGAGATCGAGTTTCAGATTGATCTGATACCAGGTGCCCAACCTGTTTCCAAGGCACCGTATCGGTTGGCCCCGACAGAGATGAAAGAGTTGATGGAACAGTTGCAAGAGCTACTAGATAAGGGTTTTATCAGACCAAGTATCTCTCATTGGGGTGCTCCGGTCCTGTTTGTGAAAAAGAAAGACGGTAGCATGAGGATGTGCATTGACTACCGTGAGTTGAACAAGCTGACGGTGAGGAACCGATACCCCTTACCGAGAATAGACGATTTGTTCGATCAGCTTCAAGGTGCCAGTTAGTTTTCAAGGATAGATCTTTGATCTGGTTACCATCAGTTGAAGGTGAAGGAGCAAGATATCCCTAAAACAGCTTTTCGCGCGTGCTACGGTCACTACGAGTTTCTTGTCATGTCTTTTGGTTTGACCAATGTGCCAGCTGCTTTTATGGATCTGATGAACTGTGTGTGTCAGACTATGTTGGATAAATCAGTGATTGTGTTTATTGATGATATCCTGATTTATTCGAAGAGCGAGATTGAGCATGCCGGTCACATTCGGGAGGTTTTGGAGACGTTGAGAAAGGAGAAACTGTATGCCAAATTCTCCAAGTGCACATTTTGGTTGCGTGAAGTTCAGTTCTTGGGTCATGTGGTGAATTTTGAGGGGATCATGGTGGACTCGGCTAAGGTGGAGGCAGTGATGCAATGGAAATCTCCAAGACGCCATCCGAGATTCGCAGTTTCTTGGGTTTGGCGGGTTACTACATGAGATTCATTCAAGACTTCTCCAAGATCGCTTCTCCACTAACTAAGTTGACTCGGAAGGGTGTGAATTTTTTATGGGGTCAAGCTCAAGAGAAGGTGTTCGAAGAATTGAAGGCGAGATTGACTCAAGCTCTTGTTCTGTCATTACCCGATGGGAGTGAAGATCTAGTGGTTTATTCTGATGTTTCTTACTCGGGGTTGGGGTGTGTACTAATGCAGAGAGGGAAGGTTATAGCCTGTGCATCCCGAAAAATAAAGTTTCATAAGGTCAACTATCCTACTCATGACTTGGAGCTAGCAGCCGTGGTCTTTGCGCTAAAGATTTGGAGGCACTATCTATACAGAACGAAGTGCACCATCTTCACCGACCACAAGAGCTTAAAGTACTTCTTTGAGCAGAAGGACCTGAATATGAGGCAGAGATGATGGTTGGAGCTTATAAAGGACAATGATTGTGAGATCCATTACCATCCAAGCAAAGCCAACGTGGTAGCTGATGCCCTTAGCCGAAAGGAGAGGCCCGAGCCGATTCGGGTGAAAGATTCTTAGTTGGTTATGACCTCCGATGTGATGAAGCAAGTCAAAGAGTTTCAAGATGAGGCATTGAAAGAAGATCATCTTAACTCTGAAAGAATGAGAGGTCTGGTTGGGGAACTGGGTGAAAACACGTTCGGTGTTAGAACCCGGTTTGGACGAATGTGGATTCCTCGTTTTGGGGATCTACGGGTGAAGATTATGGATAAAGCTCATAAGACTCGATACTCTATTCATCCCGGTGCTACAAAAATGTACCAAGACATGAAGAAGGATTATTGGTGGCCGGGTATGAAGCGTGACGTGGTGGAGTATGTGAGTAAATGCCTTACTTGTCTACAGGTGAAGGCCGAGCATCAGAAGCCGTATGGGAAGATCCAACCTTTGGACATACCGGAATGAAAGTGGGAGCACATCACCATGGATTTCATTACGAAGCTGCCACGTTCTTCGAAAGGGTACGATGCCATATGGGTGATTGTGGACCGTCTGACGAAGAGTGCTCACTTCCTACCAATTCACGAGACATATTCATCCAAGAGGTTGGGTGATCTGTTCATCAAGGAGATTGTAACTCGTCATGGTGTGCCAGTGTCCATTGTATCTGATCGTGACACCCGGTTTACATCTAACTTCTAGAAGAAATTCCACGATGCCATGGAGACGAGGTTACATATTAGCATGACTTATCATCCTCAGACTGATGGTCAATCAGAAAGGACCATTCAAACCTTGGAGGACATGCTTCGGGAATGTGTTATTGATTTTGGGGGAAGTTAGGATGACCACTTACCGTTAGCTGAATTCTCATACAACAACAGTTATCATGCCAGCATTGGTATGCCACCTTACGAGATGCTATACGATAGGAGATGCAGAACACCTGTTTGTTGGGGTGATATTAGTCAGAAGGAATTGGGGAGCGTCGAGGTAATCGAGGCTATGACTAAGAAGCTTGTGAAGATCAAAGCCTTCATGAAGGTAGCCAAAGATAGACAGAAGTCGTATGCTGATAAACGACGCAGACCGATTGAGTTCCAGGTGGGTGACCGGGTTATGTTGAAGGTCTCACCTTGGAAGGGTATCATTCGTTTCCGAAAGCAAAGCAAGTTGAGCCCGAGATACATAGGCCCTTTCCGAGTCGTTGCTCGAGTGGGAGAGGTGGTCTATAGACTGGATTTACCAGAAGAGTTAAGTGGAATTCTCCCGACATTCCATGTATTTCATCTGAGAAAGTGCTTAGCTGATGAAGACATGATTGTTCCACTGGAGGATATCGAAGTAGATGAATGGCTCAATTACGTGGAGCAACCGGTGGCAATCATAGATCGAAAGAAAAAGAGGCTGAGAAATAAAGTGGTTCCCCTTGTGCGTGTATAGTGGAAGCACAGGAAGGGATCCGAGTCAACGTGGGAGACTGAAGAAGAAATGAAGCAGCATTACCCGCGTTTGTTCGAGGAATAACAGGCTTCGAGGACGAAACCTATTTAAGGGGGGTGGACTTGTAAAACTCGGTTATTTTAAAGACAATGAAAGAACGAATAAAGTGAAAGAAAAGAAGGAAAAGAAATAAAACCCAAGTCTAGGGGTAAAAAGTATCCAAAAGGACAAAATGTTTGAAAAGTTGGTGATAAAGGTCACATGGCCGCCCATCACCCTTTCTGCACATAAAATTTTCAGATTTTTAGAGAGAGAAAGTAGCAGGGAGCAGAGAACTCTCGGGTTTGAAGAGAAACAAGAAGAAAAGTGTGAATTCAAGGTAAGAATTCATGTTTTTATGGTGTTCTTAACCGGTTATGTCCTCGGGTCTATGCTTATATGTGTTATATGTGTTCGGGTATGTTTTAGTGGGTTCTAGGCAGTTGAATTCAATTTGCAAACGAGTTCGGAAGAAAGCCATACTCAAGAGCTGCAAAGGTGAGTTCTAGGACCCCTCTTTTACATGTTTTAGCTGATTTTAGGGCTGGAAATGCATGAATGTATGTTTTCATTAAACTGGGTTTCGGACCCGTATGTTTCATTTGGTATATGTTGAATGTATGATGCGATGTATGATTATGTTCATGCTTGATGATGTATGATGATGTTTCTAAGACTTAGGATGTATGATTTAAGCTTAGATCATGATGAAAGGTGATTTGAAATTGAAATCTGATGTTTAAGGCTCATATGTTAAGTTTTAGAATGGGCCTAAGTGTTTGAAAGTCAATGCGGATGCGGATGAGCAAAGTAAGTCAATACGGATGAAGTCAATGCGGATGAAGTCAATACGGATGAACATTGACTAAGTATATGAAATGCGATTGAAGTAAGTCAATGCAGATGAAGTCAATGCGGATGAACATTGACTAAGTATATGAAATGCGGATGAAGTAAGTCAATGCGGATGATTGACTAAGTATGGAAATGCGGATGAAGTCAATGCGGATGAAGTCGATACGGATGAACATTGACTAAGTATATGAAATGCGGATGAGTAAGGCAAATGCGGATGACAAATGCGGATGAAGTAAGGCAAATGCGGATGAAGCAAATCAAATGCAGATGAACAATAAGGTTAATGCGGAGGAACACTTAGAATAATTCTGACTTTTTGGGAAAAAAGGGTAATGTAGGCTTTGACCTAGGAGATTCCCGGGGGCTATGTAAGTTGACTTTTGAAGCCATAGATGGTATGATGGGCATGTAATGTTGTGTTATTGATGCATATGCATAATGATGATATATGATGTTGTATGATTATACATGATGTATGTTATGAATTTATGATGATGCCATGTATGATGATACCCTGTATGATGATGCATTGTTTGATGATGATGACTGAATGTTATGTTCCTTATGATGTATGATTATATTTCCGTGGTTTTACGTGTTATGTTAATGAATGAACCGGAAGTATTATGTAACGTAAAGTGAAAGATAATGAAAAAGGAACACGATGAATGAATGCATGCATTAATGAACAAATGAATGTAAGGCTTGCAAGCAAATGTACGGAGGTGCACACCCAATGAAGGTGTTAGCTCAATGGTGTGCGGGTTAGCTACCCCGAAGGATGCACACTGGGGTCCAATCTTTGTGATTGACCATATGAATGGGATCCTTGCCGCTTGCCCTAGGTGCTAGAGTCAGCTTAGTGCACAATGTTTCAGGTCTATGAAAAACCTCAGGCTCAGTTACCCGCTTCGTGCACAATGTTCGGGGTATCGCATATGGCATTGATCCGGAATGAAAGAGAAAATATAAATGGTGAATGTACTTGCCCTAGGTACTGGGGTCAGCTTCGTGCACAATGTTCGAGGTCTATGAAAGACCTCAGGCCCAGTTACCCGCTTCGTGCACAATGTTCGGGGTAATGTACATGTCACTGGAGGTAATGAATGAACGAATGAAAGCAAGAATGTATGAAAGAATGAAAGTTAACGTATAGATGATGAAGATAATAAGGATATTATATGTGTATACGTATGGTGTATGATCGCATGAAAGTAAAGTAAGTTTTATTTTATAAAGTTAGAACTCACTGAGCAACGCTGACTTTGATGCATTTTCCAGTTGGCAGGTGAGCATTGTTGAGGATGGCACGGAGCAGCTACTTGGCATTTTGGATGGCATTCTTTTGTTAATGTTTTTGCATTGTAATGCGAACGAATAATGTTTTGAAATGAACGCTTGTATTAACTTGCAAAAGCATTTGTAATGATATAAAAAAATTAGTTTTATGTTTCCGCTATAATGTTTTATGAATTATTAAATGTAAAGTGTATGTTTTATGTGTGATGATTTACCATGTGTGAGCATCCCGGGAACGGGGTCTTACACAGCGCAACATCACATCATCATCGAGCATCATCTTCATCGTGACTAGCAACATAGTTGATCTCTGTTCTCCGAGCATTTTAAAACCAAATTGGTTGAGGGCTTTTGCTTAACACCGATCCTGAAATCTATCTGCAAAGTTAATTTGATTAACATCAACGTTTGCACCTTGAATCGACATCCACGAAGTCGCAGCGGTTCTACCGATCATCTTCATCGAATCCGAACTTAATAACGTAAGTATCACACATCAATATGCTCGATTTTACATGGGGAATCAAAGCCCTATGATTTATATTATTAACAATATCATCTTTATGTTCAATTGGATTGAAATCAAAACTAGGGTTCATATCCATTTGGGGATTTCTTGAAGTATTGTTTTTAACAATTTAATTCCAAATCTTAACACGACTGAGACCTTTAGTTCACTGGTAAGACACACACATGCTCACCCAGAGGTCCCGGGTTCGAACCCGGGCAACCTCACCTATTTTTTAGGGCTTTCCGGCCTTTAAAAATTATATAAAATTTCAAAAAAATATAAAAATCAAGTTTTATAAACTTTGGTTATGTTAAAAGTTATCTAATTATTTTTCTATAAATTATTTTTTTAAACACCTTAACAATTTTTATATAAAATATTAATAACAAATGTTATAATTAGATTATTTTTTAAACTTTAAATAGTTAAGATCACTAAGTTGTATGTAGTCATTTCATTACCTTTAAATTATAGATTAAATTATGATTTTATTTACATTTTATAAATCAATATGTTAAATGAATAATTATTTAAATAGTTATTTAAATAATTAGTTATTTATCTATTCCTTTAACTATATTATATCATAATTAGTTTATAGATTTACTCAAACTATTACTTAAACTCTTAGAACTTGTGAAACATATATATTGTACTTATACTAAAAGTTGTATTATAAGTTTTTTTTATAATAAATTGTGTAGAAGTTCAAAACTATATAAAACAATTTTAAATAATTTTGAAGCCATCTAAATAAATATTCAATTAAGTACCTTTATCAAATTTTAAATAACTAATTATTAAATTAATTTTTCTTTTCACACATCATGATAATTCAATAAATTTAATTATTGAATCATTCATTACAATTCTTATATTTAATTGATTGATTCTAATATTATTGAACCAAAACATAAACGATTGTTTGATTTTATTTTATTTATTAAAAACCCCCAAATACCAATTGAAACCCTAGTTCATGTCCAATTGATAATCTTATTATCGAACTTAATCTTGAAATCTATACGTTTAGGCAACTTGTAAAAGAGATCGTTGGAGCCTCGTTAAATTTCTTATCATCACCTTATTTATATCATGTGAGTATTTCTATACCCCTTTTTCCTATTTTCACACTTTGGGGTGAAACATGTTACCTTATAACCATTGCACTTGTAAACGTTTGATTCTTGTAAACTTATGGCAATTTACTTGTGTGTTATGGTTAGTTGAACTTTGTAGCTACCATGTAATGTCGAATATATGTACAATCATTAACTATTGCTAGCCTGGCGACGTCATAGATCTATGGGCGACAAGCCTGCTTGGTTGATCCAAGTACACTTAGCTAATCGTATATACTTGTAAACGTTTGAGACTTGTAAAAATCTGTCAAGGTTTGATTGTGCATTCTGTCTTACATCCCTAGTTACTTTGTTCTCTAACTTACAACATGAATTGCCATCTTTTATATACTTATGTATTTGAAAACTACGGAAATCTCACCAACTTTCAAAGTTGACCCTTATTTTTAATATGTTTTAGGTTTGACGCTTGAAGATTTTCTTGTGCTCATATAGGACTTGGACCTAGATTAATTGAAAGTCTTATGTTACTAGTTGTATCTTGATTGTTTTGTAATTACTTATTTGTCTTGTAATGTTTAATGAATAATGACATTTAATATTATTTCAACTTAATTAGTTCCATGTGCTATGAACAATTCGTCCGCCCCAATGATTTCTTCGTCGGTCGGGGTGTGACAGATTGGTATCAGTGATGATAATGAAGTACCTTTACATATGAGTCCTCTTATGTATTTTATATGCTTAGATAGTATTTTATGTGCCTTATGTGTTTATACTTGATTATGTGATTATATGTCTTATATGTTTATGCTTATACCTTGAATCTTATCAATGCACACACGAACTTTAAATCATATTCTAAGGTATTATATGCCTGAATCAAATGTTTTTTTCAAAATAAGCTTTGAATCGTTATTTGTGGTTTTCAAGTCTTGTCAAAGTCTATGTCCTATAACTTCAAACATGTAATGCTGGAAGAGTGGGATGCCTGTATCTCGAGCTGTTCTGTCTAGGCAAGGTATTCATATAAATCCAAATCAACCGATGGATCCGTTTACCTTACCTGGGAACCCTGATGAGTGTCCGCTTATAGGTACACATGTATTCATTAAGGTTGTAGTTGACCTAATACTTTGATAAGTCAACGTAATGTTTTGGTTTGTGAACCGAACGTTACACTCGAAACATCTTGTTATTTTGAATTGTTTCATCATTGATTTTGTACCCCTAAAACTTAAAACTCATTATCCTATTTCTTTTAATGACCCTTAAAATTCTTTCTAAACGTCTTCCCCTCAAAGCCGCACTTATCCCGAAAATCTATAATAATTATGCCCTCATTCTAAATTGAATCTTTAATCTAACAAACATGATTCTCATATCAACGTTACACTAATAAAACCTTGAAACCTTAATGATATAAGTAAACAAGAATCAATCATCTAAGAACTCTATTAAAGTTATTTCCTTGAGAAGCTCTTATGAATTCCATACTCCATTCAAAAGTGTCTTGAACTTATTTCTCATATTCGTTAAGCCTGGTCTCATATCGATCTAATACTTGGTGTTTCCCTCATGAAAAAATCTTTCTAATCGTCTCGAACCATCTAAAATACAAAGGTTTATCAACTAAAAATTCTAAGTTAATGACCTTGCACACTATGTCAAGAAACACATGAAATCATGAATTATGAAACTTAACAAACTTAAGCATAGCAAAACATCAAAATTAATCTTATTGAATTTAAATGCTTCCAAGAGTTCATGTGCAAATTTGAAATCAAATCCAAGCCTCCTCATGTCTTTGAAATTAGCCACTTGTGGTTAAATTTCAGGACGAAATTCTTAAAGTATGGGAGACTGTAACATCCATAATTTTTCGAGTTAAAACCCAAAACCCGAACTCAATTTGAATTTCCATTACCAAATTATTGTAATAGTTTTAATGGATTAAATACAACTTTCATTGTGAATTATTTTTTTATTATTTAAAACAACTTGTAATAATTTATTGGAGATATAAATACTTCTTGTTGTAAAGTTATAAAGTGTATAAGTTTATAAAGTTTAATGCTAAACTTATGAGGTTTTATATATATCATTTATGAATTCCAATTATTTAAACTTTAAAATTTGTAGGAGATTTTTTTTTAGAGATAAATAAATATATAAGACAATTATTA
Source organism: Flaveria trinervia (assembly GCA_025506515.1). NCBI lineage: Eukaryota > Viridiplantae > Streptophyta > Magnoliopsida > Asterales > Asteraceae > Flaveria > Flaveria trinervia. The sequence goes on from CM046453.1 coordinate 8,005,665, forward strand.
TTAACCATCTTAACAAGTAAATTATAAATATTTGGCAAGATTGATAATGTTATAAAGTTTAACAAATAATTGATTTGTTTATTATTTAAATGGGTTTTATAAAGTCTAGGGGTGAACTTGTAATTTCTAAAACATCATATAAAAACTTCTTACATAAAATAACAAAAGCATAAAGATAAGGGGCTAAACGTGTCAACTACTAAAAAACAATCCCAAACCGCCCCCCAATTCCGTCGGCCTTTTTTGCCTCGGCCATAGCTCCGGCGAGCTCCGGTGGCCACCCAACCACCCAAAACGTTTGTTTAAAAAGCAATTAAACCACTCTTTAAATTTCCTACATCAGTTTCGAACCCCGTAATCAGGTTTAATTGGATTCATTCGATACTAAAGAGCGTGTACTCGAAACCAAAATCTACATTCAAAGTATGAACTCATTCGACTTGAAACTGAACGATTAATGTCTAAACAACCGAGGGTAAATCATCAAATCAATGTTCCTAAACTAATAGAACTCTCAATTACACCTGCAACACAACATCACATCATTATCAAGCATCATCTTCATCGTGACTTGCAACATAGTCGATCTCTGTTCTCTGTAACACCCGGTTATTTACTATTTTGAAGCCGAGAATGAAGAAAAAGAAATAAAGTCAAGGGACCAAACTCGCCAATGAGGGAAAGTTGGGAATGTGGTAATATTTGTAGGGAGAGGGCAGCCATTACCCTCTCTCCACACTCACATTTCAGCCAAAAGAAAGAGAAGAAGAGAGAAAGAAGAGAAAAAGGGAGAAAAGTTTGTTCGGGTTGATTCGAGTGAGCAAAATCATTGAGAAGCGAGTCAAATCAAAGCTCTTCTCGTTGTGGTCGTTTTTGTGAGTTCTGAGACCCCTCTTTTACACGTTTTGAATGATTTTAGGGCTGGAACACATCTGAAATCGGTTTTTGAGTGTGTGTATGTTCGACCCGCTTGTGTATGTGTATGTGTGTGTATGATTCATTTGGGTCTTGTGTTTGAGCTTGTGTGTGCTTGAATGGTGTTGTGGTATGCATTCCTAAGGTTTAGGATGATTGATTTGGGCTTAGAATGGGTTTAGATGAGCTTGGAGGTCAAAAATGGCAGATTAGGTTCGAGATGAACTGCATTCTGCACCAGCTAGGGCTAGGCGACCGAATGGAGGCCATACAGCCGATTGGGGTACGATTGAGATTCATTCACACGAATGAGGATTCATTCGTGTGATTGAGGGCGAGTCGCATGGAGAGTCATGCAACTGAGGGCCCATTCGCATAAGTGCTCATCAGTATTAGTTTTGTTCGCATGAGGTCTATTCGTATTAGGTCCATTCGCACGTTGGGTGCTCATTCGCATGGGTGTTCATCCACATTGGTCCATTCGCATGATGTTCAGTCGCATGGAGGTCATGCGACTGAAGGGTGTCCATACGCCCTAATAGGGTTGTTGCACCCGAGGAAAAGTGTAGTTTAACTTTTGACTTTCAGGGAAAAGTGCAGATGTAAGTTTTGACGTAAAGGTTCCTGTAAGTTCATGTAAGATGACTGTTGAGGCCTTAGCGAGCATGTTGGGCATGATGATGATGATTTTGCATGATTATGCATGTTATGTATGTATGATGTTGCCATGTATGATGTTAATGACTTTGTATGTTATGTTCCTTATTATGATGTATGTTTATCTTTCCTGTGGCTTTATGTTTAATGTTAATGAACGAAATGAAGTAGTATGTAACATAAAGTGAAAGATAAAGAAAAGAGGAACATGAAGTAAGAATGCATGTATTAATGAAAGATGAAAGTAAAGAAAGTCTTGCAAGCATAGTATGTCGGGACACGCCATTAAAAGGTGTTAGCCCAACGGTGTGCGGGTTCGCTACCTCGGGAGGATGCACATAGGGGTCTTTCTTTGTGATTGACCATTTGTATAGCCCCATTGCTGCATACCCTAGGTACTACGACCAGAGGTGCGATGCACCGTTATAGCTGGTTTATGATAGACCTAGGTCCACTATCAGGAATAGCTGGGTATTGCACATAGTAGTGGTACACCTAAACTCTACCCTAGGTACTGTGATCAGAGGTGCGATGCACCATTATAGCTGGTCTATGATAGACCTAGGTCCAGTACTAGGAAATAGCTGGGTAAAGTTTATGGTTGAAGGAAAAGAAAGAAGTAACAATGAAAGAATAAAAGCATGACAGATTAAAGAAGATAATAATAATATTATCTATGTGTACGTATGTTGTATGATCGCATGAAAGAAAAGAACGATTTTAATGAAAGAAAAGTATGTTTTGTTATAAAACTAGAACTCACTCAGCAACGCTAACTTTGATGTGTTTCCAGTTAGCAGGTAAATGTTACTGAGGATGGCTGGGAGGCTACTCAGCTCTTTTGGATGTCATCCATTTATATAGGGCTTTTGTGATGTAATGCAATAATGTATTTTGTAACTAATTAATGATGTATTATTTTGCAAAAGTTTTCATGATGGAATGAGATGTCATTTTGAATGTTTCCGCTGCAATATTTTTTAACATAAATGAAAATGTATGTTTTATGTGCAATCATTTACCAGTTGTAAGCGTCCCGGAAATGGGGCCTTACAAGTTGGTATCAGAGTCAAAGTTTAAGTGAAATGGGTAAATTTTCGAAATAAACCTTAACTTAAACTGAGAGTGGGACGGAAAGGGAAGGGATGCCAATCTGAGTAGTTGTGTGTCATCAGGTATTTTCATAAAGTTAACCGGTATTATGTGCACATGTTATGTGTTATGTGTTGTTTGTGGATGTAGTCAGGATAAGTAATGCTTGGGGTGTGAAGAGTAAAGTAAGTGGCTAATCACAACTAGCCACTGTAATTAGGGACTTACTATACTTGACATAAACTGATCTGTTCCCTTGAATGACCGTGTTGGTGTTTGAATCTTTCAGTGTGCGTGTGAATGGCCGGTGGTAGATCTTCGAAAGCCACTCGTGGAGGTGTTCGTGATGGGCTTGGTACTGAGCCGCGACCCAAGAGAGGAAGACCCAGAGTTGAGAAGGTGGTTCCTGAAGAACCTGAGACCCCTCATCCGGAGGGTGGTGATGAGAGCGCAAACCTGAGGGCCTCGGTGAAAGAGGCGGTGGTTGAAGAGGTCCATCAGGTCATGCAGACGATCTTATCGTCTGTAGTGACTGAAGTTATCAAAGCTGTACGAGAAGAGGAAAGAAAGGAGAGAAACAGGTCCTCGGGAGGACGGGAACAACCGGAGCCGGAAACGGTTCCCTCTAATGTTGAGGAAGAGCAAGAAGAAGAGCCTGCGCCGGAGGCGGCACGAGGCTGTAACTATGGGGCGTTTCAACGATGCAAGCCCCTACTTTTGATGGTAACAGCACTACTGCTGCTGCTCACGGTGGGTGAGGGAAATGGAGACTGTTCTTGATATCAGTGAGTGTTGGGAGGACCAGAAAGTGAAGTTCGCTACCCACTCTTTTATGGACTCAGCTCTGTGCTGGTGGGACAACGTAGTCCAAGCTGAGGGTAGACGGGCGATCGAGAGGATGTAATGGTCGGAACTGAAGAAATTGGTAATTGAGGAATTTTGTCCTCATAGAGAAATGGATAAGGTTGAGAGAGAATTCCTGCAACTAGAGGCGGGAACGATGACACACCAACAGTACAGTTCCAAATTCAATGAGATGGCATGTTTGGTGCCGAATCAGGTGACACCTCTGTCTCGAAAGATCAAGAGGTATATTCAAGGTTTGCCAGTGGATATTCGCAGGCACATGATTGCCGCCCGACCGAGCATGTTTAGGTCGGCGGTGGATTTGGCAGGGAGGTTATATGATGAAAGGGTTGTGGTGGTGGTGGCTAAAGGTGGCAAGAAGAGTGGTGGTGATCGGAACTGGCAGGGGAAGAGGTTTGGTCAGGGTAATGTCTCGACGGTTAACAAGAAGGCACGGGTGGATGACCGTCGTGTGGCCACATCGAGTGCGGGGTCAAAAATCTGTGGCAAGTGTGGAAGGGAGCATGCGAGAGAATGTAGGTTGGGATTTACCGGATGCTTCAAATGTGGGAAGGCGGGGCATATAGCCAAGGACTGTCGTACGGTCGGTGCTTTAACTGTGGTGAAGAGGGTCACATGAGTAGGGATTGTTTGAAGCCAAAGGCTGAGGGTTCCGGGGGAAAGAAGATGGAAAGTGAAGGACAGAGGGCAAGCGCCAGAGCATTCACTATGACACAGGAGGAGACTAGGACGGACCCTGACTTTGTGTCCGGTACGTTTCTAGTGAACCAAACTTTAGCTTCCGTGTTATTTGATTCGGGTGCCAGTAAAAGTTTTATTTCTGCTGCTTTCTGTGCTAAGCTGCCTGTTAGTAGTAGACATGTTGATGCGCCCTTTGATGTAGAAACTGCCATAGGTAAGTCTACCAGGAATTCTGAGATGATAGCGAACTGTGAGGTGAAGCTAGAAGGTCATAAGTTTCCTGTTAGACCGTTCGTGATGACCTTAGGTGGTTTTGATTTGGTTCTTCAGATGGATTGGTTAGCGAACTTCGAGGCGAACATTGTGTGTCGCAAGAAGATGATTTTCTTGACAACGCCTGATGGAAATTTGGTAACTGTTTATGGGGATCGGGTTACTACGATTCCGAAGGTGATTTCGATGGTGGTGGCGGGAAAGTGTATGAGGTGTGGATGTAGTGCCTACTTGGCTTATGTAAAGAATGTGGATACGCCCGCACCATACTGTCTGATGTACCGGTTGTGTGTGACTTTCCAGACGTGTTCCCAGAAGACTTACCAGGAGTGCCACTTGACCGAGAGATCGAGTTTCAGATTGATTTAATACCGGGTGCCCAACCTGTTGCCAATGCACCGTATCGGTTGGCTCCGATGGAGATGAAAGAGTTGATGGAGCAGTTGCAAGAGCTGCTTGATAAGGGGTTCATTAGACCGAGTATCTCTCCTTGGGGTGCTCCGGTCCTGTTTGTGAAGAAGAAAGATGGTAGTATGAGGATGTGCATTGACTACCATGAGCTGAACAAGTTGACAGTAAAGAATCGATACCCGTTACCGAGGATTGATGATTTGTTTGATCAGCTTCAAGGTGCCAGTAGGTTCTCAAGGATAGATCTTCGGTCGGGCTACCATCAGTTGAAGGTGAAGGAGCAAGATATCCCTAAAACAGCCTTCTGCACGCGGTATGGTCACTACGAGCTCCTCGTTATGTCTTTTGGTTTGACCAATACGCCAGCTGCTTTTATGGATCTGATGAACCGTGTGTGTCGACCGATGTTGGATAAATCAATGATTGTGGTTATTGATGACATCCATTCGAAGAGTGAGATTAAGCATGCCGGTCACATTTGGGAGGTTCTGGAGACGTTGAGGAGGGAGAAGTTGTATGCTAAATTCTCCAAGTGCGCGTTCTAGTTATGCGAACTTCAGTTCTTGGGTCATGTGGTAAATCTCGCCGGGATTATGGTGGACTCGGCAAAGGTGGAGGCGATGATGCAATGGAAGTCTCCAAAGACACCATTCGAGATTCGTAGCTTCTTAGGTTTGGCGGGCTACTATAAAAGGTTTATCCAAGACTTCTCTAAGATTGCTTCTCTCCTAACTAAGTTGACCCGGAAGGATGTGAAGTTTGTATGGGGTCAAGCTCAAGAGAAGGCGTTCGAAGAATTGAAGGCAAGATTGACTCAAGCTCCTATTCTGTCATTACCCGATGGAAGCGAATATCTGGTGATTTATTCTAATGCTTCCTACTCGGGGTTAGGGTGCGTGTTAATGCAAAGAGGGAAGGTTATAGCTTATGCATCCCGGTAGTTGATGGTTCATGAGGTCAATTATCCTACCCATGACTTGGAGCTAGCAGTGGTGGTCTTTGCGCTAAAGATTTAGAGGCACTATCTTTACGGGACGAAGTGCACCATCTTCACTGACCACAAGAGCTTGAAGTACTTCTTCAAGCTGAAGGAATCGAACATGAGGCAGAGACGGTGGTTGGAACTTATAAAGGATTACGATTGTGAGATCCACTACCATCCGGGCAAGGCCAATGTGGTGGCTGATGCCCTTAGCCGAAAAGAGAGGCTCAAGCCGATTCGGGTGAAAGCATATCAACTAATCATTACCTCTGATGTGATGAAGCAAGTCAAAGAGTTTCAAGATGAGACATTAAAAGAAGATCATCTTAACTCTGAAAGGATGAGAGGTCTGGTTGGGGAATTGGGTGGAAACACACTTGGTGTTAAAACCCGATTTGGACGGGTGTGGATTCCTCGTTTTGGGGATCTACGCGTGAAAATCATGGATGAAGCTCACAAGACTCGATACTCTATCCATCCGGGTACTACAAAGATGTATCAAGACATGAAGAAAGATTATTGGTGGTCGGGTATGGAGCGTGATGTGGTGGAGTATGTGAGTAAGTGCCTTACTTGTCTAAAGGTGAATGCCGAGCATCAGAAGCCATATGGGAAGATCCAACCATTGGATATACCAGAATGGAAGTAGGAGCACATCACCATAGATTTCATCACGAAGCTGCCGCGTACCCCGAAAGGGTATGATACCATATGGGTGATTGTTGACCGCTTGACAAAGAGTGCTCACTTCCTACCGATCCGCGAGACATATTCATCTGAGAGGTTGGCTGATTTGTTCATTAAGGAAATTGTAACTCGTCATGTTATGCTGGTTTCTATTGTATCTGATCGTGACACGCGGTTTACGTCCAAATTCTAGAAGAAATTCAACGATGCCATGGGGACGAGGTTACACATTAGCACGGCTTATCATCCCCAAACTGATGGTCAGTCAAAAAGGACCATTCAGACATTGGAAGACATGCTTCGAGCATGTGTGATTGATTTTGGGGGAAGTTGGGATGACCACCTACCGTTAGTCGAATTCTCATACAACAACAGTTATCATTCGAGCATTGGTATGCCACCTTACGAGATGCTATACGGTAGGAGATGCAGGACACCCTTTTGTTGGGGTGATATTGGTCAGAAAGAACTAGGGAGCGTCGAGGTGATCGAGACTACGATTGAGAAGCTTGAAAAGATCAAGGCCTTCATGAAGGCAGCCAAAGATAGACAGAAGTCGTATGCTGATAAACGACGCAGACCGATTGAGTTCCAGGTGGGTGATCGGGTTATGTTGAAGGTCTCACCTTAGAAGGGCATTATTCGATTCAGGAAACGGGGCAAGTTGAGCCCAAGGTATATAGGGCCTTTCTGAATCATTGCTCGAGTAGGAGAGGTGGCCTACAGATTGGAGTTACCAGATGAGTTGAGTGGAACCGTAAAAGCAGTTGGCGCATTGGTCAAACCAAAAGACATGACAAGAAACTTGTAATGTCCATAGCACGTGCGAAAAGCTATTTCAGGAACATCCCGCTCCTTCACTTTCAACTGATGGTAACCAGATCGAAGATCTATCCTTGAAAACCAACTGGCACCTTGAAGCTGATCGAACAAATCATCAATTCTCGGTAAGGTGTATCAGTTCTTTATCGTCAACTTATTCAGCTCACGGTAGTCAATACACATCCTTATACTACCGTTTTTTTTCTTCACGAATAAGACCAGAGCACCCCAAGGAGAGATACTTGGTCTAATAAACCCATTATCAAGCAGCTCTTACAACTACTCCATCAACTCGTTCATCTTAGTCGGAGCCAAATGATACGGTGCCTTGGCAACAGGTTGGGCACCCGGTATCAAGTCAATCTGGAACTCGATCTCACGGTCAGGTGGCACTCCTGGTAGGTCTTCCGGGAACACGTCTGGAAAGTCACACACAACTGGTACATCGGACAGTTGTGGTGTTAGCGTATCCACATCCTTTACATAGGCCAAGTAGGCACTACATCCACGCCTCATGCACTTTCCCGCCATCGCCATGAGATTACTTTCGGGATCGTCATGACCCGATCCTCATAAACCGTCACCAAACTCCCGTCAATCGCTGTCAAACGAATCATCTTCTTGCGACATACAATGTTCGCCTCATAATCCGCTAACCAATCCATCCCAAGAACAACATCGAAACCACCTAAGGTCATCCGCACCTAGGCACATGACTCACATTGGGCTTTATTTCTTTTCTTTCTCTTTTTCTTCTTTCTTTGGCTTCAAGGGAAATAACCAGGTGTTACAATATGTACTTAGTATTGCAACTGCAAAGTATATGTATGGTCTTGTATGAGCCAATTATCAAAGACTTCCAATTGTCTTTCTGTTATGAGCTTCAATTGCAAATTCACTAATTCAAACTTTAACAACTTTACTCCTAGTTCTACTAGATACTTTGTTGTGTTGTAATCATTCATGTTTGCCATTTGCAATATCTTCATAGCATAGTTTCTTTGATTGTTGATGTCCCATTCATATCTTTAGTTACTTCAACTCCCAAATAGTAACTTAATCATCCCAAGTTACTCATATTATTTTTTAAAATTTCATTTCCTTCTTCAAGTCGATCATGATGTCCTTCTATTATCTTCGTGTAACTAGCAAGTCATCTACATAGACTCCAATGACTAATTCAGACTTACTTTTCTTGTGGATTCTTTCTTATTGTTCTCTCTTGAGTTGGTATCATCCGTCATAGCCTTCTCCTAGTTTGAATCACTTAATGATTCTTTGGCGTTGTTAGGTTTATCATCATATGTTAAGAGAAGGTCTTCTTGCTTGCAATTAGGTTTGACAAGGACCATTCTATTTACGTCTTCTACAGGTCTAAAACCTTTGATAGGCTCATGATTAATATTACAGGTATTTTCTATATTGTTGATCTATTTCTATTGGTGGTTCATGCACCGCGTCATTTATTAATTAGCGTGTTCCACTTGGTTACTTGTTTGTTCGTACATCCTATATTTTTTGGTGTGACTACTTTGGGTCACCTATTTAGCAGTAAGTCCGCTCTCTACTACAAAATATACCTTTAATGACACGCAATGCGTGTCATAAATGTGTATAGATAACACGTAAAAGCGTATCAAGGAAGCCCCTGTCATAATGACACACATTCTTGACGCACATTTATGATATGCAATGTGTGTCAAGGATTTTTCTATCATAAATAAAACTGACACGCATTTGTATGTCGTTAACGCGTGTCATTGTTTTAAAAATATTACTCGTGACCATTTTAAAGCTGTAATTATCCATTTGCATGTCTGTTATAGTTGTTTTATAATATAATACAAAATAAACTACATATATTACAAGAAAATATTGTTCAATACAATATTTCATAACACATAAATAACATTTTAAAATTAAAAACATTCAATTCTAAGTTCGATATAAAATTTGAACAGAATATAAAGTTTGCGACAAAAGATGACCATTCTTTTTTTATTTCATTAATATCAACATATGTGTACGCATCTTTCCTTCCTCAACCTGTAAATTAGAAAAAAATAAAACCATATAAAATCGGAATATAAACCTCGATGGCTTACGAAATTGCACATTTAAGGACTATTTAGCTACACATAATTACATTTAAACAACACGTTTAGATAATTTTTAGGCTTCACGTGACCACCTTTAACTTGCACATTTAGATACTATTCTAAGGTCCACATAATTACATTCAAGCTACACATTTAGATACTTTTTAGGTTGAACATAATCACCTTTATTTAAAGTGCACATTTAGACACTATCTTGAGCAACACATAATCACATTTAAACCGCACACTTAGATAGATTTAAGGCTGAACAAAAATAACTTTAGATTACACATTCAGACGCTATTTGAGATGCAATAACTTAATTTAAAAGGATAGAGCACACGCTTAAGTAAAATTTATGACTAGTTTTAAGCATTCTTTAAATAAAAGATAAATGAAATATTCATATGTATGCATTATGCACATGAAAAGTACACAAACTTATAGTTATAAATGTTTTGTAGATGCTAACCTTGCATGTGGGTTGTCTAACCATGAAATTAAGACCTCACCATTATCTGACCATGCCTTCTTGATTCGCCTCTCCAACTTACACTTAACTGGTTAGAATAAGGCAAAAATATATGTTAAGTTCCAATTCAATTGTCATCTCTTTAATTCATGGTAACTTGAGGGAGTAATGTAGAGGTCTGAAGTTGGTAACAAGGAATTATTAGCAGCAATAACATGAAGGTTTGAGAGCAACAAGTGAATCAATATCATGTATTAAGTTTTCCTTGTATTGTATGAGATGAATTTGACTCCACTAAAACACATACACACTAATAACAAATTCTGCAAGTAATAAACAACTACCCATGACCTATTCAATATATCGGTTTCGTTACCTGCGACCCGCTTTGACCCGATTAAGATTAATCCAAGTATCCAACAAAGCGGTTTCGTTACCTGTGCGCAAGACATTGTTGCTTTTATTAATAGTCACCACATAAGCTTCAAATCATATATGATACCTGAGTTCATTATGGAGAGAAACATCAACGTATATGTTGTGTTTCTATTAGTTAACCATAAGGATTGCAAGAAACATTGTGGTGAACAACTGAACACTAGTTATCTTTTACAATTAAGGATTTACACTCGTTAGCCACCGAAACAACTAAATTACATCATTTGTAAGTTTCACAATAACTTCGCAATCAAAAATTCAGTGTAATTAACTCACCACGCCCTTCTGAAATCCACTTTCTAATGACAATTGCTTTGATTTCTTCACTGGAATGTCCTATATTCTCACAATTACTATAAATAACATCAAATCAAACAAAATAGATTGAACAATTTGAAGATGTAACTAATAGAAATAACAACATAACATAGTCAAACCGAAAACGTGCGTGATGTAGATGAAAATAGTTGTGATTCCATATGCTAAAGCAACAATGAACACCAATCGTAAGCCTCATCTATCGGTCACTTAGACTAATAATATGCGGAGATCCATGTTCAATTAGTTAAATAAACGGTGTATTCGGATGAAATCGAAACCCTAGTTTGTCAAAGAATGTATATGACACGCCAATCGTAAGCCTCATCTATCTGTCTCTTTAACTTGGTATAACGCACGCGGTTTTGAAAAACATAAGATGACACGAATAGATGACACACATGATTTATAAAGCATACTCCGTATTTTTTTCCCTCTTTTATGATAATAAATTTATGACAAACAAAAATGCGTGTCATTGTTTGCTGAGACTTTAGAAAAGATGACATTTACTTATGACACATATATTTGCACGTCATAAAAAAGGTGTGTGTCATTAAAGATATATTTTTTAGTAGTGGCTAGTTGTTCCAACACATTAAGAACCTAGTTAATCAACCTACAGTTATGTTCATAAAGGGGTTACCACTTACCACTAATCAACCTACAGCTATGGTCATAAAGGGGTTAACTTATATCTATTTCTCTATTTTTGTTTCAAGCTACACACAAATCCTTTCGTTTAGTTTATGGGTTAATGTTAAGTATAGTCAAAGTTAAATGTCAAGTCATTCATTTTGTCAAGTTGATTGGTTACTTATCTTAGAAAATGAGGTCATTTTTATTAAAGTATTTTATAAAATGTTAATAACTACACTTTTGTTGGAAAAGGTGACCGGATGCGAGCCCCGGCTCGCTTCAGTCCTTAACAACATGCTTCCAGCTACATGAGGCGGTGATCTGAGGCACCTAGCTATTGGAACACCTGAGTTATGGGAGGATTAACCAACCCGCGACATACAACCAATGAACCCTGTGAGCTTTTGACATGTCGTTGGCCTTGATAGCACAATCTTCTAATCAAGAGCTTCCTAGACGAGCTTCTTAATTACCTCCTATACTAAGGTCCTGCTTCCGGTCAATGTAGATCGTCCTAACCTGCTATCCCCGAGGAGCTGACCAGCATCTTCCCAGCACTCATCCAACACCACTATTAGAAAATATATCTTTAATGACACGCGATTTATGATACGCAATGTTTTAATGACGCACAAAACTATGTGTCATAAAAATATTGTTAGTGTAACTAAAAACTAAATAAACGATGACACATAGTTTTGCGCGTCATTGTTTTATTGTCGTAAACAGGAAAAAAAACACAGGCAATGCTTTGCGTGTCATCTTGGGGGGTTGTCATCTTGTAATTTATGAAAAGTTAATATAAATTGAAGCTTCCATCGATATACCTCGAAACCCACCCAAATCCTTCCCTTAAATCCCACCCGGCGACCGGCGACTGGCAACCCCTGCGACCACCACCCCCGCAAGCCCCGCCTCCCCCAGCCTCAGCCCTTGGGCCGTTACACTTGTGTCTCTTACTAAAGGTATATACAAGAAGAAGTCCTCCTTATAAACCACTAAATCTTTTGTTCTTCTATACGGGATAACTTTTATGCCATTAAATTCATTTTCTTTTAAGTTTGATTATTTCATTCACTTCATCTAATCTCAACTTTAAACATGACTTGATTCATTGTGTGCCTCTAACATAGTAGAACACAAACTTGTAAATAATTAATTAAACAACTCATGTATAAATATAATAATTTGCGTCTAGTTTAATGAAAAACACATTTTGGTTGCAATTTTTCTAGTAGTTGTGTCATGGTAAAGTAGGCCTTTTGTATTTCTTTTGTATTCTCGTAGTTGAGAATACAAAACATATTCTCTCCTTTCTAGTTTTGAATTTGACTATGTTGTTTCTTTGATAATACATTAATATGACTACTTAATCATGTGAAACACTAAAAATAAAGCACCAAAAGTTTTCCCACACAAAGGAAACAAAAAAAAATATATACCAATATAACTTTTTAGTGAGATTTCGATACCCTTGTTGAAGATGTAACCTTTATACATCATCATTACTTATGTATTCTATAAACTCTACATTTTATATAATAATATGTGGATTTCAACTGGCTTGAAAGTTTACAATTGAAAACTATTATAATTATTGGCATTGATATCATGCACATTTTTGCATTTGATGACTGTTAAGCAGATTCACAACAATATTGTGCAGACTCTCATTAGTAATTAGACACTGATCTACACAAATTACATACAAAATACTCGATTAACAGTATTACAAACACATACAAAATAAAGAATAATACAAAATTCACGTACAAATTTGGATTTTGAACACAAATTGAAGTTTGAAAATCATAAAATTAGGACTATCTCTTCTGGAAGTTGAAGGATTTGATGCAATAAGCAAATATAAAGCCAAAAGCAAGAACTAATCCAATGTGCACACCCGCAATCGCACCAAGAAAATCATGTTCGAAACCAAAATACCGATCAAGGTACCCCTTAACGGTCTCACCGTTTACAAGCAAGTCCTCATAGTCACCAAACTGTGACACCACCATACCGTAGATGGTCCATGCCAATGGATTAGCCCAGTAATACCACCGCCACCATATGGGAATTTTCTGTCGCATTTGTATATATACATAAATACATATGAGGTGAAAACTAAGTTATGGAGAAGTAAAAGAAAAGTAAAAAAAAAACTTACAGGTCGTGGGACGATGAAACCTGAGAAGAGGTTAAAGAAGCCGTAAAATGAAGCTGCTATGATGGCAGCGATGTTGGCATTCGGGGTGATCGCGACTGTCATCATGCCATAAAATGTCATGTAGAGTAAACAGCAGAACTGGAAGAATGTATACCAGAAGAATTTGGAAGCTGTCCATTCAAATCCGATCATGGCGTAAACTATGATACAGTAAACGATCGTTTGAAAGAAAACGTAAGGTATCTCCACCAAAACCTGCGTCAAACACAAAAGTATCAGTATAGAATAATAAAAACCCTACAAGTATTATGTATCACAAATCAATTATATATAGAAATACTAAAAGAATAAATACAAAAGAAACTTAAAAATCATATACTCTAATTATGGTAAGATATAATGATATTACAATAAACCTTAACTAATACATTTTATCTGATAATCTATATCTTGAGCTTTAAACAGTGATCAAAAGTCAAAAGGTTTGTGTGATTAGTCACCTGAGCACACGCATATGGTAAAGCAGAATACATTCCTGCAGCTCGTTCTCTGTAAAAGACAGTGCGTTCAATGTCAACAACTGGCTGCACCGCTGATGCGTTTTGGACGCCAAGGAAAAGAGTTGCAGCATACATGGAACCCATCGCGTTTGATAGTTCTTGTTGCGTTTTCCTGAAATTCACATAATTGAGATGTATGCATAAAACATAAGAAAACAATAAATCGGTTTATGTTTCTGTTTTGAATACTTACCTTTTACGGCCTAGATCCCAGAACATAGTACCGAACATGATGGCAATAAAGGTGGTGAAAGCAAAACGGACGGCAGTGTATGGAGGGTTCCGCCAGTAGGACAACCGTTGTTTCCATAGGCAAGCGATACATTGGACCGAGAAAGGCTGGGAGAATTGGGTTGGGAAGTACAAGTCTTTGGTACCAGGACGTGGTACGCTAAGTTCAGCAATAAGAGCCTTATTTCGCCTGTAACCATGATATTTTTAGATAAAATATATTAATTAGTGGTTACTGTAATAATATTTACCATAATTAGGATATATGATATGATTAGTTTTCTTTTGTAACTATCATTGTTTTACTCCTGAAGATCAATAACACACTATTCCTTAAGGTTTTTTCATTATCTACAGAATAGTATGCATATATATAAGAACAAAGAACACAAATATGGTTATATGTACATAAAGCATCAGCACTTGCCTGTATAGTTGAGAATTCTTGTAGATTTCAGCGAAATCGACTCCTAGAGCCATTTCTTGAGCAGAAGTACTGACTTCCAACATCCATGTCGCGGGGTTATATCCGTCTTTTATCTTGCTTATCCCGTCGATATCCTAGTTCATACAAACCGGAGGGGTTTTAATATATGTGTGTTCTGTTTTGGAATTTCTCAGACCCGTTGGAAATCTGTCGCTGATCATCAAAAGATCAGCGATAGATAATATTTTGTTCTTTTTTTGGACCTTTAGTCACTTTTCGAGTAGTGTAGGTAAGTTCATTGGTTAATTAGATATCTTACCTCAAAGTACTTTATCAGCTCGCAGGAGTTCCGACCAACAGGTCCTACATATATCTCTTGCCCACCTCTTTTCATCAAGAATAGCTACGCATATTGATATAGACAAAATTAACAGGTTTGGATGTAATCCGACACGAAGAAGTTTTAACGAACGTTAGAGTAAAGTACCTCATCAAAAGCTTCAAAAATGTCGATGCTAGGTTGATGAATGGTGCAAACAACCGTTCTTCCTGTGTCAACCGTGTTCCTAACAGTTCTCATCACAATTGCAGCAGCTCTAGCGTCTAGCCCTGATGTTGGCTCATCCATAAATATTATAGATGGGTTAGCCACGAGCTCGACTGCTATGGTTAACCTCTTTCGCTGTTCAGTCGAGAGCCCATTCACACCAGGTAACCCGACTAGCGCATCTCTCAATGGGTTCAACTCCACAAGATCCATCACCTCATCAACAAACATCTGCAAACAACCAACCACCAACAAATCATTATGTTTTCAATTAATATAGCGCGCGAGTAGTGGATACGTGTGACGAGAATTACGCTAACCTTTCTGGTGTTTTCGTTAACATCTGGTGACAACCTTAGCCAAGCTGAGTAAAGCAAGGATTCATAAACGGTAACATGAGGCGAATGGATGTCGTTTTGTTCACAATATCCAGAAATCCTGGCGAAAGTTTCTTGTTTTTTCGGATACCCTGAAATCCTGATGTCGCCCTCTATATACCCACCGGTTTTTCTACCGGCTAATACATCCATTAAAGTGGTTTTTCCGGCACCACTAACCCCCATTAGCGCGGTTAATACGCCAGGACGAAAAGCCCCACTGACACCTTTAAGTAGCAACAACTTTTCATCAGTTGTTCCTTGATCTCTCATTTCCTACAAAACAAAGTACATTATAACACTTATTGCATTTGGATTTTGGTAAACAACTAGCATTTGGATTTTAGAAAGTTACCTGAGGCATATCGACGGAGTACTTGACATCATCGAAGGTAATCGAATGTGGTTCGAACGGAAGAATCATTCCTTTTTTCTTGCTCTGATTGCTTCCATCACCTGTATGTGCTAACTCCACAGGGCTTTTGTCATCATCATCATTCGATGATACAGATCGCGACTGCCCGAAAGCTGCAATATTCACAATATACATAACCAAATGATCAAAACGCAGTTGATACCATCATTCCGTTATTCTACCAAAAATGAATAGAGATAGATACTCACGGTTGAGAAATTCGAGAGACAGACCAAAACAGATATTGAACAGAAATATAAATCCAACTGAGGCCAGGATCGCGATCCAATACCAGTAAGATTCTGCGAACAACCCTCGAGCAGTGATGATTGTTTTCCCGAGTGTCGTGCCATTTATGTCCTACAAAACATAAATCATTTAGAAATAATCAAATACGATTATCAGTATATAACACGCTCAAGCACAGATATAACTTGACTTGCCTTGTTCCATCTGTCCGCGAGAAATTCATTAACAGCTATCCCATTCATAGCATACATCATTGGAGAAATCCAGTAACCCCATATCCACCACTTTTTGACATCATCTGTTATAATAAGTTATATGTAAATTGTATATGTTTTCGATTTAGTAAGTTACAAGTTATATATGATTACCTCGTGACAGGACAAAGCCACCCAACGCGATGATAATGAGAAGCGCGAATGAACCAAACGTATTTGCAACAATCATGTTTCGACCCATTGCCCCAATAAATCGAAACAATGCAGACGACACTTGGTTAATGATCAAGAGTAAAAAGTATTGTCTGAAGAATCTGCATAACATCAAAGATGTAAAGAGTTAGAAACAAGAATATGAAGTTTGTCATCTAAGCTTGAAAACGAACTAACCTCTCGATATGGGGATCAAATCCTATTACATAGTAAGTGAGAATGGTCCACAGCGCGGCTTCAATAAACGAAATGGGAATTTTTACGACCCAAGATGGAAGAGCGTATGCCCACGAGGGATAAAATCTGAAGTCTCTTTGCTTGTAGAATACAGGAAGCTTGGCGATAGTCATTGGAATCTCAGACATCCCGTTGAACATGATCATAATCACACCAAAAAATAGAGCACCCGTGTATATCCCTCCATCTTCTAGAGTATTCGTATGCATCTCCGTTCGGAGAAACACAGTCATAGCCACTAACGCCATGATAAACAGCTGAAACCGACCAAACAAGTACAATTTAAGTGCTATGCGAGAAACTACATTTTTAGTAGAGGTGACAAGATGGGCATGACCGAAAAATTTTATAATCAGTTGAAAAAGAGACCTGTACTACTAGAAAATGTAATCTTCATTACAAACTGGTCGCTAAAAGACATGGGTTATCCCATTTTGCAACCACTTTGTGACAGGGTTATTTTGCAACTTAATTTAGCGACCACTTTTGTGGTCGCAACTTATTGCGTTTAGACATTTTTTGAACGACTTTTAATCTACTGAATTAACCACCTATGCCTACATGTTGGAAAGATGAAATGCATTTACATAAAAAAATCTAAAAATTGACCGTTTTAGGTAAAGGTATCATAGTCGTCACATCGAATGGTTCAAGAACATGACACGTACTTGGCACAATTTGAAGATGTAAACAAATGAATTCCTCTTCATGAGCAAGATCTCTCTATCAATGCAAGCTTTCAAGAGTTCTTTTTTATTCAAACCGTACTTGTCGGTTGTAAGAGCAGCCGGGTGGCTTCTGGTTTTGTCATACGGAACGCTAAGATCATCCGCGAGTTTCTTTCCAACATGGAAAGACTGAAATGAATCTGCAAATTCCTTTGCTGTCACAAATCTGTAATGCTGGTCTCTTCTCATCCAGTATTGTTGTTGATCCTTTTTCGATGTCACCTGTAACATATATACAATTGTTTGAAAAACACAACATTATAATCGATTAAGGTAACATGATTTGAATCATATGGATAAAAATTGAACATACTTCTTGCAAGAAGTCAGCAACTCCTTTCCTCTCAGGGCATTTGAACCCCATAAACTCAAAAAACTCAAGCACATTGTCACGCGGTCCTTGGTACACGATTTTCCCGTCGGTTAAAAGAATAATATCATCAAACAAATCATACGTCTCGGGTGCGGGTTGGAGGAGAGAGATGACAGCAGTTCCTTCAAGGATATGAAGGAACTGTCTGATCGACTTCACGATTTGGAAAGTTGTAGAACTATCCAAACCAGTAGAAATCTCGTCCATAAGAAGAACCTTCGACGGTCCAACTATCATTTCACCTGTAAATATAGTTTTCGACATATTAACCTAAAGGTTACAAAAGGAAAAATGTTACAAAACGAATGTTGGTTTTACGATTTTACCTGTCGTAACACGCTTCTTTTGTCCACCAGAAATCCCCCTTATCATTTGATCCCCTACCATGGTATCTGCACAAATGTCCAACCCCAAAAGCTACACAAGAAACAGTTAAGATGTTATATAATATACTAAAGAATAACTTATGTTTACGCACCTAAATCAAGTTACATCTAAAGTTCATACCTTGAGAGTGTAATCTGTCACCACATTTGCTTCTTGACCTTCTGATGCTGCAGCCTTAATTATGAAAAAAAAAATAAGTTTCAGCTTCAGATTACTAAGCAAAACGAGAAAAAAACCAAACCACCATGTCTTTCGCCAGCCAGATAAAGATGATATCATTCTGTACCTTCATAAAGACATCAATATCAGGATCAGGTTTAATGTTTGCATCCCTCTCTCTTCTTGACAACTCCGTCAACATCTCTGCAGTTTCACGATTGTTAAAACAATCTAGATATCGAAATATCATAACATCAAAAGGTAATTTGGAATTTGGGACTGAATATATATAGTCTAACCATATCGCGATCCAACCCCTTGGCATCGTGCAGAGAAAGCCAAGGTTTCTCTGACTGTCATTTCTCCAATATGAACATCGTTTTGACTGATATAAGCAGAGGTTCTTTCTGGTACAAACTCATGTAACTCATGGCCATTGTATGTCACCTTCCCAGAAGTCTAAATATACAAAATAAAAAACAGATAGTGTTTTTATTCTGAACTCTAATGCATAAGACACATAGTCCTATAAGGCTATAATGTTAACAAACAAATGGAAAGATGAAATGTTTTTTTATTTCTGGAGAAACCTTGATAAACTCACGGGACCCACCAATACCCTATTAACAATGGAATCAACAGGTGGTCTTTAAGTGGTTATTGTAGGAAACAATTAAGCATGATTCAAACCTAAAACATCTGCTAGAGGGAATCAGGTGCTTACCCTTACACCATCTTTGGGAGATTAAAATAAAAAGTTTTAATCTTGAAAGAAAGTCATAATGATCAAGAACTCACCTTAAGTGCCTTATCAAGCTTGCCGGCCAAGGCTAACAAAAGTGTCGTCTTCCCAGAACTTGGAGGGCCCAAAAGTAATGTCATTCTAGAAATAAACATGTGTTACTATGTTAGATCTAGTGAAACAAATCATTGTTTAGTTAACTGATTTCATGCTCTTTTCACTCACCTGCTAGGCTTCACGATACCGCTAATATCGTCTAGGATGGTTATATGCTTTTTCGAATTCGGAAGTAGACGGAACATGCTCAAGAACATCTGATATGGAGTCAAACATGGTTACATATTTCATCAAATTAGTGAGGAAGTTATTATAAAGATCTAATATTGTTGTATTTATATATACATTTTGTTAATTACCTCAAATATATCAATGTGAAAGTTTATAAAACTAGGTAAAGCTCTGCTGCCAGTGTTTACATCTGCCTCCACACTCAAATGCTCAAACTTCACTTCAATTGTTGGCAAATCAATTCCAACCCTAAAAAATTCCAATTTTAGAGCAAATAAGTTTCATTAACACTACAAAATTGAGTATCAGCGGTAATACTATCGCAAATCTAGTGACAAAACCTATCAGTCTACTGGTAACTAGTTCTCATGACCTTAAAAAAAACTAGTCACAGAATTTATAGTAACTAAAATCTGTCGTAAACCAGATCAATAGCAACGAACCTGTTAGTGACTGCCGCAAATCTATCCAAAAAGGCATATGCGGCGTTTTGTTGGTCGCTAATGGCTAGTTGTATAAGAATTTACTCAGCAATGAAACAGTAGAAACACAGTATCTCTGTAATGTTTTTCTAAATTTTTTAAGAACTTTCTAATTTTGGAAAGCTCTTATACCATATAACGAAAACTTTACAATCTTATTAACTAAGGGGTTGTTTAGCAGCATCTGAATCAACATCTTAATGGTTTAGATGTTTGAATGATTCACCACTTAATGGTTCAGACTTTTTTTTTCGCGAGCAAATGTTTGAATGATTCAGACATTTGCCTCTAAATGATTAAGCATTCAAATGGTTAAGAGGTCTAATGCTAAATAGTTAAAATCTCTTTTAAGTCACTTGACGTAAAACTTTCATTCTTTGCCACCACAAAGATTACTAGAATCGCGTATTCTAGCATACTCTGTAGTTTGATTTGCAGGTGCAATCAACAGTTTTCAACAAAACATCAATCGATAAACCAAACAACAAGAAGTTAATTAAGAGATATCGAATACCTATCGATCCGATTCCTGAGCTTCAACAAGAACTTCTCATTATCTTCATCAGCAGTATTCACAAGCCTATCAAGCAACCGCTTTCGATCCTCAAAGTTAAGATTATCCACATCAACTTCTTGCGACGGTCCAGTCGATCCAAACAACAGCCCTTTCTTCAACCGATCAAACGTCGGTAGCTTCTCGAGAGACGCCCATTTAAGCGCTTCTTCATCATCCTCTTCGCGAGTCGATCGCGAAAACACATCCATACCAGTGTTCCTCCATACAGAAGTACTCCCAGATCTCAAGCTCCCCATTCTTCCATTACTAGTAGCTCTTAAGCTCCCTAATCGAATACTCCGACTCGCTTTGTATATATCGCTTCCATCCATCGTTGATCACCGAACGAAAAACCTGAAAGAAATCAAGATCTTTGAGGGGAATTCACCTGAAAAAACACAACTTAATTGGTTGATCAATTTGGGTAATAAGGTTGATATCTGATGTGGGTATTTACCAATTGATCAAGAAAGATTGAAACAATCAAGAATCAATGAAGATCAAAGGGTTTTTATGAAGATTATTGATTGGATGATCAAGAGAGAAAAGGGGTTTTTCATGATCTAGAGTGGGTTGATCTGCAGCATCAGTTACAGTGTAAAGTGGCGCGAGTATTTAAAAGAGCCTAATGGGAATCTTTTGGGGCCATTAAAATGAAATAATTTTATAATAGCCACCAGGCTTGACCGTCAGTAAACAACAATCAAAAGCTATTGTTTTTATTTTAAACATGGATCTTTTTAAAAAAACCATTTTTAAATCTACTCATGCTAAAATCTATACTCACATGTGTAGTTCTTTTTGCTTTATTTTTCTTGATTAATATATTAGTGTTGTTATTTCATAATTGTCTTATTTTTCTTGTTTTTTTTTAATTTGACTAGTAACTATATATGTGTTTTTTTTATTTTACTAGTAATTGTATATGTGTCGTTCAAAAAAGTTGTATATGCAAAGATCTTGATAAATATAAAAGGGGAGAAGGATATCATTTTCCTCGTAAATCCGTGAGTTTTCATTGACTTGCCCCCAAATTTTCCTTGGAAATCGAGGGACTGGTGTTCTCGGTCGAGAAGTTCATTCATCCGTTCTCAGGGTTCCTTTTTTCAAGAGATTAATACAAATAGTCTTACTGAATTAAATCGTTGACCTTTTATGTAGAGAGAAGTATATATTACCATCAAGATGGCTATCATATGTGAGTATTGTTAATTACTTCAAATAATAGCTTGTGGCTATTCATATTAACAGTAGATAGCTACAGTTTGCAAATAAACCATCGACCTCCTAAAATAAAATAAAATAAAAATTTATCATCAGGATGTTATCATTCATATGCTAATAAACTTATGTAACTCATCGGTGCTCTTTTACGCTGAGATTATTATGCAAAACCAATAAAAAACAATATTTAGAGAAGCCTTTTGCTCGTAAGAAACAATGTGCTTATTACTATACACATATTGACGATTAAATTAAACAAATTAATTAATTAAAATATTGACGATTAAATTAATTAATTAAAATCTTATTAAAACGTAATGAACTTTTTTCACTAAAATATAGCCAAATCAATCTGTAGTTGATTTCAGATCAAATAATAAAGGGTTGTATTGATATAACAAACAAAAAAACTGTCAGATTTTTAATAAGATTTTCTATATTAAAATAATTAGATATTTTTCTTGGAAAACCGGTCTGTAAAATTATTTGATATATGATGACAAGTAGACAGAATTTTAAATTGTCGCGCAAGGGGAAAACTAAAAGATAATTGATACTTTCGATAAACGTTTAAATAAAACTTAAAAGGAAAAAAGTGTGTTATCATGAAAATTGATTCTAAAGCATTCAGAACTTTATTTATAGGTAGCTAAATTAATCTACACTATTAGTGACTAGAGTCCTATTATTTTACTCTAATCTTGTTTCTATGTAATGTAAACAATATATATCATTACAAATACAAGCTTTAATCCTTCTTTATAAAATTCAAATGTGTAGTGATTTATATAGTTAAAATATCACCTATGTAAATATTAATTTATTAAAATTATTATAAATCAAGTGTTTTTAACTATATTAAAAAGGCTTGACACATTCTAGTCCTTTAATACTAAACAATTATTATTATACAATAATCGATTGTTGTTCAAGATTAGATATTCTAGTATCTGGGCTCTATACAATTACATGTTATGTTCTAATTTTGAATTTGTGTTTAAGAAAAATATGTATTTTTATTTTATATGTTTTCTAGTGATTTTAAACTAGTAAATTGTTAACAATAAAAAAACCAAAAAAATAGAACAAAAAATAGGAATAAATGTTATTTGGTTTATTCAGATTTATCCAAATCCGATCTAAATTATATTCGAATAGACTCAGGTCGGATAGAATTATCGTTATTCATTTGGATAGTGTCATAAAACTTTCATATCCGAATAATTCGAGTAATCTATTTTCCCATCCGACAAACACCCCTAGTGAAGGGTCGTAAGGAGACTGTGTTTACTCCAAGTCAACATGGGTGGCGGTACACCAATTGAAAAGTGAGAAAAAAATTTAACTCAGAAGACTCCATGTTCGTAAAGGGTCGTTCTCGCCATTGGTGGTCATAAGTGAATTGATGGACTAACCGGTCAAGGGAGGACGAGTCTGAAGACTGAGTGAGGTCGCTAGCATCTACACGAACAAAATCGAGGAACCAAAAATCAAGTAATCATACAATCGAGGGGAGAAGTGAAAGGAAGCATATGAGAAATAAGTCTCGTAAAAATGACATGACAAGAGATAATGACCAGGTGTGTTACTATATTATACACCGATCACGCAATGGTAGGCAAACAAAGCAATAAAGTTCTAATAGTATGCTCAACTTTATCATTATGTTGAGACATGTAAGGACAATAAAATTGGATTTCAATGTCATTTTTCAATATAGACGAAGCAAAGATTTTTTATTTAATTAATTAATTTTCAACTACTTAAGAAAATAAAAATATTCGTGCTAGTGATTCCTTTCATTACATAAGCGGTACCTCACTCCCCTGCCTCCACTCCGCATATCCTTAGATAAACTCTCTCCTCAATAATATTAAACTTTTATAAAAGCCATGAAATTATATATTGATAGAATGACTCAAATATATAATACTATATAATAGTTTGATGTTTTATATTTTTAAAAGGTTAGAATATGAAATGCTTTGTTGAATTTTATATAGTGTATCTAAAATAAACAAATGAAAGCCTATCTGAAAATTTTAAACTATTGTTTAAGGAGATAATAGTAAAATATATATTGCATAACAATATCATGTTGTATGATTGAATTTTAAAAATGTTTTGATTAATACAGATCATTACTGACAAATTAAATGACAACTAAATTTATCTGTGATAACGTTTCTATAAAACAACACAAATGTTAACCACGTTTCAATTATAATACCATTTTCCTTAAGTCTACATGGAAAGTAACATTCTTTTGTCATGTATTAATTTGTCTTTTTAACTCCGAATAAACTTTTATAGTGCAGATTACTGTTCATTTCTATGGTCTTGCACCTTTTTATTTTAAGGTTCAGAGTATAACGTCTACATCTGAGATTGTTTTAATTGTTTCACAAAAATTCTTGATCATATGTATGTATTACGCTAGCCACATGATGGTAAAAGGTTTTGACATGTTGGTGATTTTAGAGTTATCAAAGACATTTTCATTAATTATATTAACTTTACATGAAATAAAAATGAGTATACATATTGTTGCAAGTTAACAGATCTAAAGTACACATTTGTATAAAAATCACATCCAATGGTTGAAGGGGGCAAAGCCCCCTACAAGAGTTGATAACTATTTACGTGACGTCAAGTCTACTTAATTTGTCTACTTAATATTACATGTTCAATATTATAAGAGTTAATTACTGAATTACATGAAAAGCTCATGTGGTAAAACCTAATTTCAATCCCTTAAGTATATAAATTACAATGAATGTTCAAAGGTATACATGCATCATGTCAAGCTAAAGAAATTCAAATAAATAAACATACATGCATAAAATGGAAATCAAATTAACCAAGGATCAAAACTTTAACAATTTATAAATAAAGTGTATACATAGTGAATATATGAAAATTAGAATGCAATGCATGTAGTTAATTTATAATCAAAACAGAATAACTCAATATAAAAATCTTATTTGATCACCTTGAAATTTTAGGGCACCTCTGATTTTAGGGCTCTAAGCTAAGGCTTTTTTTACGCAAGAGCCGCTAGTGTGGTGTACTTTTAATTTAGGAAACATGTCTTCATTATTTAGAGACTATGTTGTTGCAATTCATGATCCAATTCCTTGCTAAAACTTCACTTTAACATTATGCTTTTTTAGGTTGTTGTATTAATTGGCATTTAACAACCTATCCCTACTTTTTAGGTTGAACCGATGATCTTTTTCTCTCTGTGTTTATCAACGATTTTTAAAAATTCAATCAAAGTCTCAACATGCTCTATCGCCGAATCTTTTAATAAATAAATAGGTATTAAGACTAATAGACATTAAGTTTTCTATTGAATTTAAACAAAATAACTAAAATACCCTTTGATACATTATTTTTGCAATTCTATATCTTTTTTGTCCAATGACTATTTGTGTAATTAATTATAACTTTAAAAAACCCAATCCTTCCCTCACCACTACCGTCACCACCTTCTATCATCTTTTTTGTTAGTTTGTTGTTCAGACAAAGATAAAGTTGTGAAGAATATCTGTTTTTTCAAAATTCAAGTGAAGAAACATCTCTCTAAAAACTATGGTTTGTATGATTTCAATTCATGTTAATCATGTTATTACTTGCGTTTAGGATTGTATATGGTATTGAAATTTTGTATTTCCCATCGTAATGTAATTATACTTTTAAAACAGGTACAAAATATTATTAAAACAGGTACCAAATATTCGTTATCTTAATAAAAATAATTATTAATAAAGAATTTGTTCTTAACATTGTCCCTATGATGCAACATATATATTGCGATGGGGGCGTAAAACCGTAAAAAATAGCTCCAATGTCACGTCACTCTCAGCAACTACCACTACTATCGGAAAAGCTCGTATTAGAAAATAAATAAATAAAAAACGAACTAAAAGCATACGTAAAAACACAAAATATTAAACACAATAACTAAGTGGATCTAGTACCCCACACGTTACTACGGGGTCGTTAAACATAAAAAAAAGCATAAAAACGATGAACCACATGCGTTACGAAATGTTAACTTTTAAAATTTATACTGAAATGTAAACCGAAAAAGTTATAATATATGACATGTAATAGGGGAAGAAGTTGAAAGTGACAAAAATTATTGTTTAGATTGTAAAAGAAATAAAAGTATTGGTTTAAAATAAAAAATTAAAAGAAAAAACAAACAAAAAATATGTACCATCATTAAAGTTAATGGTACAACAATCGATGCATTATAAGTTGATAATTAGTATATATTAAATGTTGGCTGCCCATCAAACCATGTTGGCTCTATAAAAAAGAAAGGTATCAGTTAGATCAATTCCATGCAGTGAAGTGAATGAATAGATCGACCATGTCTTCACATCATGCTACATAGATACGATTTTATGGCACTGGGTTTCTTTTCAAGATCTCATGACAGTTCATAGCTAAACACTTACCACATTATATCTTACAGAAAAGGATGGTGCAAACTGTGATCCATCTTACATGTAATCGAGACGGAGAGCTCGACACAATTGGGTGTACATAAAAAAGAGAATTCATGTAACAAAGCTTATGGAAGATATTATGACAATAAGATACTTTAGATAAAAAATGGATCAAGTTTAAAGTTTTGGATCGTAAAGATCGATTGTAATTCCAGTATTAAGGATGATTAGGTTTTTTTTCCCTTTTTTTATGTATCCTTGATGTACATGGTTACTGGATAGATGATTTAATTTTTGTTTGATTAATATATATGTCTCCTTTAATTAATAAAAAAAGAGAAGTTTCCAATGCTCGTGAATCACCAAACCTTGTCTTCAAGTGTTTTTAATTAAAATATTGTTTGTTGCTGAAACAGAGGCCATGTGAAGCACGCATGACTTACTGTTTTGGGAAAGCAAAATCATACTAAAATTTTAGTGACATGCTATCCAAGGAAATTTTTATTCGCAGATTTTTATGTTTTTAACTCCTACTTAAAAAATATATTTTTATCAAAAAGTAGATTAATTTAGCTTTTCTAAAACAGTTGTATAAACTATCCATCTATCCATTTTATAATAGTTCTTCCCAGGATAGAAGTCGCACGGTTTAAAAAATGTATTAAAGATTTTTTAAGGAATTTGATCAGTTTTACTGAATTGGTATAGTTTCAACAATATGTAGTACTATAGTTTAATAATAAATACATTTGACAATATAATGTATAAAAAAACTTAGACTAATTATTTAAAATGTGTAGGTTGGGTGCAATGACAAGCCATTGAAGATAAGTGGTGATGCTACCTTTTAAGTTTTAAGGTCAATGGTTTGAGTCTACCAATGGCAGATTTGTCTAAGTTAATTATGGTGTTGATTGGAAGTAGATTAAATAAGTATGTAAGTTGTTGGTTTAATTTAAACTATAACTATAATACTTTATTACATCATATCCTCGTAGACCTAGGTCGAATATGACGTAATATGGGCTTTCTTAGTTTTATTATTGTCTTCGCTCTGTCTTTGTTTAATTTTATGTTTTCTTTTCTTTTATGAAGTTTATTATATTTTGTAATGTTGTTATGTATTAATATAATATTAATAGTTTTGTTTAAGTTTATATTTAAATAAAATGTACAATGTGAAATTTAAAAAAGGTGGATGAGAGTTTAGATGAAACCTATAACCTATGTGAATGAGATGATACTTATTTGTTTACTGGGTGGGATGAGTAAAAGAGATAGGTGATGTGGTCTATCTCAGAGTGATTTGGTATGTACATAATCTCCTAAAGACACATTAACTGCAGGTTGAGTTAATAATAAAGATAATTATTCATAACGAGTTAGTTAGCTTTGATGGTTTAGAAACTTTGATACTTTGACATGTATGTTTAATCTGCTGATAGAATGTTAGATTGCTTGTAATGAATGGGTATGCGTGTGTATATACTTTAGATATCCACAACAGTACCACAACATTAATGCTAGCTATGCGTGTGAATTAAAAAAACACAAAAAAATAATAGAAACATATTGTTTTGTTCTTATTTTGTATTTTAGGATCTACATTGATGTTTATATATGTATGTATGTATGTTTATATATATGTATATGTATATTTATGTATATGTGTGTGTATATATATGTATGTATATATGTGTATATATATATATGTTACTGGATTATAATCTCATGTATTACACGAGATTGTATAATAAAAATTATATAATTTTATAATGTGTACAAGACAAAAACATTTGAACTCCAAATTGCAGACAAACAAAGAAAAAGAATTGTAAGCTCCCACGTAACTCAAATCCATGTCTAACAACAAATAACCAAAAATTTTGTCGCACACAATACACTTATACTCACAGATGTATATTATAAGCTTTCGAAACTATCACAATTTATTCCACTAACAAACCACCTGAGTCGAGTTTCTTCACAACCACGACCTGACTATTAAACTAAGATATATGTATATCAAAAGATTAAAAACATTCCTTGTTTTTGTAATAGTTTCATTTTAAATCAAATTTATATAAGATCATTTATATAAGGATGATTATCAATTCTTTTAAATAATGTA
This sequence comes from Flaveria trinervia, assembly GCA_025506515.1. Lineage (NCBI taxonomy): Eukaryota > Viridiplantae > Streptophyta > Magnoliopsida > Asterales > Asteraceae > Flaveria > Flaveria trinervia. The sequence continues at coordinate 8,034,186 of CM046453.1, forward strand.
TAAATCCGAAGATTAGTATAGTATCAACTTTGATACATTCTGTATTTTTGTTCATAGATAGTAAATTTGTAAAATTATTTAACTTTGAAATAATGTAAGCTCCCACGTATCAACTTTGACAAATTGTACAAAGAAGTTTTTAGCAATTTGTAATTTCATGTTTAGAATTTTATTTCTGTTACCATTCATTAAGACTATATTTATTCTACGTTTATGACATTTATGAGTTTTTAATATTTTAAAATATTTTTTTTTCGTATCTCGTATGTCACACGGGTTTATAGGCTAGTTTTCTTTCTAAAACAATTTGTCATTTCAAGAAATAAATTTGAACGATACTTTATTGAATTCTTTTAATCATAAACTGTTTTTAATTTAAAAAAATTAATATCAATTTCTAGTTGTATGTCACCATATAATGTTATTTTTTCGAAAGAGAGCACTTTTAATCCTCCCTCCTTAGCAACTAGGAGACTAAACAAGCGATGTTACCAAAAATTATTATTAGCCTTTTGTATTGAGTCTGGCATCCAACAAAAATTCAATAAATCTTTCAAAATCGCCACATTTTAAAATTTTTAAAAAATATTATTTATTTTTTAAAATTTCATACAAGCTAGTATCTTAAAATCTCTATTTTACAAAGTCGTATGCTATTTTGTGTATTGAGTTTCTTAAAATCGTTAATTCATCAAACTTATTTATTTGCATTGTATATCATAAAATAAAATCATTTATATGTGTTAATACTATGTTAATCCCCGTATATTACATGGAATAAATAAATAAAATATTAAATAATTAGTAATCCAATTTATGAATTATAAAATCATGCTTGAAAATAAAATATGATTATAATTACGTATAAATAGCTACTTTAAGTAAATAAACAATAATGTATTTTTTTTAAACTTTGTTTTAAAGAAATTGTGATTTTTAAATATTTTATTTTAAAAAAATGATTTTTAAAGAAAAAGTTCGTTGTATTATGTATTTTATAAAAATTTTATTTTTAAAAATGTGTTTTAATAAAAAATGGGTTTTTTATTTATTAAATTATATATAATTTTTATTTGAAAATGGTAAGAGTAAAAATATTAGTATTCATTATTATTATTATTATATTATTATTATTATTATTATAGAGAAATGAGAAAATTATGGGCTGTTTGGTAACTTCTGAATGATTAAGTGCTGAATCAATAATAGGTCTGAACCATTAAGAGGTCTAAACAATTAATAGCTAGTATATCGTTTAACTATTCAAATGCAAATGTCTGATCAATTCAGATAAAAGATTTTAATCATTCAGCATTAGACATCTTATGTCACACCCTGACCAAAGGCGGAATCATCGGGGCGGGCGAATATAGAACGATTGTTCATAGCTCATGAAATTAAGTATGTTGAAATAATATTAGATGTAATATTTCATTGAATAAAACTAGACAATCCAGTCATTACAATACAATAAAGATTGAAACAACAACATAAGATATTTATTTAACAAAGTCCAAGTTCTATATGAGTAAAAAAAAATTTCTCAAGTAGCAAACCTGAAACATGTTAAAAATAAAGGGTTAACTTTGAAAGTTTGTGAGTTTCCATGGATTAAACATATATATATATATAAGGTTTACAAGTGGCAATTTATGTTAATGGTTATGAATTATGCAAACTTATAGAACACATATAGCTACAATCAAACATCGACCAAGATTAAGATTACAAGTTTATAACGATTAGCTAAGTGTACTTGGTTCCCATGATGAACAAGTCATACGTCATTAGGAGCCGGCAATACATCGGCTTTAGCACCAAATAGGCTTGTTAGGCCCATAGATCTATGACGTTGTCAAGCTAGCAATAGTTAATGATTGTTAACATATAATGCATCTCATATAAAGCTTATAATAACACAAACAACCATGACAAATATAAGTATAAATTGTAAGTGCATTACAAGTATAAAATGTTTACAAGTGTAAGTTAATAAGTTTAACATGTTTCACCCCGAATTGGTGTGAAATAATATAAAAAGGGGGGCAAGAAAACTCACATGAAAAACTCACATGATATATAATATGTATTTTTGTACAATAATAAGAAGATGAGATTCTCCAACGTTTTTCTTCACGATTTAACCTAAGGGTTGATGTCTTAGTGTTAGAATAATGATAGGATTCAAGAGTAAATATGAATTAGGGTTTCATTTAGAATTTAAGGGTTTTAATATTTAAGTCAAATAAAATATAATAATGTAACCGAGTATGTTTTTGGATTCAATAAAAAATGGTATATATCAATTAAGATTGGGAATGATATAAAAATGATTCAATAATTTAATTTATTGATGTAAAAGATTAAGTATAATATGTGATAAAAATAATTAATTTAATAATTAATTATCTAACATTTGGTAAAGATAATTGAATACTTATTGAAACGACTTGCAAAATTATTTAAAATCATTTTATATTGATTTTATAAGAGTCTTATAATATCAAAGCCTTAAATAAAGAATAACAGAGACTTATATTGTTTTATAAATTTCAAGAATTTAAAAAATAATTTGAGGAATAAATTTATAAACTAATTATGATATAGCATGGTTAAATAAATCATTGAATAATTAATTATTTAAATAATTATTTTTATAAATATTTAAAGTATTTATAACATGTAGGTTTAAAGTGTTTTGAAATAAACCAAATTTGAGCTATAATATGTATAACATATAATGACTAAATAATGTTTATATAACCTTTTTATTATTTAAAAAATAATTAAATTGAAGAATTATTTGTTTTAATATATTTAAAAATTAACTTAATAATTTCATAAATGTTTTAGTTAACAAAATAATTTTTATTTAGATTTATTAATATAATAATAATTTTTTAAATAAAAAAATGTAAGAAAATCAATTAAACAAAAAAAATTAGCAGAGGCCCAGTTCAAACCCGGGACCTCATGCCTAGAAGTGTTATTGGTTACCAGTCGGGCTAAAGCCTAGATATGTTTACAACTCCCTTTAAAATCCTTTAAACATTAATTGCTTTAATCCCCCAAATCAACATGAACCCTAGTTTGATTTTGATCCAAGTTGAACATCAGATTGATGTTTCTAATGAAATTATACTTAGAGCGTTCATTGCCCATATGAAACCGAGTGTGTATGTGAATTTAATTACCAGAATGATGATCAAAACGAAGTTACAAGATGAAGGACTAGTCGCGACCACGGTTGAATATGTTCGAGATGCAAACGTTGTTGGAAATCAAATTAACTTTGTGGGTAGATTCTAAAGACGGTGATAGGTAAGATCCCTCAATCAATTTCGATCTCAGTTGTCCAGAAGATGGAGTTCGGCTAAGCCATTGGTTCGAAATGAATGTGTTGATTGATGGTGATGTGTTGTTGTATTTCAGATGTAATTGCAAGTTCTATTAGTTTAAGAGCATCAGTTTGATGGTTTTACCCCGATTATTAAAGCTCTATTTAATCAGTTTCAAGTCGATTAAGTTCATGATTTGAATGTGAATTTCGGTTTCGAGTTAGTATTGTTTAACGTGAGTTATTCCATATTAACTTGGGTGTTTGATTCGAAACAGTTGAGGAGATGATTCAGTGGTGTTTAATTGGAATTAAATGGGTTGTTTTGTGGTTAAAAACACTCGTCGGACCGTGTCGGAAATGTAGCCGGGAAAAGGGGGTGGGGGATTGGGTTTTGTTCCAAGAATTTCAAGTTTACAACTTAGGTCCCTGTAATTTTCAGTTTTGTTATTTTATGGATGAAACTTTTATATTAAGTTTTAGAAATTACAAATTAGGCCCTGAACTTATAAGACTAATCAAATTAATTATTTATAAGTTTTTATAACTTTTATAAAACTTGTAAATTTTATAATTTGCTAATAACAATAAGTCCAAATTAATTAAAAATCATAAATAGTATATAAAATCTCATAAACTTATAAATTAATTAAATGGTAAAAATAAATATGAATTTAAATCCCAAATTAATACATTCATGGCTTTTAAATCACTAAAATGAATGTAGTTGTTTGATTAATGTGCTTGATTTATATAATTGACAAACGGTTTCGGGTCCATATTTAAAAAATGGGCAGATGTCACATCTTAACCATTCAACATTAATATAATGCTTAATCATTCAAAGACAAATGTCTGAACCATTCATACATTTGATTACGAAACAAACAATCTGAATTATTAAGTGTTGAACCATTTAGACATTTGAATCATTAAGAGGTTGATTAAGAGACTGTTAAACAGTCTCTTAGTATGATAAGGTTTACAATTGTTTCATATTTATTTTAGTTTTTTATAGATAGATATATAGGCTAAAAACTCATTAATTAAATGAATTATAGTTAGTAAAAACACGAAGAATTAGATTATAATATTTTAATATTAAATATAATTAAAAAATATATATACGTAATGGTTCAAGAAATAAAACAACTATACTATTTATAACTCTTTTATCTAAATAGTTTTATTTTTAGACATTCGTTTTAAGATTTTTACTATCAAAATCATGTTTTTTTAAACTACGATTTGTAATTATTTTGGTTGTTTTAATAAGACTGCATATTTATAATTTTTTAGAAACAAAACAATTAAAATATTTGTTTAGAAAAGGTTTATTGTTTTTGAAAAATTTATATTATATAAAATTTTTGTTTTTTATTATTTAGATTTTAATTAAAAGATGTAATTTTTAACTTTCTTAATAAAATATATATATTTTAAAAATATTGTTTGATTTCAAAATTTTAGATAAAAAAGAGAATTATAACAATTAATAAAATTAATCTTTAATAAGAGAGAGAAACTCGTATTAGTATTTAAATTATATAATACCCTTTGGAGGGAAAATTAATGTTTGAATATGTAACAAGTGGAAAAAATATAAGTTAAAAAATAACAAGTGGCAAAAAAACTTTATTTTATTAGTATTGATAAATCTTACATTTATGAGCGCATTCAGTATAAGGCAAACAATACACATGCAAAATCAAATACTACTAGAAAACTGGCAAGTTATGACCGGCTTTTCGGTCGCAAAATGATAACATACGGCTATATGTGACCAAAAGACGGTCTCAAAACCTCCGTGGGTAATTTTATTTTGCGATCGGTGTTTTTTTGCCACAAAATCTTGTGACCATGTTAATTTAACCAACTTATTTATTTGCACTGTGTCATAAAATAAAATGATTTATATATGTTAATATCCTACAGTAATGTTTTTGAGCTTACAAAACTCAAATGGACCAATGACACCAAATATGTCACTAAAATGACATAAAATTGTGATTACAATGGCATGTCTAATCAGTTACAACCATAAATCAAAAGCCATTCTAATTTTTTTAACAATAAAAATTTCTACTCCTACTCTTACATTACATCAAATTACACCATAACACGTATTTTTTATATACAAGCATGAGCTTCTAACTATATTTAGGATGATATATAAATATATAATGATAGATCAATCTAAATCATATGATAATTGTAATGCATGCCTCGTCTAATGTATACTAATAATAAAGCATTTTTAACCAAAGATGCATGTTTAATAAAAATAAATCAGTTCATGTAACTCAAATTAATTGAACCGTGCATGTTCGTACGAAGACGCAAACTAGTTGTCTAAAACTATCAGAATCTTTACATGCCTCACATGCAATTATTCGTTCATGCAATAATTCGTTCATTATAAAGCTGTATTTTCTAATCACTAATACGCATTAGATCAATCATCGTAAAGTTATACTATATTTTCTTATAAATATAAAATTTATACTCGTTAAATTGGGGTCATGATCGATATTTTTAACCGGGTCTATAGCGACGGCATCCTACGTCTCATAGGTCGATCTTCTTGTTTTCGATCAATTTGTAATCTTCTTAAGCTCTTCATGATAAATCAATAAGTAATTGGTTCTACGGAAGATTAAAGAATAACAGCTAGCAACTTGTCATTCTACGAGTGATAATAAGAACGCATAAACAGATATATTTATTAATAAATACATCTTTAATAAGAAATTAAAAGATGAGAAAGAATAATATCTGAACGGATTGACTAAATAATTGAAGTCTGAAAAAAATTGTCAATAGGTTTAATAAATAATAATATCCATAATTGATCAGATACCACGTGATTGATTTGTCCCGTTACTACAGATAGTATGTAATAATTTAAAAATATATTATTCGCCAGCTAATTAATAATAATGCATGTGAAAAGAGATTAGAAAGAGTGTATGATATAAATCATATAATGTATGATTTGCTATATCGAGACATTAATATTTTAATGTAATCCATTTATAGAAAGCTCTAGAAAACATATATAATATAGCCATGTGCGCAAAAACATACTCGTGTTTTAATAAATGTTTTCAGAACTACATTGAATGTCGAGTCGGACGTCTTATTGGTTTGGTGGTCGGACAGTCCAACCGAATTTAACTATATTTTAATTATATTTATATATATATAATAAATATAAGTAATTTATATATGATTTATATATATATTTTATAGTTTTATAAAAAAACTTAACTATATTTGTATATCCGACGTACTAATTTATGGTTTAACACCCCGTTTTTAATCATTAAAATAAAATAAAAAAACAAAACCGGTCCGGTTTCCTGGTCCGACCAAAGGTTCGGTTCAACCACTAAAAAACAAATCACACCAGACTGAACCGGACACGGCACCGATTCCAGGTCGGATCCGGTTAAAAAACACTGGTTTTAATAGTAGTATATAAAATTTGATTCATCGCTTTGAAATGTCTGAGTGGAGCATACCGACACCCTTGGAGAAGCCACAATTTTGGTGTTCAAAAATAACTAGTTTTTTATATAACTGTGTTATATATGACTTGTTAATATATAGGTTGTATCTGATCTGATTCATTTTCAAACTAAAATTACGTTAAGATGTAGAGTGATTTTAATTATACCATCAAATGAAATCGTATTATATATGACATGACTCCAAACAAAACTAATATCGAAATGTAGGCCAACTCATATATAAAAATAAGCACGTGAGATGACGTTGTATGTTGCGTGATAATATAGAGACTATAATCGTCAAACCCATTTCCAATCTAAATTTATGTTTAAACATAGGGTAGCCCGAAATTATACTGTCTAATGAAAACATAATATATTTGACTTGATTTGTTTCCAAGCAAAATTTATATTGATATATAGACCAACTCCAAACGTAATAAAAAATAAACACGGAAACATTTTATATTTGACAAAGTTCGTTTCAGACCAAAATTTATGTTAAAACATAAATGAATTCGAATTTATACCGACACATACATAAAAATAAAAAACATGGGGATTTTTTTTTAAATAAAAATATAATAGTGGTGAACCTAAAATTTTAAAACTTGAGGAGGTTAAAATGATATATTATAAACCTTAAAATTTAAGATATTAAATTTGTAAAATTCAAAAGTTAAAATGGAGAGTTATTGGTAACAAAGTACAATGACCTGCTTTTTTTCGGGTAATAGCATCGGTTACATTTAAATTAAGGGGCATGTTATAGATACATCTAGATTGGTATTTAGACGCCCTAGATTCAACCAGTATTGATCAATACGACTCATATTGGTTTTTAAATATCAAATCAATCAATTCGTGATTTTTTATGGCCCTATTATCCATTACAACCCGTAAAGTCAAGGTCGTAACGAGCCTTATGACCGTAAGTAAGATTTTGAAAAAAAATAATCGTTTGATTTTTAAACATTTTTTAAACATGTATGATTTTGAACATATTTTAAACATTTTTTAAACATTTTTCATTAATATAACAAGTTTTGGGTTATATGAACACCCAAAACTTGTTATATGAACACAAATCTCTCTCTCTCTCTCTCTTTATGTGTGTGTATATATATATATATGTATGTATGTATGTATAGAAATATATAAAGAGAACTGAATGTTTTATCTTTTGGTTTTATTTTTCACTTTTTAAAATACTTATTTATAAGTTATATAAATAAAGGTTTTAGTTGGAGCATTCATATTTCGTTCTTTATAAATTTACGAGTGTTTGTGAGTAAATTACCGAGAAAACATTACTCATTTGTCTTATTAAAACATTATTCTTCCTCTGTGTGTGCGCGCGCGCGTGCACGCGTGCGCTTGTGTGTGTGTGTATGTGTATGTGAGCACGCGCGCAAGAGATAAAAAAGAAGATAATATCCCAATAACCAATATATGTAATTATAATATGTTTATATAAATTTATTTATAAAATTGTAAATAAGTATTTTATATAATCAAAAAAAATAATATAAAGAATTTAGATTTACTTTTTAAAGCTATATATAAAAGTAAAAAATTAAACTAAAAATTACTATGACCTAATTAATTTTAAAATATTAAAAAACATTTATTAGATAAATAAAAATTTAAAGCAAATATTTTTAAAATATATATATGAAATTTTAGTTGCGGTTATAAGCCTTGTTACGGCCCCATAAGTTAAAGTCATTAAAGGCCGTAACGACCAAAACGTATCGTAACGTTTTATAAATTGACTGATTTGATATTTTGTAAACCAATACGACCCGTAACGGCCATCATGGGATGTGAAAAAAAATTCAAATGATGTACGCATAACACCTAACACGGTGTTCTTTTATCGGACCCCTTAAATTAAACGTAGGCCGACGGAATAAGAAAAAAAACCAAAATATGTCACATGTTAAATTGTTGTGAATTGAACACTAAGTAACATAAAAGTGAATTTAAAAATAAAAAATCTAAATATATTATATCTGTTTATATCCCATATTTGTAATTCAAAGTATTCGGTTTGAAAACCTATGAAAAAAACATGCCGTAAAGAAACATTCGGAATTTTATGTATGTACTTACATGTATCAAAAGTACATATATATTAGTTAACCAATAATTTAGAATTAAAAAGTGTTGATGAAATTAAAAGAATAATAAAGTAATAAAAAAACTAAGGAACATTGGTTGCTAGATTTAGAATTGAAAGTTCCATTGTCCATTAAGAAGGAAAAGGAACCGTGGGTTACAGGTTTCGAACTTGGGCGGGTATGTTAAGCGACAAGGGTGCTGCTACAGGATGAGTTAGATTTTTTTAGTTCAGGCGGTCAGCAAAAATGGTATGTATCTATAAAACGGCAAAAAGTTCCATAAAAATAACAATTTATACATCAACACCTCTCATACTGTTACAAGAACAGTAATACGTGGGTAGATCCATCAACCATGCCTATGTATGTTTTTTTGTATAATTATCTCTTACTGGTTTTTAATTTTTTTATAAAACTGAATGTTTTTTTATACTTCTTACCTTGGTATGGTTTAAGATGGAAAGTACATATACAGGCTAATCCAACGTGCTATATATATATCTTCTATGATTCAACTTTAATTATATATGTTGTCCATATGTTTGAGTGGTTAACAGACTTAGTTGTCCATGTACTTGAGTGGTTAAAAGAGATGCATTAATACACTATTGTGATATGATTCTTGTGAGGTGTACCTTAAGTATATTATAGAGCTTATTATCACACAGTAACAATATTCGTAATAGATACTGATTGCTGAGTGTCACTAGCTCATTCCAGCTATTGCCTCCTAAGAAGAAGAGTAGAATTAGAATAATATTCGCTAATTAAAATAAGATTCATTGTTTAAAGAAACTAAACAATGAAACAGATAATAGTGTCATACATTAGTATTTAAATAATTTAAATTTAAAACAATATATATATATATGTATACATATATATACATACATATATATACATATATACATATATATTTACATATATATATATATATGTATGTATATATATTCAATGAAAAGGATAAGTCAATTTGAACTTAAATATTAAAAAAATTATATTACTTTTAAATAATGTTAAACTATGTTTCTTAAGCATTAAAAAAGAAACTATGTTTCTTAAGCATTAAAAAAGACATCCACTACACACTCAGGGTGTTTTTAGGGTGGAATGACACAGTGAGAAGATAAACGATGATTCATCTTAAAGTTACACAAGAAGATACACAACCCAAATTGTCATGGTTAATAAATATGCAAGTGTGGTAATGCAAATACTTGCATCAAGGTAAACAAAGTAAACCAAACAATAGTCATGGTCCCGATCAAAGGAAATTCTTTAGTCGCGTGTTGAGACGAACAAAAATAAATCAAAATCATGTTCTTCGTATCGCCTAAGAATTCGTTGGCGTTCTCCCTGAAAACCTTCGTCTGTCCTCGCACAATACTATGCCCTTTAAAATAATTGCCTACTCTTGCTTCTTAGAATTCCAAACATTTCAACCAACTTAGTGGGCCTCTTACAGGCTGTCTAGTATCTACTCCCACTATTTTTCTACTTTTTTTATGGGCCACTTTCTTCTAATGGGCCTCCAAGTAGTTAAGACTTAAGAGTGCAGAAAAACGGTTTGGGCTCAAAAGTGGTTAAGTTCTTTAGTTCTCATGTCTCAACTAGTTCGATTTCAAGTCAATGTATAACATGATTGGAGGAAGAAACCGGTTTGGATAGAACCAGTTTGGGGAGGCTGCATCGGGCCCGTTCGAACAAAAAACCTGTTTAAAAACAAAAAACCATGCAGTTAAAAGTATATATATCGTTTTAAAAATCATTATCTTAGGATGTTTATAAACAAGATAACATAAAATTATTTTAAAAGTCATAAATGGGAAATAATATATTTTTGAGAATACTTAACAATAGATAAATACACAAAATCTATACTAATAATCTATACTAATAATAAATTAATATGTCTATAAACCACATGTCATGTTTCCACATAGTTTATCTAGGCTTCACCTAAGATTTGTACACGTGTCGGTAGTAGAATAAAAATTAAACATTTAATGACATATTAAATGCTAATGATTCTTTATATAATTTCCAAATTATAAAACAGATTTTTTTGATATATTAGAAACATGTTTCTTTGTATTTAGTTACATAATTTTTTTTAAAACCAAAAGGTTATAAAATATGAAGTTTTTTAATACAAAGAACATTTAACAAATAACATTGCTAAAAAAGTATTTTTCTTTTTTAAATTGGAGTATTAAAAACAGTTAACGTTTTTAACAAATGAAAGTTTAGAAAAAAATTGCTTTTGTTTCATTACCTAAAGTAGTTAACTATAAGTAAATTCAATGAAATTTTATCTTAAAAATTAGTTTATAATTTCTAATTATTAATAAATAACTATTAGTTTAATATTTTTATTCAATCCCGGGTAATACACGGGTTTCTAAACTAGTAAAAATAAAGTGATAAACAACGTAGAATTAAACTTTTATTAATATTTATAATTTTGGAAATAAGTATATATAAACCATGACATAATTTTAGAAATTACAATGTTGGTACATTTAGAAGTTTTTTGTTTATTTTATAGGGCGTTGTCGTCGTAGTTGTCATTTATTGTTAGGGTTGTAAACGAAACAAGCCGAGCCGAGCTAAGGTATGAGCTCGAGCTCGAGCTCGAAGCTTATCGAGCCGAGCCGAGCCGGCTCGAAAATTTTAACGAGCTCAAAACACCGGCTCGAGTTCGGCTCGTGAAAAGCTCGAGCCAGCTCGTGGCTTGTTCGAGCCGGCTCGATTTATTTTTTAAAATTTTTCATATTAATTTATATAAAAACAAAAAAAATATATATATTAATGATTTTACATTTTGTTAAGTACTCCGTATTTATAGAAACAAAGATCATTATTTTAAATATAACAATTTACTATCAAGTTATATATATTTTAAATAAAATACTTAATGTTTCTAAAAATAATCTATTTTTATTTTTAAGAAAATATATTTAAAATCCTAATATAAAATAATGATCATGATAGTAATAATAATAATAATAATATATATTACTATATATATACATATATATATATATATACATATATATATACATATATATATATACTATATATATACATATATATATACACATATATATATATATACATTTGATCCCTCCCCTACATATATATATGTATATATATATTTATATGTATATATATGTATATGTATATGTATATGTATATGTATATGTATATGTATATGTATATGTATATGTATATGTATATGTATATATATATGTATGTATATGTATATATATATATATATATATATATATATATATATATTATGTATATGTATATGTATATATATATGTATATATATATATATAGGGGAGGGATCAAATGAGAACTAGTTTTTTTTGTGAGAACTCTAAAAACCAATCTCAACCACTAGTTTTCAATGGCAAAATTGTAATTAACAAAAACATATTTAAAAAATTTATAAATCAAAAAATAACATAAAATAAAAAAGATAGAAACACAAAAATATTCCCCAACTTTCCCTCTTTCATATAAAAAATATTAAAAAATATAAAAAATTCCCGTTTTTTTAACGAAATTCGTTTTACACATGTGTAAATCCAGTACTACACATGTGTATAACTAGATTTACACATATGTAAACAACGGATGTACGCTTTTTTTTAGAAAAAAATATCAATATTGTGACATCTCATATTTTCGTTAAATTAAAAGTAAACTTTGTTAAGTTTTAAAAAGACCTTTTATGTCAATTGTGAAACTTTGAGGATTTATTATGCTTAATAATTAATTTGGTGATTAATAAATTAATTAAATGAATAATAATAATAATAATAATAATAATTTAAAAAAATTAATAAAGGTTAAACATTAAAACTTAAGTTAAGGGGGCTTTAATGTCATTTTATAAACTTTCAAATGAAAGTTTTTGACATGAAATAATAAAAACTTAAATAGAGGGATTAAAGTGTAAATTATTTATAACTAAAACAAAACCTTAAAACTCAAGTGATAACCCTTGGAAACCTCAGGGACTAATTGTGTAAATTTAATAAACCCCAAACCACCCGCCCCCATTACCCCGTTTTTCCGGCAACCTCGCCGGCCGGACTCCGGCCAAGTCCGGCGAGGCTCCAAAACTTACCAAAACCCTTCGATTACGACCCCAAATCGTCCCAAACCATTCGTGTACGTGATTCGAACTTGATTACCCACCTTAATTGTGTTCAAACACCGGTTACAAAGCCATTGTCGTTCGAAGTAACCGAAGCTTTAATTCGTACACATTTAAGCATTAAATCACAATAATAATCGAATTAACTTAACATGAACCATCTATTATCCATCACTAATCGACTACCACTCTCAATTGCACCTGAAACAAACAAAAACATAGAATTCGAGTGTCCTCTTCCGTTCGCGACCTACCACAATTCGAACACCATCTTCAACGATTCTAAACTCGAAATTTATAGAGGGCTTTTCGTCTTGGAGTCCATTAGACACTATCTGTGCAGCGAATTGAACTATAGTCGTCGTTTGAACAACAATCGAGCTTCATAGCAGTCGCGGTTTGTTCTTCGAGTCGAATCAGTGATGTTATACAACTTTCGGGTAAATTAAACACATCTTCTTACTCAATTTCATTCGCTAATCAAAAGCCCTAATATTAATTTGATTAACAACATCAATCTGATGTTCATTTTGGTTTATACCGATCTAGGGTTCTTGATTGGGTGGAAATCCTTGGGATTTTGTTTAAATTCAATACAAACCGATGATAACCGCGGCTGTATGCCTTTGTTCACCGGTTCCATGTCCATCTCCCAACTTTGAGGTCCGGGTTCGAACTCGGGTATCCTCATTATTTTTTTAGGTGCTTTTTCAGCCTATACAAATTATATAAAAATTCTAAAAATTCTAAAAATCTATTTTATAAATTCTAGTTATTTTAAAGGCTAACCATTATTCTCTGAAAATTTATTTTTTATAATAACCTAACATGTTATTCTATTTTGTTAAAACAAAGAATATAATTAGTTAAATATCTTGTTAAATAGAATTTAAATATTGTTTATTTTATAAAAGCATTACATGTTCAAACATACAATTGGATTCTTTTCTGGTTTTAGTTTATTTTAATAAATAATAAAACATTGATCCAAATGCTTTTCTTTAAAAAAAAGCTTAATTATTTTTCTATGATCATTTAACTTTTATATATTTAAATGGCTTCTTTTAAAATCATTGAATAATTATTTACATGAATATGGACTTGATACAATAATTTAAAAATCATTTAAAATACTAATGGGCACAATAGTATTTTTATTCTTTAAAGGTTTACTTTTATAATTGTGATAATGATATATTATTCTTAGAAAACTATAAAGAATTAATTACATATTGAACTCCAACTTTGTTATATTTAAATTCATTTCTAAAATATTACATATATAATTCTTCTAATGAATTAAAAATGTAAATAATTACTTTGTAAATTGTTACTTATCAAAAACCCCTTAAAACTATTGAAACCCTGATAATTATTTAAACGTTAATCATATTATTAATCTTCATCTTGTAATACATATTTAGGTGCCTTGTAATGAATACTTGGGATTACTTTGGATCATCCTTTAATCTTTATTTATCATCTTGTAATGCTTATATCAATGTGAGTATTTCCATACCCCTTTTTCTTATTTTCACACTTTGGGGTAAAACATGTTAACTTATACTATTGCACTTGTAAACTTATTTGAGACTTGTAAACCAATGGCAATTCATCTTGTAAAGTTGTGGTTAGTTGAACTTTCGTGGTTACTATGTTATGGCGTTATATGTACAATCATTAACTATTGCTAGCCCAGCGAAGTCATAGATCTATGGGCCAGACAAACCTGCTTTGGTTTATCCAAGTACACTTAGCTGATCGTATAATCTTGTAAACGTTTGAGACTTGTAAAACTTTGTCGAGGGTTGGTTGTTTCATTGTTCATAACATCCCTAATCACTTTATTCTCTAACTTACGACTTGAATTGTCATCCTTTATATACTTATGTATTGAAAACTGTAGAATGCTCACCAACATTTTTATGTTGACCTTTTATTTTCAACATGTTTCAGGTATACCTCAAGTTTGTGTTTTATTCTTTGAAGCTTATTACATCTAGGAATAGACATAGAGATAAAATGAATGATCATGTTATTTGTAGCATTTGTACATGATGTATTCTTTGTTGAAACTTTTGCTTGTAATGTTACTAATGAAACTTATGAATAATATATTTGAATTAATAAATAGCGTTATGTGGCTGTGAACAATCGTAAACCTCACATCTCAACGTTTCCGCCGTCAAGGTTGGGGTGTGACAAATATGATAGGTGTTGGAAAGATAAAAAATACTGAATTTTATGGTGAATATTTTTTTTGAAAAAATGATGTCGTGAAAAAAAGTTACGAACGTTTAAAGAACGGAGGAAATGACATATGATTTGCATGTGATAAATATTAGTGACTAAGATTGGTTCTTAGAGTTCTTATAAAAAAATATGGTTCTCATTTGAACCATCCCCTATATATATATATATATATGTATGTATATATGTATGTATATATGTATACGTATATATATATACGTATATATATACATATATATACGTATATATATATACCTATATATACATCTATATACATATATATATATATATATATATATATATATATATATATATATATATATATAACATATATATATACATATATATACATACATATATATATACATATACATATATATACATATATATAACATATATATACATATATATATACATATATATACATATATACATATATACATATATATACATATATACACATATATACATATATATATACATATATACACATATATATACATATATACATATATATACATATATATACATACGTGAGTTCTTTCTCGGGAAATATGTTTCAATTTCCATTTTTCCTCGTGAAATGGGTTGTATGTGTTTGGCTGCATCCAAATGATCATCTAAACAAAAACACATCCCTGATACCACTAAAGTGAGATATGACTTTTTTTCATATGAGTAAGAAACAACCACTAAGAGAGAATATAAATTTTAAAGCTATCATGAAAGCTTGGACAAATAGTAAATCATATTCTTAGCGGTTATGATTAGAAATTTGAATTCTTTTTCTTTTCAACAAGTCAAAATATCAATACCTTTTTAAAATCTTTAGGGTCATAATGGAAAATAGAAATCTCATTCCACTATACTACCCGAGCTCGTTATTTGGAGTGTTACCCTTCGTCATTTACTGTTTTTTATTTCTAAATGTCTTATATAAATTAAACACCAAGTTTCAACTCGAACTAACACTTGATCTTGATGTTATTGACTCATGTACATTTTAATATGGAATTATATATTGTTAAATAAACTTCAAACATGTTTTGAAAACTTTGGTGGAATTAACGTTTTGTATAAGTTGTAAATTTGAATCATCTTTGTACAAACATAAATCAGAATTTGTTTCATCGATTGAAGTTTTAGCCATTGTTACATTTTATCGTGAGTTTAAATCAACGACATAAGTAAAAGTACATGTGTTTCACTAAAAGATTTTTTTGTTTTTCCTTTCATAGGTGTTATCGTTTGTCTAACATGTCATTATTACTTTCAAAGTTTTACTTATGTCATTATACTTTCAAAGTTTTACTTATGGGGTAGTAAATGCTCGATAATTTTATTGTTTTGGTTTTCAAATCTCAAACGAGTTGCTCATTTCTTGAATAGATGCCTAACCTTGTTTTGGAAATGGTTTCATAACATGTTAAAGTTTCCTATGTTATAAAACGCTTTCAAACATTTAAAAACTCGAACTTCACCAAATGGTACACCCCAATTTAGAACTCGTATCCTACATACTTTTCAATATTGCACATATCATATCATTTTCTCCTGTTACATTAAGTTATTTAAAATTCGAGCATGTCTGTACAACTAACATAACATGGCTAACACATTATCTATGGAAAAAAGCATCATTACAAATCGAATTATATTTTTAGTTATAAGTTTTTGGTCGTTGTTCAATTGTTAAGTCACTATCAAATGACATTGCACATGAATTGTTTTTGTTAAGTTAAAAGTATTCATTACATAATATAATATTTGAAATAAGTTTCTCTGGTTTGTGGAAACCTAAATAATTTAGACACAATTGTACGACCGGTTATGCAAACGTACAAGATCTATCATGTGGATCCGATCAAACATTAATAGTTAAGTTTATACTGCTTTGTATATGTTTACGATATAAAAGTATTTCTTCTATAGTTTCACTACACAATTTTAAACAATTGCACTAAGTGGTTGAAGTGTTGAATGACAAACTTTCTAGAATCACAAACTTAGCCACTTAATCTCAAACTGCTCTTGCCATTTCTTATTGTTGCTCGACCAACCTGGTTTCCCGACTCGACCCAAACCCAAACCGGGTTCAACCTAGTAGCTCCTCAACCCAGATCCAACTCAATTCAACCCTAGGGTTCGAACCGGTTTGTCTCATCCATACCCCAACCCGACACAGTACAAACCTGAATTTTTTTTAACCAATTGGCCCCTTGAAGCGGGTGGTGGACCCGACCCGGAACCCGGTCAAACATGGTTGTCATTTTATTGACCAAAACCGGCCCGGGTTGAAAAAAATACTTTGTGCACCTTTGACACCTAGTCATTTTTTGCTTGAACGGGTTGCCTCTACAAATCGGTTCTTTTTGGGAATTTGGTTTGGGCTTACATCGGGAAGCCTCCGAACTGGTTTTATCTCTCGGATTGAGTCGGGTTTGAAACTGGTTTCAATTTTTAACTGGTTATTTTTTTTGCCGTCTCTAAAATTGAGGTTAACGTACGGCATGCTAGCACTAACGTTAAATGTACATACTTTAGATGATTTAATGATGTTTGGACCATGATGTATTATGAATGTCACATTATAGTAATATCACATGATGATTTAAACTTTTATTCGAAAGAAATTTTGGAAAAGTCAAGACTATGGGCTTGAGCTAAATTGTCATGCAATTTTACAAGTGCGACGGATATCATTCCAATGGTTCGTGTTGGGCTAAAACACCTTGTTGAAGAAGCTCGTGTTTGAAGGGGGGGGGGGGGGGGGGGGGGGTTGCGTGAGATGGTAAAACCTATGGTGGTTATTAGGAACATACGTGGACTTTGATGTATTATTACGAAAGATGATGGATGCGTGTGAATGTGAATTTCAACAAATGGCATCAAGGGTGAAATCACACGTTTGTCATGATTAACAACATGTGTTGTGTTAGAAACACATCGTGGTGCCAACATAACTCGACTTTGGTACATTCTTCCATTTTGGTCTCCAATTTTAGGGCATTCTAACATCTTTAGATGAACCTCTATGGCCATATGCAAAGTTTCGAACAACTTTAGTGTTAATTTCTCATACTTGTTGTCATCAATGTGAATCACTATATAGCGTTGAAGCTTGAGCAAATATATACACACGGTGACAAATGTATTTTAACATTATAATTTTTATAAAATGAATATGATATTATGTAAGTTTTTACTTACATTGATTTATTTATATTCTTAATGAGTTACAAAATAACGTATTTTATTGAACATGTCCATAAGGTATGGGCCGATCCTCCAAGTTAAGTTCTAAAGATTAGGGCTAATCAAATGGTGGGCTTATTCAAGGTTTAAAAATTCTTATTATTGGTGCACAAACGGAGTTCAAAACTCAAACTGGGTAGGCCGGTTCGAGCCGTGCTCAAAAAATTCCAAACCAGGTTTAACTGGGTTTTGGGTCGGGTTGGGTCCAAACCAGGTTTGTATTATTAATTAAAAATAATATGTTAGATTCAAAGCGGGTTAAACTGAGTCAGGTTAGGTCGGGTCATGAAAACCCGGATTGAAACCGGGCTGGGGTATGAAGAGGCAAACCGGTTTGAACCTGCTAGGTTGAACCGGGTAGGACACTGGTTGAAGGGTGACCGGTCCGAGTTCGGGTCAGGTTGGGAAACCAGGTCCAATAATGTGCATGTCTGCCTCAAGTCCTCAAGTTTGATTATTAACGTTATTGTTAAGTATTTTCTTATGTTGTATTTAACCAATAACTTTGATGTATTATTGTTCAAGATTAAGCATTCAGTCATTATATATTATCGTTTCGGATACGAATTCGGATAGTGATTTCCACTATCTGAAATTTTCGAACATCCGACTTTGAACACCCCTAGTTTCTACCTAGAAAGAAGTATAAAACATGTAACATTATTCATAAGTGGTCTTACAAGAGAGGAAAATTGATAGAAACGGGCTAAAGGAAAGCTAGTTCTTTTAGCAAGGCTCCTAATCTACTCAATTGTTACTTTAATTAACCACTTGTAGATTTTTTTGTCTTGCAATTTCTACAAGACAACTATTACACAGTGACATGTTAACGGGCAACAATCCGCGACGCAATCTCCTTTTGTATAGCAAAACCGATACTACTGAAAAACAAAGCTTTAAAATTTAAAGGCTGACAAGCTAAACCCAAAAAGCAGCCCGTACATACAGATGCAGTTTTTTAAAAGTTTAACCCTACACCATCAGGATACAAGAAAGATGTTTTTTATCATGATGTCCCTTGTAGACTAAAGATATACCAGCTGATTAGATTGGACTAGTCGTGAGTCGTGATAGTCAGTCGGTTTGAGACATACAAACCGGAAGAAGTTGGTTCGGCCTACGATTGCAAGTCAGTGTGACATGACAGTGCCTCCCCAAGTGTTATGATCTTGGCTCAACATAAAATAAAAGTTCAAATAAAATTCAATGGAGAAGAACATAACACAATATCATATTCTTAATCACCATTAATACACAGAAAAAACAGTTTTATTATCATTGTTTTCATAACACTTTATCAACATGGTTTGCAGAAATAACATATCATTGGCTCAACACAAATGTTATTGACTTCTCGCAGTCTAAAGTTCAAATCAAAACTCTATATTTCATGTTTAAACACTCAAACTTAACATATATATGTTTTCCATCTAACTGATGAACAACAATAACACAACATCATGTTTTCTTTATCCCATTAACACAAAGAAATATCAATATCACTGGCAATTTATTCACAACACTTTATCAGCACGATTTGCAGAAACAACATATCAATTACCGTCAGACCGAGGGCCAAACTTCCGAGTCTTTTCATCGATCCAAGCCTTCATATCCGCCAACACTATCTCAACCGCATCATCAGGCTCCCCTTGTATCAACGAATGGTAATCCCATCATACAGCTTCAACGTCTTATCTTCCTCCGGTGTTGCAGCCTTCGCGTACAACATCTCCGACCCAGAATGACACGCGAGCCCATCTGACGTCCCATGCGCCACAAAAACGGCACATTAACTTCCCCAAACTTGCCTTGCAAGTAACTCGTCACCCTCACAACCTCCCTCATCGTCCCCACCCTCGGCTTCCCCGCATACCGCTTCGGATTCACCGCAATATCTTCAGCTTCTCCGGATCCTTAATCGCCTTCGCCACCATCCGCGAATCCGGCATCGCGGCCCACGTATCCGCCAACCCAAACAGCAGCCCGTACATCGTCAAATGCAGCTTCAAATCACAAATTCACAATCAAGATTCAAAACACAAATTAGAGAACCAAATGAGTCAAACCAAAACCAATAAGAAAACGAAACTTTACAATACTACAATACTTAAACGGAACACATATTAGAGAACCAAATGGGCGAAATCATAACCAATAAGAAAATGAAACCTTACAATAACTCAGTTTTACTATACTACAATACCTTATAGCCTGGACAAAACATAGGCCGAAATCAAAATCAACTACATGATAACATAGTCATAAGTGATTCTCCAAACATTATTACAACTACAAACACAGATTAACCGCCTCAGTTGATTAAAAAAAACAAATAAATAAATAATAAATTTAACAAAATGATTTTTAACGGCGTGATATTTTAACCAACCAACTACAAAACATGATGTAGGTAAAAGCATATATAGGACCTACCTTAGAGGGGAGCATGGCTTCAGGAATGACAAACCAAAGGGGACGAGAAGATCAAACCGGACCAGGTCCCAGGGTCCGACTGAAGGTACATAAGCAGTGATGCTCCACCCATCGACTCACCAAACAGATACGCCGCAAGATGATGATACGGCTCGCTTCGGCGAACGCTAAGGAAATACGCAACGAAGTGGCTGCGGCTTTATCCATATCACCGATGTACCCGTGGAGGCCGTCGGAGCCGCCGTGTCCGATGAGGTCGGCGGCGAAGACGGCGTAGCCCCATGGGGCGTAGGCGATGCAGATCTTTTGGAAGCACCAGCTGGAGTCGGAGCCGTAGCCGTGGGTCATGAAGACGGCGGCTTTGATGGGCTGTTGTGGGAGCCATGATGGGTGAAGATTTTGGCGTTGGGGGTTTGGAAGTGGGATGTGGAGTGTTGGACGCCTTGGGAGGTGTAGTATTCGTGTTCGGGGGTGTCGCCCAGAAGAAGGGGGGTGGTGGTGGGAGTGGGGGGAGGTTCGGTGGTGGCATGGTGGTGGGGTGGGGTGGTGGTGGTGGTGGTGGTGTGTGGTGGTGGTGGTTGGTGGCGGTGGGGAGATGGGGGTAGGTGGGTGTGTTGACTTGAAGTGATTGGAGTTGGGTATGGAGAATTGATGGGTTTATGTGTTATTTATCTTTGGAATTGAGAGTGTCATTGTATCACAATCTTTCTGCTCTTACAATAAGGTTTTAGGATTTTAGGATGATACAGGTTAATATCAAAATTTATTAAGATAACTTTGTAAAATAATAATTAATTTTTAAAAGTATTTTAATTAAATAATTTAAGTTTTAAAAATGTTTCAATTAGATTACTTATTTTTATATTTTATACAAATTAAAAGTCATAACATATTTTTTAACATGTTATACTTTTAGATTCAGTTAGAAAATATTTTTTTCTATCTTTTGAAGCTGATATAGAACGTTAACGTAAATTTTTAGACACTTTTTTTTAATTTTTTCATAATTAACATGTTTTTTTTATTTTTTAATATAATTTTATATATTAAAAATTCTAACTTCAATGTCTTTTCCATCATTACTTTCTTGTCATAATAAAATTTGGTAATAACTCGATTTGATTTTTTGGAGGTCCAATTTGAGAAAAATATGCATGAGTGACTAAATTAGAACACTTTTGAAACTTGGTTACTATTCTGTGAAAATTTTCAAAATTTATTTATTAATTTTTTTATTTTTATTTATTAAATAATTACTTAATTATTATTATTATTATTATTTTATTTTTTTATAATTTAATAAATTAAAAAAGAGATCTAATTATTATAAAAATATTAAAATATGAAATATTCTAAAATTAGTATTTTAAAATGTTAAATTTTTAAAACTAAAAATAATTAAATTTGAGAGTTATGATAAAAAAAAATTTTAAAATAACATTTTCATACAGTTTGTTTTAAAACAAAATATTTATTATATTAATATTTATTTATTCAACTCGTGTAACACACGGATTTATTAAAGTTAGTACGATAATAAATAGTTTTATAGAAGAGTTTGGTTATTGGCGCGTTTATCTAATTATAAATCAATGTCTCAGGTTTGTATATTGATCGTATAGTCATATATATGCATATGTTGTATATGGGTGGTCGTATATTTCGTATGAGGGTGTATAAACTCTTTGACAAACTCCTGAATTTTTTCTCGTAGTTATTGAAATTTGTTATATCCAATGTGTTATAAAAAGGTCCGTTTTTGGCACACTTATCAACTATAAATCGACATCTTATAATTCTATATTAATCGTATAGTCATGTACACGTTGTATAGGGTGGGTCGTATAGCGTCATATGAGGTGTATAAACTCTTCGACAAACTCCTAAATTTTCCTCATAGTTGTTGGCTAAATTTATTATATGTATCGTATAGATTTATTATATGTGTCATTAATGTTATATGGAATGTATAACTCTTCTAACATTTATTTTAGATGTAAGATAATTACAGAAGTATAATTATAATAATTAAATTAATACCAGTCTTACATTTAATTTTTATTTTATTTCATTTGTTTTTTTTTTCAATTTATAACAACTAGAAATTGCCTCACGCTCTACAAACTCAAATATCAAAACCTTGATACGAAAACAGAGTAACAACTATAATTTTGATGTTAAAAACAATGGCTCGGTTACAAATATTAAAATGTAAATTTATTTAGAAAATTTAAAATGATGTCAATATAAAAATATACGGTAATAAATACAAAGGTATACTGTAGCTCTCAATACATTTTATGTCATTTTTAACTTTTTATTATTTTATGTCATTAGATTTCAAAATGCTTTGTTGTTGGGTTGTATAACACTCATTTCCATCTTCTTCAATTCCTCATTGATCTTGAATTCCAAAACATCACCGATTTCAAATGATATTGTTTTAATCCGTTGAACTTGTCGGCCCACACTCGAGGCCAAGATCTGTGAAAGTGAAATAACTCCGTTGGCCTTTGATTCTGTCTCTGGCGGCAACAACCTCAACCTTCACCGCCTACTTAGATATTTGTCTTCTCTCCTCACAAATCTTCTTCCTAAAACTTGAAGCTCCTCCTCATTGTTGTGCTTACTCACTTAAGGAGGAAGAAGCCACGTTGAAGGCGGTGAAGAATAACAAGGAAGATTTGAAGATGTCAGAGGAACTCAACCACCTATGGTGGCTATCGACTATCGTAGGGTGTTCAATTTTATATAATGAGAAAGTGTGGTGGCTAATTTTGAAGATGTTCAAACATTACTGTAGCCAAGAGTTCTCAATTGTATAGATAAATAATTACTCTCTTTAAATTGATATTTAGTAATATTTAAATTATAATTAAATATGAAATAAAATGAAAATGAAGTATAAATATTTAATGATTATTTTGTTAGGATGGTTTTTGGCAATAAGAGTAAAATTAAAAGTATTATTAGTTAATTGAAGATATATTAATATTGGGTTACACAATAACGGTTTTGATTATTAAAATAAATAAATTGTCATAGATTTATAGTCAATTTTCACATAATTTCATTTGTTTGTTTTACCATGTCGTTCATTAAGCATAATTGTGAGTGTGAAATCAAGTGGTAACTCAAATGTAACTATTTGATGAGTACTAGGATTGATTTTGAAAATGTAAAAATTAGAAGGGTTGTTACTAAATTGTTAGTATAAATTATTATTAGAGGTTAAATGCGGTTTTCATCCCCGATGTGTTTATAAAAATTGTTATTTGAGTTCAAAAGTTTAAATTTTGTCATTTGCATCCAAATGATTTACAAAAATTGTCATTTGAATCCATTTAACTACTTCTTATAACACCGTTAATGTTTTCGTTAAATTTTCTACATTTGGGTTATTTTTGTCAAAACATTTACAAAATAAAAAATCAACTCTACATGAGGGTTTTTTACGTTCAGACTTGCTTTATAATTACTATTGAGATTTGATTTCACATATTAGATAAAATAAAATATAATTATAACCACCTAAATGTGATCAATTTCTAACTTTATAAAATATACACCACAAAAAAATATAAATAAACAAGCTCATGCATTTAATGAAACTTAAAAAGTTGCAATTACCAAAATAGAGTGAATGCATAAATCTTTTCACCTGGGTTGGTTATTTATTTTGTAATCTTTTTTACTAAAAACTAGCCTATGTGAAAAGTTTTATGCGTTTAGTATCTTTTTAGTAATTGCGGTTACAATTTGACTCCATGGTAGTTATTTGTTATTTTGTAGTGTCAATGTATTTTGGTTTATTAATCATTTAATTTTGTCTATCTTTTCAAATAATAGATTTTTTTGGTTTAAACTTTAATTATTGTTACGATGATTTAAATTTTATGATTATTATTCGTTGACTGTTGATGTCATATTCTTTATTGTTTTTTTTATATTATAATTTGTTTTTTATGGTTATGATTGAAATGGTTTGTGTCATAT
The DNA here is from genome assembly GCA_025506515.1 of Flaveria trinervia. Classification (NCBI taxonomy): domain Eukaryota; kingdom Viridiplantae; phylum Streptophyta; class Magnoliopsida; order Asterales; family Asteraceae; genus Flaveria; species Flaveria trinervia. Next base: position 8,059,266 of record CM046453.1, read on the forward strand.
GATTTGTTTGTTTATTTATATCATTTTGTGGTGTATATTTTATAAAGTTTGAGATAAGTCATTTTAGGTGGTTATCATTATATATTATTTTATCTGATAGGTGGATTCAAATTGAAATGGTGATTACCAAACGAGACCGAAGATAATAACCCCTCACGTAGAGTTTATTTTTATTTTTTAATTGTTTTGACAAAATACCCCTAATGTAAGAAGCTTAACGGAAACAGTTACCGGGTTTTTTATAAAGTCGGTGGATATTTTCCTTTTTATTGGTCCCCATGACGTTAAAGATTTATAAATTTTTGGTGAGTTTCTTAACAGTTGTGTCCTAGAGGAGATGGTCAATGGCGGTGATTTTCTAATTGCTCCCCTGTTGTTCCTCTCCTTTTACGAATCCCTGCTGCGATTTCAGGAGCATTACATCAGCTTTGCGAATCACTGCTGCGATTTCAGGAGCATTACATCAGCTTTGCGAATCACTGCTGCGATTTCAGGAGCATTACATCAGGTGGTTATACTCTGTTTCTTACATGTGATTTCAGATGCTGTTTCTTCTTAATTTTGCGTCTCCATTCCTGAATTATTCCCGATTAGTGGTGGTTTACCTTGATCTGCATCAGTGAATCCACAGACCATTATAACATGGTATTGCACCAGCTTTGTTTTTTGAATGTTCTTTCTCCTCTGCAGTATACACATGAGAAAACCTCTTCTAAGTTGTGTTTTGTGTAGTCTTTCTGCTGAAAAGGGGTCTTTTTTTGTAATTTGTTTTTATATTGTGGATTGTTATTTTCATCACCAATGGGTTGTTACTATGTACCTAGCGGAGGGTCACTGTTAGTATAGGTAAAAAAGGAAAGATTACTTTGTCTGCGTCAGTGATATTACGATTTAAAGTTAGGTTTAGATATCAATATAAGACTTCATTTTCGTAATGAGGTATTCTTTACTTCTACATGTAAGTTATTTTTGTTTCTACCCTAACTATTTAAGTAAATACATGGCATTAAGAAACACCTATGGTATTTGTCTATTATGTTTGTATTATGTGTCTTTAGGGTTGTAATAAGGCCTAATCAATCACACTTTAGTCACCTCTTCATTTACCCATGAATAACAACATCCATCATTTTAATCTGACAAGAGTTTAATACTAAATTATCTACTGAAAAAATACTATTATTTACTCATTCTTTTTGTGCCTATTGCTTACATAGTATATATGTGTATCTGTGCACTCATTTAATATTCATATCATGATGTTACGCAGGCTTGATTTGGTAGTTGTTTCATTTCTTATGTGATTCGTTAGCGTTAAAGTCTTTTGGTGTTTATTATCATGTGATGTTCTGTTGTTCTTTGTCTTTTTCCATTGGTCATGTAACACTATCATTTTTCCGGTGTATGTCGGTAGCGTTGCTCTCTACATCACCATGCCTCTTTACGTTGAAGGTTTGTTTCCTATTTTTTTTCAACATATGAACTTGGTTCATACAAACATTGTGTGTTGCTATTATCTGGGCTGCCTTTTACATGACGTCACGAAAAGACCTCGTTCTTCCACTTGACTTTACAACTATAATTTCTACAACATCGGCGATGAATAGTTGCTTTTGTACAATGGTCGTGCCTCTTTAGGTATGTTCCTCTGTTGATGCATCTACATATATAGACCATGGCGATTGCGACAACGTTTGCGAATACTGTCATGCCTTCTTTTGGTATGATGAACGTGTGATTGTAGCCTCTTCGAGTCGCCGTCTTTGATATCATCGTTGTTGTAAAGGGGGGTGTGTTACGCTTCCAAATCCTAGAACTCCTCCTTCAACATTAGTTGAGCTATTTGATATGGATGATTTTCTTTCAAACATACGAGCATATAACTATATGTTCTCCATGACATCTTTTGGTGGTAAGATAGATGACAGTGTCAATAATGCCTCTGCTCCATATGTCTTTAGGATTGAGGGTCAGGTTTACCACTGGCTTGGTTCTATATGTCCACCACCAAATGAAAAGCCTAGGTTTTTACAAATGTATGTATATGATACCGAGAACAAAATTTCTAACAGACTTCGTTTTTTTGGTGATGCGACACGTTCACGCTGAACACAAACATTGTAGCTGTCCTTCTAACAATACTCAAAAATTGTAATGAGCTGGTGCGACTTTTCAAAGCTGCTAGAGATCTATGTCAATCCCCCGGACGTCCCAAATTCTCCATTCGTGTGTTCAACTCCCACAAACCTTTGTGCAATGATAGGCCCTCTGAAGAATGTATTGGCGCAATTGTGACCGACCCTGATCGTGAATCGAACGACTTTGACATTGTCATTCGCCATAAGGACACTGGTCCTCAACGAATAAACATGTTACATCCTTTATACATGGCCTTACAATATCCTTTGTTGTTTATTTATGGTGAGAGTGGATGGTCACGTGAGATGTGTGTACGTTACGAGGTGGCAACAAAGGTGATGGAAAAAACCTAACCATGAATATGTTTTATAGTTATCAACTACATGATCGTCTTAATGTCTATGTGTTGTTGCTAAAAGGAGGTCGGCTCTTTCAGCAATATTTGGTAGACGCCTACGTTGCAAGAGCAAAGCATACTGGAATATATCAGACAAAATCAAAGTACTCTTGGACTGAATTTTTTCAAGGCATACATGATGTATTAGAACATGGTGATACGCAGGACGTGACATTGGCAAGCGTACTATATTGCCCTCTTCTTTTACCGTGGCCCACGATACATGTATAAACACTACCAGGATGCCTTGGCTATATGTAGATTTCATGGGAACCCGCAATACTTTATTACCTTTACATGTAATATTAATGGCCTGAGATTCAAAGATATTTATGCCGATATCCACCACTAAAGGCGCAGAATCGGCCAGATATTATTGCAAGGGTTTTCCAAATCAAGGTTCTGTTATTTGTCAAATTTTTAAGGAGCAAGAGGCATTTGGTACTGTGGTAGCAGGTCGTTATCCGGTAGATTGCCTTTACATTTACAAAAGATGTTGCATCACACATTGTTAACATATCCTTTTAACGCAGATTTATATACGATAGAGTTTCAGAAGAGGGCTTGCCACATTGCCATTTACTGTTATGGGTGTCACAAGCGCACAGAATAAGGAATGCTGAACAAATAGATGATTACATATCGGCTGAGATACCAGATCGTGCGATGGAGCCTCGGCTATACAAAGTCGTCACTGAATTCATGATGCATGGCCCATGTGGTATTGTTAAACCTACAGCGCAGTGTATGCTAAATGGCTCTTGCTCAAAAATATTCCCAAAAGACTGTGAGCCAATAACTGTGTTTGATAAAAGCGATTATGCGTATTACAAAAGGCGCTCAACTGAGCACACTGTTGTTAAGAATGGTTTTACATTTGACAATAGCTATGTTGTGCCATACAATCGACTTTTGTTACTTCATTAAAAGCCCCACATAAATGTTGAATATTGTGGTTGGAGCATGCTAATAAAGTACCTCTTTAAATACATATCGAAAGGTGTAGACCGTAATCGATAGAGAATCACGGACACTGCAACCTCAACGAACAGTATCCAAAGCAGTCAAGATGCTGAGATCGATGAAATTAAGAACTTTGTGGACGGGAGATTTATTTTCCCGCATGAATCTGCATGGAGGATTTTTAACTTTTTAATTCACGATAGAAACCCTCCTGTTCAAATATTGTCAGTTCATTTAGAAAATATACAGAACATAACCTTTAAAGACAATGAACAACTTGAAAGTGTGCTACGTAACCCTTCAACACGACGTACAACTTTAACGGAATGGTTACGTAATAACCAATTTGATGAAAGAGGGCACCATCTTCGTCATGTTGATTATGTTTCAGAGTACCGATGGGATTCAACTGGTAAATCTTGGATACGCAGATCTACAAACAAGACACCAGAATTCGGTAGACTTATATACATACATCCAAGTAGCAGAGAAACCTTTTATCTTCGTATGTTGCTTTTCCATCAAAAAGGTTGTCGATCATTTGTAGACATACGAACAATTTCAGGGGAGGTGCTCCCAACTTATCGTACTGCCTGTGAAAAACTTGGCTTGCTAGGCGACGACAAAGAATGGTCAGACACATTTGAAGAGGCCACCATATGGGCCACCGCATTCGAGCTCAGATACTTATTCACTCATATGCTTTTGTTTTGTGACATTTCAAATCCAAAACTTTTGTGGGATAAACAATGGCGTAAAATGGCTGACGATGGCATACAAAGGCATGAAATAGTAAACGATGATGATCTGATTGAGTATGTTTTATATGAGGTTGAATTGTTACTACGCTCTGCAACCACCTTTTCGTCGCTTACAGACTTCGGCTTACCGATCCCTGCACCAGAAACACTTGCATTTTTGACAAATAGATTATTCATGGAAGAAAAAAATTATGATAGACATAGACTTGCAGCTGAACATGAATCTTTGCGACCACAACTTCAACCTGAACAAATGCTTATATACGAGTATGTGGTAATGACTTTGTCAACAAACAAACAGGTGCTTGCATTTGTATATGGCCATGGGGGAACCGGGAAAACATTTTTTTGGACTACAATCATCTCAACACTACGCTCCGAAGGAAAAAATTGTTGTAGCAGTTGTAGCCTCAGGAATTGCATCATTATTTCTACCCTCTGGAAGAACAGCTCATTCTCGATTTAAAATACCATTGGATTTAACAGATGATTCAATACGCTACGTAAAAAAAGCACCCAACTTGCTCAACTTTTAAAAGAAACTACGCTCATAGTTTGGGATGAGGCGCCAATGAATGAACGTAAATGCTTTGAGTCATTAGACAGAAGTCTCAAAGACATACTGGACAACCCCGCTCATCCTTTTGGAGGGAAGTCGGTTTTACTAGGCGGTGATTTTCGACAGACATTACCTATTAAACCTAGGGCGTCAAAGACAGAAAGTTTGCACGCGTCATTTCCTAGATCGTATTTATGGAATCACTTTAAAGTTTTTAGGTTGACTGAGAATAAGCGTGTCCAATGGCCAGATATGGATCTAAGAGAAAAGGTTGAAATAGCGAAATTCTCATCATGGTTACTTGCTATTGGTGATGGTCAACTGGGCATACCGGATGAAAAAGATCCAAAAAATGCAAGAAAAATAGAAATACCACCAGATTACATAATACCATTCCGAGAAAATTCTATACTTGACCTTATAAGATTTATTTATGAAGACGTTGCTTTAGAAAACCCGACAGCAGAGCTCTTTTATAGAAAAGCCATCGTTTGCCCAAAGAATGAAACAACGCAGGAGATAAATATGAAAGTACTTGACATGACTCCTGGAAATAGCAGGGTATATCTTAGCATAGATTCATTTATGCCAAACGTAGGATGTAATGGTGACCCGGAATGCTTTACCCATCTGAGTACCTAAACTTACTCAATTTTTCCGGATTGCCACCACATCAATTGGAGCTCAAGGTAAATGCACCGGTCATACTTCTACGTAATATTAATCAAACATGTGGACTTTGCAACGGTACACGACTGATTATTACACAACTTCTTCCAAGAGTCATTGAGGCACGAATAATGACGAGCACATCAATAGGCCATCATGTCTACATACCACGAATTACCTTAACACATACCGACAAAGAGCTTCCTTTTACGTTTAGAAGAAAACAATTTCCCTTAAGACTATGTTATGCTATGACAATCAACAAAAGTCACGCCAAGTCTTTAAATAAAATAGGTGTTTACCTTCCTGAACCTGTGTTTAGTCATGGCCAACTTTATGTGGCTCTTTCAAGAGCAACATCTCCACACTCTTTGAAAATCCTTAGCGTTCCAAAAATAGAAGATGCACCTAGCGTAACAAAAAACATTGTCTACTCTGATTCCTGCAGGAAATAGCCACCTCTAATTCATGTAATTAACTTTTGACTAGCCACCAGATACCTTTAAATTCTAAGGTCGGTTGCATTTCCTTTTTTGTCTTGCAAATTTATTTTACTTACACACCCTCTTTGTAAGGCAACAACAAAAGAATTGCTCATAGATTAGTCGTAAATTCTTTGTCTATGAGAATGCCATACTATTCTAACTTTTAAATTACATTTTTTTTTTCATTTAACTTTGTTTTCTCTTTCACTAACTTCTTTATAAAATATTTTACTTAAAATTTTTGTCACTGGTAACATTTGAAGAACTAATCCTATCTTATGCTAACGTTAACTTGACTTATTTCATACGATGTAACTGTCTATCACAACCGAAGGCTGATGTCTAACAAACGGTTGTATGAAATAACCCCCGAAGATGAACCAATGCCGATTGAGGTGAGAGTGATAAGAAAATGGATCCCTTTTAGTAAAAGACAAGAAAAACAACGAGAGCTTTGCTACCTATTTGTGGACATCCATGTAAGAATTTTAAATACTTGCTTATAACTATATTATTTTCCTCTTCATATACTCACATTAAACTTAACTAATAATAGGGGGACGCTATTGAGGCCATAGCAGACTTACCCAAAGAGGCTTACTTTGACACACTCATACAACTATAGACTTGCTATACTATTGACCGGTATGTGTCAATCCATTCACGTACATACATGGCTGTAGTACCACACAAGGCCTCTTTAAAGGTTGGTAAATGGGTGACATTTGTACCTTTTACTGGAAAAAATATACCCACATATTACTATAACTTTGCCACTTAAGAAGATCTTGATGCTAGAAGAAAATCACCAACTTTGTTAAGAGGTAAATTAACATTGCAGTTACTAACATTACACGCCATATTAATAATTATATATACATATGTTTGTTTATATCCTAAGAATTCAGAAAACCAACAGACTACACTGGACGCGTTG
>CM046453.1:8066275-8181275 GCA_025506515.1 Flaveria trinervia
TGGAGCCTCGGCTATACTAAGTCGTCACTGAATTCATGATGCATGGCCCATGTGGTATTGTTAAACCTACAACGCAGTGTATGCTAAATGGCTCTTGCTCAAAAAAATTCCCAAAAGACTATGAGACAGTAACGGTGTTTGATAAAAATGGTTATGCGCAATATTAAAAGGCGCTCAACTGAGCACACTGTTGTTAAGAATGGTTTTACATTTGACAATAGCTATGTTGTGCCATACAATCGACTTTCGTTACTTCATTAAAAGGCCCATATAAATGTTGAATATTGTGGTTGGAGCATGCTAATAAAGTACCTCTTCAAATACATATCTAAAGGTGAAGACCGTATTCGATACAGAATCACAGACACTGCAACCTCAACGAACAGTATCCAAAGCAGTCAAGATGCTGAGGTCGATGAAATTAAGAACTTTGTGGACGGGAGATTTATTTGCCCGCATGAATCTGCATGGAGGATTTTTAACTTTTTAATTCATAATAGAAACCCTCCTGTTTAGATACCGTCGGTTCATTTAGAAAATATGCAAAACATAACCTTTAAATACAATGAACAACTTGAAAGCGTCTACGTAACCATTCAACACGACATGCAACTTTAACGGAATGGTTACGTAATAACCAATTTGACAAAAGAGGGCACCATCTTCGTTATGTCGATTATGTTTCAGAGTACCGATGGGATTCAACTGGTAAATCTTGGATACGCAGATCTACAAACAAGACACCAGAATTCGGTAGACTTATATACATACATCCAAGTAGCAGAGAAACCTTTTATCTTCGTATGTTGCTTTTCCATCAAAAAGGTTGTCGATCATTTGTAGACATACGAACAATTTCAGGGGAGGTGCTCCCAACTTATCGTACTGCCTGTGAAAAACTTGGCTTGCTAGGCGACGACAAAGAATGGTCAGACACATTTGAAGAGGCCACCATATGGGCCACCGCATTCGAGCTCAGATACTTATTCACTCATATGCTTTTGTTTTGTGACATTTCAAATCCAAAACTTTTGTGGGATAAACAATGGTGTAAAATGGCTGACGATGGCATACAAAGGCATGAAATAGTAAACGATGATGATCTGATTGAGTATGTTTTATATGAGGTTGAATTGTTACTACGCTCTGCAACCACCTTTTCGTCGCTTACAGACTTCGGCTTACCGATCCCTGCACCAGAAACACTTGCATTTTTTGACAAATAGATTACTCATGGAAGAAAAAAATTATGATAGGCATAGACTTGCAGCTGAACATGAATCTTTGCAACCACAACTTCAACCTGAACAAATGCTTATATACGAGTATGTGGTAATGACTTTGTCAACAAACAAACAGGTGCTTGCATTTGTATATGGCCATGGGGGAACCGGGAAAACATTTTTGTGGACTACAATCATCTCAGCACTACGCTCCGAAGGAAAATTTGTTTTAGCAGTTGCAGCCTCAGGAATTGCATCATTATTACTACCCTCTGGAAGAACAGCTCATTCTCGATTTAAAATACCATTGGATTTAACAGATGATTCAATACGCTACGTAAAAAAAGCACCCAACTTGCTCAACTTTTAAAAGAAACTACGCTCATAGTTTGGGATGAGGCGCCAATGAATGAACGTAAATGCTTTGAGTCATTAGACAGAAGTCTCAAAGACATACCGGACAACCCCGCTCATCCTTTTGGAGGGAAGTCGGTTTTACTAGGCGGTGATTTTCGACAGACATTACCTATTAAAACTAGGGCGTCAAAGACAGAAAGTTTGCACGCGTCATTTCCTAGATCGTATTTATGGAATCACTTTAAAGTTTTTAGGTTGACTGAGAACATGCGTGTCCAACGACCAGATATGGATCTAAGAGAAAAGGTTGAAATAGCGAAATTCTCATCATGGTTACTTGCTATTGGTGATGGTCAATTAGGCATACCAGATGAAAAAGATCCAAAAAATGCAAGAAAAATAGAAATACCACCAGATTACATAATACCATTCCGAGAAAATTCTATACTTCACCTTATACGATTTATTTATGATGACGTTGCTTTAGAAAACCCAAGAGCAGAGTTCCTTTATAGAAAAGCCATCGTTTGCCCAAAGAATGAAACAACGCAGGAGATAAATATGAAAGTACTTGACATGACTCCTGGAAATAGCAGGGTATATCTTAGCATAGATTCATTTATGCCAAACGTAGGATGTAATGGTGACCCGGAATGCTTTACCCATCTGAGTACCTAAACTTACTCAATTTTTCCGGATTGCCACCACATCAATTGGAGCTCAAGGTAAATGCACCGGTCATACTTCTACGTAATATTAATCAAACATGTGGACTTTGCAACGGTACACGACTGATTATTACACAACTTCTTCCAAGAGTCATTGAGGCACGAATAATGACGAGCACATCAATAGGCCATCATGTCTACATACCACGAATTACCTTAACACATACCGACAAAGAGCTTCCTTTTACGTTTAGAAGAAAACAATTTCCCTTAAGACTATGTTATGCTATGACAATCAACAAAAGTCAGGCCAAGTCGTTAAATAAAATAGGTGTTTACCTTCCTGAACTTGTGTTTAGTCATGGCCAACTTTATGTGGCTCTTTCAAGAACAACATCTCCACACTCTTTGAAAATCCTTAGCGTTCCAAAAATAGAAGATGCACCTAACGTAACAAAAAACATTGTCTACTCTGATTTCCTGCAGGAAATAGCCATCTGTAATTCATGTAATTAACTTTTGACTAGCCACCAGATACCTTTAAATTCTAAGGTCGGTTGCATTTCCTTTTTTGTCTTGCAAATTTATTTTACTTACACACCCTCTTTGTAAGGCAACAACAAAAGAATTGCCCATAGATTAGTCGTAAATTATTCGTCTGTGAGAATGCCATACTATTGTAACTTTTAAATTACGTTTTTTTTTTCATTTAACTTTGTTTTCTCTTTCACTAACTTCTTTATAAAATATTTTACTTAAAATTTTTGTCACTGGTAACATTTGAAAAACTAATCCTATCTTATGCTAACGTTAACTTGACTTATTTCATATGATGTAACAGTCTATCACAACTGAAGGCTGATGTCAAACAAACGGTTGTCTGAAATAACCCCCGAAGATGAACCAATGCCGATTGAGATGAGAGTGATAAGAAAATGGATCCCTTTTAGTAAAAGACAAGAAAAACGGACAAAGCTTTGCAACCTATTTGTGGACATCCATGTAAGAATTTTAAATACTTGCTTATAACTATATTATTTTCCTCTTCATATGCTCACATGAAACTTACCTAATAAAAGGGGGACGCTATTAAGGCCATAGCAGACTTACCCGAAGAGGCTTACTTTGACACACTCATACAACTACAGACTTGCTATACTATTGACCGGTTTGTGTCAATCCATTCACGAACATACATGGCTGTAGTACCGCACAAGGCCTCTTTAAAGGTTGGTAAATGGGCGTCATTTGTACCTCTTATTGGAAAAAATATACCCACATATCACTATAACTTTGCCACTTACAAAGATTTTGATGCTAGAAGAAAATCACCAACTTTGTTAAATGGTAAATTAACATTGCAGTTACTAACATTACACGCCATATTAAAAATTATATATACATATGTTTGTTTATATCCTAAAAATTCAGAAAACCAACATACTACATTGGACGCGTTGAAAGCATAACCCCAATTCTAGAAAGAGCAGGAAAGAAACTTAGAAAGATTACAATTCAGGATGAAAGGTATGATGTTTTTTTACTAACACTTTCACATTTTCAATACTTATATTCAAACCTCAACAGCCAGCACCAAATCGAGATAACTTTATGGAGGGATAAGGCATACGAACTTGAAAGAGCAGAGGCTGCCATCAGAGCGGCTTTAGCAATTACGTCGACCATGGTTACTGAATTCAGAGGTACGTGTTTCTGTTGCATGCCACTTGGTAACAAAGTAACGGCTAGATCTCAAAAATAACTTATTTAACAGGTTTGCCATAGGAACTTTATAAAATGCACAACATCATCCAAAATAACATTACCTTATGTGATATAATATACTATTTACCACAAGGGCTTTACAGCTAGAGTCAACATTAGCAACTACAGTTGTTATCAACCCACCTATTCCTGATCTTCACATATATACAGACAAGTAAGTTATTCAACAAACTTTCATATTTATTATAGCATTCACTTAACACATTATATACACTACCATCTATAATATTACAACGTGCAATTGCCTTCGCAGGTTCAAAACTCTAGGTGTGCCGGCACTACATCGCCCAACGAAAAACTGAGTCACTGTTGCAGAATTGCAGCACAAAGGCAGTAGCGACAACACGGTACGTTCACCTTAGGAGCTCAGATAACAACCATTATATATCTAACAAAAGCATTCCATAAAACAATTGAACAGGTATATATGTATTGCAACAATCACTGACGTTCACGCTTACAGAGGTTGGTTTTATGTTCTGTGCACTATTTGTGAAAAACATAGGTTTTGACAAAAAACCAATTTCGTTTGCGATGATCATGGAGTACTCCCTGAACCGAAATTCATGTAGGTCACATTCCACATAAATAATATACACCAGCATTCTTTTAAAACTAATTGAGAAACGGCACAAGTATTGTGTGAATACAACTATCAGCGATGCTACCTTGACCACAAATGCAGTATTTTTCAATGACGCAATGAATGACGTTTTGGGCATCAATTGTTACGGCCTAGTCGTGATACATCACAAAAGAAACCCAAAAATACTACCTGACATGATCGTCAACATCAAAGGGATACCAAGGCTTTTACATGTCAACCTCAAAAAAGACGGCACCATTGCAGTTAACAGAGCTGAAAACATCACTGCACTCCCTCCAACAACACCTGATCCAAAAATGATAACTCAAAAAGGCCATTGCAACAGTTGAAAGGTATGCTCTGCGCTTGCCTAAAGCATACCTAAAATAATAGCTACACACTAACAAAAAATTGGATCTTATAGATATGCCATCATCAAGCAAAAGGCAAAAGTACTAGAAGGAGGGAAACTCTGGATTTATCTTTTGTCAAACTTACAATCGTCTTTTGGGATGCTACTCCTATACCACAGACTTTGAAAAAAAAATTACATAGCTCAAAAGTCATCGCAAAAGCCCGTTTTGCAAATCCTTTGTAACATATACGTAGCCTGCACACCACTAGCAACCGGAGGGCATCAACTGTTACCCACGTCTACATGTAAATTTAAAACACTGTAGTCGTAACAGCTTTTGTGTAAATAACCTGAACCTTGCACTTTCTTTAATCCTTGAACAACACAAAATTAGCACAAGCAGCGCTGCAACACGCGGGCATAAAGCCTCTTTCTAAATAAAAAGGCAATATTAATTTAAACTAGTTGTTTGGTTGACCCTAACTTTCAAATGTGATTAGACTAAACTAAGACTAAGTAAATTCACAATATTTTATTAACACTATTTGCATGATCGCCACCCCACCCCCTCATGAATTGCCAAATGACTGTTTCGAACTTTCATTGAATATGCCGCACTTCATGGTCGTGATAAGGTGACTTTCTATTGTTTTTTTCTCCTGGCCTTTCGTTATTCTTTGTGATATTTGCCATTCTAGCTTCTTTTTAATCTAACTGTTGCTATTGACTTTTTTTATAAAAATATATATTAAATAATTGACTTAATTACACGGGTGATTCCTGTGGTTAGACCCGATTTCACTTTTGGTCCTTAACTCTCTGAAATTACAAGGTTGGTCCAAAAATTTACGCCGACGTAACAATGATAGTCTCTGAAACGAATAAATGAACGTTAATTATTGTTGTTAGGTGTGTGTGAAATGACAGAATTGCCCCCTTTCATCTTTTTTCTTCTCCATCAACCACCATCCCCACCATCTTCAACACTGTCACCACCAGTACCACCTTCAACCATCACCACCACCACCTCCACCACCCTCACCACCTTCAACCACCACCACCCTCAACCTTCAATCACCACCATCTTCAAGCTTCAACCATCACCACCCCCACCACCATCAACCTTCAACCACCACCATCTTAACCTTCAACCGTCACCACCACCACCTTCAACCTTCAATCCCCCCACCACTACCTTCAACCTTCAATCACCTCCAATGATGTCCCCATCCATCATCGACTCTTCACGTTCAGCAACCTCCACCTCCGGCGGCCCTTCATCTCTTGTGACCGTTCACCTTTGGCTACCCTTCACCTTCGGCTACCCTTCACCTTCATCATCAGCATCATCTGGTGGTTGTTAATGCAATTCAGATCTGCTCAACATGTGTCAGCTCGCTGTAAACATGACCATCTCTAGAGATGGTGGGTTTCGTTGTAGCAGTAGGTTGCCGGAGTTGAAGGACTCGTGGAATCAATCAGAGAAGACAATAATACAAGGGTATTTTAGTCATTTTTAAAATATTAACTGGAAAACTTAACGGTCATCTGTTTCAGGGACAATCGTTGTTACGTTTGCGTAAAGTTTTGAACCAACCTTGTAATTTCAGAGAGTTAGGGACCAAAGTAAAATCGCGCCTAACCACATGGACCACCTGTATAATTAAGTCTAAATACTTAAGTACCAATAATATGAGTTAACCCAAGAATTTATTTTTTTCGGAGGTCAATTTTTCGGATTCGCTAATAGCTATGCATATCTTAACTCGATGTTGGTATTTCTGATTCGGGTAATTGGGTCGGATTCAAGTCATATAATAAAAATAAACGCTAAAATTTAATTCGTATTGTATGCTTTAATATTGAATATTGATTCAATCTATCAATACTATCAGTAAGAAACTAAAAAGTAAAAGGTTGACTCAAAACATTAATATAACATATTATCAAAAAATACTTTAAAGATCAAAGACTCACATGGCAGTGCGCAGGGGTTTCACAAACACGTGGGTACTTGCAAGTTGCAAAGCTTCAAGATAATAATTGCACAAACATCAGTTATCTATATCACCTCGTTAACATAGTTAAGTTAAAAACCATATAAAACTTATTAAATTGTTAGTTTCCTTCAAGGTTTTTCTTCAACTTTTGTAACTTTCCATCTTTTGTTCATGAGTTCATCGCAAGTTTTGTTGTCACATATTCAAATTCACTTATGTTATGTTTAGTTGGAATAAATAAAATGTAATGAAATAAAATTAAGAAAGTAGTATAATTTTTAATTAAATGTTTGTTTGAGCGGGTAATGAAATATAAAACTCAAAAATATGTTTCATCTTAAATTTTCTTGGTTGTGGGATTTTAAATTCCCTCTCTAGGTGAAAGAATTTTAAAATCCCACAATCAATAAAATTTGAGGTGAAACATTCCATTGGGTTTACTTTTAATTGCTCATTCAGACACAATTTTATTTGAAAATTATACTAGTTTCTCATTTTCATTCCATTCCTTCCAACCAAACACAGCCTTAAGGTATTTTTAATTAGCATTGTTCACAAATCGAAACGAATCGAACGAATTTTGTTCGTGTTTGGCTCGTCTCCAAACCGAACCGAGCTGATTCGCTCTTTTATAACCGAGCAGAAAATCAAATAAGCATTTCTCGAGCGAGCACAAACGAACGACAGATAATTTGTACAACTCAACTATCTATTGTATCATCCAATTTATATTGCATGACAAACAGTGATAATCTTAGGCCTAAAGTCTTAGTGACTTTCAAAACAACATTACATACTAAACATTTTTATTAATGATAATTCGTTGTGGCTCACGATGAGACTAAGTCTACCTATGAGGCGATTAACATATTGCAGAGAACGATACCGATAAGAGTGAGAGATGGTCGACTAAGAGAAACGAGGTCAAAAATTGTGTAAGGGCCCGTTTTCGGGATGCTCACAGTTGGTCGATCATTACACATAAAAACATATAATTTACATGTACCATTACTACAACATTGCAGCGGAATAAAATTAAACCATTTCATATTATTATAATCGTTTTTTGTAAAATAATACATCGTTGACAGGTTACAAAATTTAACTTGTTGCATTATATCACAAAAAACATTATCGTTATACAAAATGGATGTCATCCAAAATAAGCCATGTAGCCGCCCACACCATCCTCAGCAATTAATTACCTGCCAACTAGAAACAAATAAAAATCAATGTTGCTGAGTGAGTTTTAGTTTTAAAAATAAAATATACTTTACTTTCGTTTAAAACCTTTCTTTACATTCATACGTGATCAAGCATTATACGTAAACATAGATAATAACATTATTATCTTTCACCATCATTCGTTAACTTTCTTTCATTCATCATCGTATGTCATCGTTAACATTCGTTATCTTTCTTACCGTACCTTACGTACATTCATCATTAATTCTTTACATTCCGTACCAATTCCATGAACTTTACCCCACCGTCATGCATAAAGAGGGTACTGAGCCGAAGTTTATGAATAGTCTCCCATACGTTGTGCCCGGTGGCCTGACCACAGTACCAGAGTAACTTCATGTGTACCAATGCCATGTGCTACACCCCACCATCATGCATAAAACGGGTATTGCGCCGAAGTCTATAAATAGTCTCCCATACATTGTGCCCGGTGGCCTGACCACAATACCGAGGTAAGTGACAAGTATTCTATACATATGGTCAATCACAAGGATTAGACCCCAGTGTGCATCCTTTCGGGGTAGCTAACCCACAAGGCTTGCAAGAATTCCTTTACTTTCCTTTCATTAATGCATGCATTCTTTCATTCATTACGTTCCTTTTTTCATTATCTTCTGCTTTACGTTACATTATACTTTTCATATACATTCATAAACATACCATGTAAAGCCAAAGAAAATAAATGTACATAATAAGAAACATAAACATATCTATATATAAGCATATCGTCATCACACATCATCATCATACATGATATAACATAAATCATCCATCATCATAAATTCATCTTACATTACCCCCGAGAGCATCTCCAGTCAAAGCCTAAAATTTACATTTATTCCAAAATTCAGAAAATAATTCTAAGTTTTAGGTGCATGGGCACTATGCAGGCGCATGGGCACTATGCATGCGCATGGCCTTCAGGCACATGGGAACACTTAGGCACATGGGAAAGTTCTGGGCGCATGGGCACTATTTGGGCGCATGACCGAATACTTAATCATTCCGAGCAATTTCTAAGCGCATGGGCACTATGATGGCACATGGGCTTTTCATGCGCATGAATACTTAGCCAAATTAAGCCTATTCTTAGATGCATGGGTACTATTTGGGTGCATGAGCTTTGGGCGCATGGGACCACACTTAGGCATATATGACTGTTAGGCGCATGGCAACTAACATGCACTATAATCATCATAATTCAGTCCCAATCATCAATCTAACATGTTCTAAGCTTAGTTCTAACATCCTAAGCAATAAAACATGAACATGGCATCATCACAACATCATAAACACCCAAAATCATAACCCACCCGCATTCATACACACATATACATACAGGTGTAACACCCATTTAAACAAAAACATACAATCATGCATTTCTAGCCCTAAAATCAGTTAAAACATGTAAAAAAGGGGTTTTAGAACTCACCTTGTGCAACTTTCGGATGAAATTCCTTAAACCCGTATGCACTTTGAGTTCCACCGCCTAAAACCCACCAATACACAAACCCGAACACACATATACATACAACCAAGGCATAGGCCGGCCAAGAACAACTTAAAATAATGAATTTTTACCTTGAATTTGAATTTCATTCTTGTTCTTCTTCAAACCCGAGGCTTCTCTACTCTTTCTCTCTTTAAAACTGAAAGAAAAGGTGATGTGCAGATAGAGTGGGCAGCCATACCCATTTTTACACCAACTTTTGTAAATTTTTGTTCTTTTGACACTTTTAACCCCTCAACTTGGGTTAAATTGTATTTATTTCTTTTTCTTTGCTTTTATTCTTTCTTCCTTGTCTATTAAAAATATCCGGGTGTTAAAAGTCCACCCTTTTTATATAGGTTTCGTCCCCGAAACCTGTTATTCCTCGAATAAATGTGGGTAATGTTGTCTCATCTCTTCCTCAGTCTCCCACGTAGACTCGGATCCCTTCCTGTGCTTCCAATGTACACGCATAAGGGGAACTACTTTATTACTTAACCTCTTCTTCTTGCGATCAACGATTGCCACTACTGCTCCACATAATTGAGTCGTTCGTCCATTTCTATATCTTCCAGTGGTACAACCATATCCTCATCAGCTAAACACTTTCGCATATTAGATACATGGAATGTCGGATGAATTCCACTTAACTCATCGAGTAGTTCCAACCTATAGTCCACATATCCAACTCGCGGAATGATTTGGAAAGGCCTTATGTATGTCAGGCTCAACTTGTCCCGCTTTCTGAACCGAATGATACCTTTTCAAGGTGAGACTTTCAACATAACTCTATCACCCACCTGGAACTCAATTGGTCTATGTCTCTTATTGGCATACGACTTCTGCTTATCCTTGGACGCCTTCATGAAGGCTTTGATCTTTTCAAGCTTCTCAGTCGTAGCCTCGATCACCTCGACACTTCCCAACACTTTCTGACCAATATCACCCCAACAAAAGGGTGTTCTACATCTCTTACCGTATAGCATCTCATAAGGGGGCATACAATACTAGCATGATAACTATTGTTATATGAGAACTCAGCTCATGGTAAGTGGTTATCCCAACTTCCTCCAAAGTCAATGACACATGCCGAAGCATATCTTCTAGTGTCTGAATCGTCCTTTCCGACTGACCATCCGTCTTAGGATGATAAGTCATGCTGATATGTAATCTCATCCCCATCGCATCATGAAACTTTTTCTAAAACTTAGATGTAAGCCGGTGTCACGGTCAGACACAATAGACACGACCACCATGACGAATTAAAATATCCTTGATAAACAAATCCGCCAACCTCTCGGATTAATATGTCTCGCGGATCGGTAGTAAGTGAGTACTCTTCGTCAGACGATCAACTATCACCCATATAGCATCATACCCTTTCGAGTTACGTAGTAGCTTCGTAATAAAGGCCATGGTGATATGTTCCCACTTCCACTCCCATATATCCAATGGTTGGATCTTCCCGTACGGCTTCTGATGCTCGGCTTCCACTTGTAAACAAGTAAGGCACTTTCTCCCATACTCCGTTAAACAAGTAAGGCACTTTCTCACAAAGGACAATTTAGCAAAATTTGCTGAAAAGTCGGATGATGCTATATTTGTTGGATACTCTTCTAGCTCCAAAGCTTATAGAGTATACAACATTAAGAATCAAAAATTTAAGGAGTCATCTAATATAGTTGTTCATGAGCACACTCATTATGTTAGGGGGAATGGCCCTGATCATATTTTTGATTTAGAATTGTTTCCAAACTATTCTAAACTTTCTTGTGAGAATGTTTCAGTTGGAACAAGTGCTCAAAATGATAATGATGCTGCTGATGATGATCAACTGTTTGAGCTACCCAAACCTCTTCCAAGTTCTCCAAGAGCTATAACAAATCAAGCTCCCAGTATTCACATATCAGAAAGTATAACCATATCAAGGAACAGTGAAGCTTCAACTAGTGAATCACCTGCTGATCCTCAAAACTCATGAGGTGATCATACACAACACCTAGCTGATGGATGCAACATCTTGAAGGAACAGGCAACTGTTGATGCTATTCTACAGCCAACCATTGATGATGTTTCTCATTCATTCAATCAGTCCTCATTGAATGACTTTGAAACAACAACTGGACAAAGTGTTCCAGTTCCTGAGCAGAATATGTCCAACCTGGATCTATCTCTGCAACTAAAAGTGATTCCTCATCTTAGGATTCATAAAACTCATCCAACTGAGAACATCATAAGGGATGTCTCAGAAGGTGTGACAACAAGAGGGCAGACTCATCATGGGAATGTCTGTCTGTACTCATGCTTTTTATCCTAGATGGAACCCAAGAAGGTAGAAGATGCCTTGAAAGATAGTAGGTGGCTTGAATCGATGCAAGAGGAGCTGCTTCAATTCAAGAGGCAGAAGGTTTGGAACCTATTTCCGCTACTATCTGGTCAAGTACCTATAGGCACTAAATGGGTGTTCTGAAACAAGAGAGATGATAGAGGCTTGATTATCAAAAACAAGGCAAGACTAGTGGTTCAAGGATATACCCAAGAGGAAGGAATTGATTATACTGATGTCTTTTCACCTGTTGCAAGACTTGAGGCAGTTAGGATCTTCCTTGCTTATGCTGCATCCAAGAATTTCATTGTCTACCAACTTGATGTCAAGTGTGCCTTTCTATATAGGGATATAGATAGGGAAGTGTATATGTGCCAACCTCTAGGATTTGAAGACCCACAACATCCTCATTATGTGTGCAAATTGGACAAAGCTCTATATGGGCTGCACCAAGCACCAAGGCTGTGGTATGAGACTTTGTCTTAGTTTCTCCTCAAGAATGGCTACATCAGAGAAACCATTGATAAGACTTTATTCGTAAGGATGTCTGGTAAGGACATTTTGCTTGTTCAAGTCTATGTTGATGACATCATATTTGGCTCTTCAAATGACCAAATGTGCAAGGACTTTGAAAGCATTATGAAGAAGAAGTTTAAGATGAGTTCCATGGGAAAAATGGACTTTTTCCTTAGAATTCAGGTGAAGCAATTGAAGGAAGGCTTCTTCATCAATCAATCCAAGTATGTCAATGACATCTTAGAGAGATTTGAGATGAAAGATTGCAAGCCAGCCAAGACACTCATACCCAAAAACCACAATCTTTATTCTGACCTTGAGGGGGAGGATACTGATCAACATCAGTATAGGGCGATCATCGGTTCTTTGATGTATCTCACAGCTAGTAGACCTGATATCATGTTTGCTACCTGCATCTGTGCAAGATATCAGGCTACTCCAAAGTTGTCTCACCTAGCTACTGCAAAGAGAATCCTCAGATACCTTAAAGGAGCACCTAAATTAGGTCTCTAGTATCCAAAAAATAGTGATTTTAATCTCTATTGATACTCTAAAAATGACTATGGTGGTTGCAACATTGACAAGAAATCAACATCAGGAGGATGTCAATTTCTTGGTGGAAGGATCATCTCATGGCAATGCAAGAAACAATCTTGCGTCTCTACATCAACTGATGAAGCTGAATACATTGCTGCTGCTAGCTGTTGTGCTCAGTTGCTGTGGATTCAGAACCAGATGTTAGACTACGGTTTCAACTTTATGAGTACTCCTATCCATATTGACAACAACAGTGCTATCTCCATTACTAAAAATCCAGTGAAGCACTCCAAGACAAAGCATATTGATATCAGGTACCATTTCATTAGAGATATTCATGAGAAAAATCTGATTAACCTAGTCAAAGTTGATTCAAATGAACAATATGCTGATCTGTTCACCAAAGCTTTTGATGAACAAAAATTTAAGTATCTTATAACAACTATTGGGATGATAAACATTGATTAACTTACCTCTTTTGAAAACCTTTTAATGTGTAAAGTCTTATTTCAATACAAATTAAGCCCTATTACAAAAGATCTCTTGGGCATTTTCTAAGTATAAATTTCTTCCGAAGAGAAATTAACCCTCGAAAGTTATCTTCATATCTTCCGAAGCAAAATTTCTCCAAGGATAATTTTCTTCTCGGAAGAGTTTTTAGTCTCGGAAGAAGCGATTGATTTCATATCAGACCCTCAGCCAGCAGTATTTCAGGTATATGGATCTTATTTCTAACTTCACTTCCACTCCGGTATATCCAACAGTTGGATCTTCCCGTACGGCTTCTGATGCTCGGCTTTCACTTGTAAACAAGTAAGGCACTTTCTCACATACTCCGTTACATCGCGCTTCATACCCGGCCACAAATAATCTTTCTTCATATCTTGGTATATCTTTGTAGCACCGAGATGAATAGAGTATCAAGTCTTGTGAGCTTCATCCATGATTTTCCCACATAGATCCCTAAAACAAGGAATCCATATTCGTCCGAATTAGGTTCTAACACCGAGTGTGTTTTCACCCAACTCCGCGACTAGACCTCTCATCCTCTCAGAGATAAGATAATCTTCTTTCGACGCCTTATCTTGAAATTCCTTGACATGTGTTATAACATCAGAGGTCATAATCAACTGATAAGGTTTCACCTAAATTGGTTTGGGTCTCTCCTTTTGACTAAGAGCATCCGCCACTACGTTGGCCTTGCCCAGATAGTAATGGATCTCGTAATCATAATCCTTTATAACCTCCAACCATCGCCTCTGCCTCATATTCAAATCCTTGTACTCAAAAAAGTACTTCAAACTCTTGTGGTGAGTGAATATGATGCACTTCGTCCCGTATAGGTAGTGCCTCCAAAATTTTAGTGCAAAGACCACATCTACTAGGTCCAAATCATGAGTAGAATAATTGACCTTATGAACTTTCAACTGTCGGGATGCATACGCTATAAATTTTACTCGTTGAATCCGTACGCAACCCAGCCCCGAATAAGAAGCATTGAATAGACCACCAAATCCTCTCTTCCATCGGGTAACAACAAGACAGGAGCTTGAGTCAATCTTGCCTTTAACTCCTCGTAAGCCTTCTCTTGATCTTGACCCCATACGAACTTCACATCCTTACGGGTGAACTTAGTTAATGGAGAAGCTATCTTAGAGAAGTCTTGAATGAATCTCCTATAATAACCCGCCAGACCCAAGAAACTACGGATCTTAGATGGCGTCTTTGGAGACTTCCATTGCATCACCGCCTCCACCTTCGTTGGGTCCACCATAATCCCCACGGGATTCTCTACATTACTTAAAAACTAAACTTCGTGCAACCAGAATGCACACTTGGAGAATTTGGCATACAACTTCTTCTTTCTCAACGTCTCCAACACTTCTCGAATGTGACCGACATGCTCCCCCTCGCTTTTCGAATAAATTAGGATATCGTCAATAAACACAATCACTGATTTATCCAACATCAAAAGACACACTCGATTCATCAAGTCCATAAAAGCAGCTCGCGCGTTGGTTAAACCAAAGGACGTAACGAGGAACTCATAGTGTCCATAACGCGTGTGAAAAAGCTGTTTTAAGAATATCTTGCTCCTTCACCTTCAACTGATGGTAACAAGATCGAATGTTTATCCTTGAGAACCAACTAACACCTTGTAGCTGATCAAACAGATCATCAGTTCTTTGTAATGGATACCGATTCTTCACCGTTAGCTTATTCAACTCGCGGTAGTTTATGCACATTCTCATACTACCATCCTTCTTCTTTACGAACAAGGCCGGAGCACCCTAGAGAGAGATACTCGGTCTATTAAACCCCTTATCAAGCAACTCCTGCAATTGCTCCATCAGTTCCCTCATCTCGTTCGGAGCCAACCGATACGGTGCCTTAGCTATAAGCTCGGCACCCGGTATCAAATC
Organism: Flaveria trinervia; assembly: GCA_025506515.1. Classification (NCBI taxonomy): domain Eukaryota; kingdom Viridiplantae; phylum Streptophyta; class Magnoliopsida; order Asterales; family Asteraceae; genus Flaveria; species Flaveria trinervia. The sequence continues at coordinate 8,081,786 of CM046453.1, forward strand.
AATTTGGAACTTGATCTCGCGGTCCGGTGGCAAGCCTGGTAAGTCCTCTGGAAACATGCTAGGAAAGTCACACACAACTGGTACATCGGACAGTTGTGGTGTTGGTGTATCCATATCCTTTACGTAAGCCAAGTAGGCACTACATCCACGCCTCATGCACTTTCCCGCCACCGCCATCGAAATCACTTTTGTGATCATAGTGACTCGATTATCATAAACCGTCACCGAACTCCGTTAGGCGCTGTCAACCAAATCATATTCTTGTGACACATAATGTTCGCCTCATAGTCCGCCAACCAATCCATTCTTAGGACTAAATCGAACCCGCCTAAGGTTATCACGAACGGTCTAACAGGAATCCTATAACTTTCTAGTTCTAAGTCACAACCTTCTATCATCTCAGAAATCCCGTTAGATTTACCTATGGCAGCTTCAACATCGAAGGCTTATCTATACTCCTACTACTAACAGACAATTTAGCACAGAAAGCAACAAAAATAAAACTTTTACTAGCACCATAATTAAATAACATAAAAGCTAGAGTTTGGTTTACTAGAATCGTACCTGACACAACATCAGGGTTCGTCCTAGCCTCCTCCTGCGTCATCGTGAACGTCCTGGCACTCTCCCTCTACCACTCGGTCCCAATATTCTTTCCTGCCCCGGAACTCTCTGCCCTCGTCTTCTTGCGGTCTCTGCTTATGTGACCCTCTCCACCACAGTTAAAACATCTTGCCACACGAAAATCCTTTGCTATATGCCTCGTCCTCCCGCACTTGAAGCATAAATTTGATCCCCACATACACTCTCCAATATGCTCATTTCCATATTTGTCACACCTCTTCGACCCCGCACGAGATGTGACCACACGGCGGTCATCCACCCGTGCACTCTTGTTGCTCGTCGGGGAACCACCCTGACCGAACCTCTTCCCTTTCTAGTTTCGGTCACCACCACCTTTCTTACTCACCTCAGCCACAACCACTTCCCGCTTATCACACAACCTCCCCGCCAGATCAACCACCAACCTAAACGTGCTCGGTCGGGCGGTAATTATGTGCTTGCGGATATCCGCCACAACCCTTGGATATACCTCTTAATCTTTCATGGCAGAGGCATCACCTGATCTGGCACCAACCGTGCCATCTCGTTAAACTTGGTGGCGTATTTCTCATGTGTCATTATTCCCGCCTCCAACTGCAAAAATTCTCTCTCGATCTTGTCCAACTCCCGGTGAAGACAAAACTTCCCAATCACCATCTTCTTTAACTCTGCCCACCTCATTCTCCCGATAGCCCTGCTACCCTCAGCTTGGACAATATTATTCCACCAACACAAAGCCGACTCCACCAACACAGTATCAAGAACAACTTTCATCTCTCTCACCCACCGGTGAGCAGTAGCAGTAGTACCATTGCCATCAAAAGTTAGGGGCTTCCATCTTTGAAATGTCCCGTAGTTACAGCCTCATGCTGTCTTAGGCACAGGCTCTTCTTCTTCCTCCTCATCATAGAGACAACCGTCTCTATCTCCGATTACTCCTTTCCTCCCGAGGACCTGTTCCTCTCCTCTCTCTCTCCTTACTTTACAGCATTTATCACTTCGGTCACCACAAACGGTAAGATCGTCAGCATGACCTGAACCTCCTCTACAAGAGCCTCCTTCACTGAGGCTCTCAAGTTAGCACTCATCCCCAGCCTCCGAATGAGGGGTCTCGGGCTTTTCATGAGCCACCTCTTTAGCTTTAAGCCTTCCTCTCGTGACCCTTGGTCCAACACCACGTCCACCACGACCTCCACCACGTGAAGCTTTTGAAGCTCTACCACCGGTCATCCTCAAACACGCTATAAGATTCAAACATTAACACGGTCATTCAAGGTAATAGCTTAGTTTATGTCAAGTATAGTAAGTTCCTAATTACAGTGGACAGTTGTGATTAGCCACTTACTTTACTCTTTATACCTCAAGCATTTCCTATCTTGACTACATCAATATCTAAATCTACTAAAAGCACATAAACCACATAACATGCGCACATAATACCAGTTAACATTAAAAAAAACTAATGGCACGCAGCTACTCGGACTGGCATACCTTACCTTTATCCCATTTTCAGTTTAAGTTTAGGTTTCTTTTGAAAATTTTAACCCGTTTCACTTAAACTTTGGCTCTGATACCAACTTGTAAGGGCCCGTTTCCGGGACGCTTACAGACTTTCTTTTAAAAAATACCTAATGGCACGCAGCTACTCGGACTTTCTTTACTTTCCTTTTATTAATGCATGCATTCTTTCATTCATTACGTTACTCTTTTCATGATCTTCCGCTTTACGTTACATTATACTTTTCATATACATTCATAAACATAACACGTAAAGCCACCGAAAATAAAAGTACATAATAAGGAACATAAACATACCCATACATAAGCATATCATCATCACACATCATCATCATACATGACATAACATACATCATCCATCATCATAAATTCATCTTACATTACCCCCGGGAACATCCCAAGTCAAAGCTTAAACTTTATATTTTCCCTAAAATTCATAAAATAATTCTAAGTCTTAGGCGCATGGGCACTATGTAGGTGCATGGGCACTATGAAGGCGCATGGGTACTATGCATGCGCATGGCCTTTTGGGCGCATGGGAACACTTAAGCGGATGGGAAAGTTCTAGGCGCATGGACACTATTTGGGTGTACGACCCAACATAATAATTTCGGGCAATTTCTAAGCGCATGGGCACTATGCAGGCGCATAAGTGTCTGGGCGCATGGGCTTTTCAGGCGCATGGGCTTTTCAGGCGCATGAACACTTAGCCAAATTCAACCTATTCTTAGGCCTATGCATACTATTTGGGTGCATGAGCTTTGGACGCATGGGATCACACTTAGGCAGATATGACCATTAGGCGCATATGCCAATCCAGAAGCATGGGCAACTAACATGCACTATAATCATCATAATTCAGTCCTGATCATCAATCTAACATGTTTTAAGCTTAGTTCTAACATTGTAAGCAATAAAACATGAACATGGAATCATCACAACATTATAATCACCCAAAATCATAACCCACCCGCATTTATACACACATATACATACGGGTGTAACACCCATTTAAACAAAAACATACAATCGTGCATTTGCAGCCCCAAAATCAGTTAAAATATGTAAAAAGAGGGTTGTAGAACTCACCTTATGCAACTTTCGGATGAACCTCCTCAAACCTGTATGCACTTTGAGTTCCACCACCTAAAACCCACCAAAAGACAAACCCGAACACACATAAAAATACAACCGAGGCATAGGCCGGCTAAGAACAACTTAAAATGATGAATTCTTACCTTGAATTCGAATTTCGTTCTTGTTCTTCTTCAAAACCGAAGCTTCTCTTCTCTTTCTCTCTCTAAAGCCGAAAGAAAAGGTGATGCGCAGATAGAGTGGGAGGTCATGCCTACTTTTACACCAACTTTTATAAATTTTTGTTTTTTTGATACTTTTAACCTCTTAACTTAGGTCAAATTGTATTTTTTTTCTTTTTCTTCACTCTTATTCTTTCTTCCTTGTCTATTAAAAATATCCGGGTGTTACAAAATGTCTCTTAGCGACTTATAATTGTATATTTGTACATAGCGGGTCAATTCTACGAGAGTGCTATGTATAAACTAGGTGCGTGTAAAATAATTTGAGCTGAACCGAGCCGAGCGGACATTTGCTCGTGTTTGGCTTGCTTACAAACCTATCTGAGCCGATTGGCTTGTTTAAAACCGAGCAGTTGAACGAGCGTTTTTCGAGCTAATTCCGAGCGAGCGTCTAGAGCTTTGAACAACTCATTTTGTTAAATTGGCAAATATTATAAAAAAGTAATATAATTTCAGCTTTTTTATCACAAATGAAGTAGAGATTATAACGGATTAATGAAATATGATTTTTGCTTCTTTTAGTTAAATAAATGGGCTTATTAGATTTTATGGATGATAATTTGATTAGTGATTATATATAGGCGTATTGTTTTTAACTAAAACAAGCTATAAATTTAATTAATTAGTAAGTTAAACATTAAAAACAAAAGCTTTTTGACTTGGGGTCTAAATTTTTTTCCCTCAACTTGGCATTAAAAATCACAGGTCAATAAAAGATCATCAAAACACGTTATATTATAAGGTTTTTATCTCCTTATAATTATAAAAGGTTTTTATCTAACAAATCAACTTTATATATAGATATTATAACAAAAGTTTATATTCCGTCAACTTTATCTAAAAAATCATCAAAACACATTATATTATAACTATATTATAATTACTCTTATTATAATTATTATATATATTATTACAACATGTCGGTGTCTCCAGGAACCTTTTTAACTTTTTAATTTGACCATCAAAATTTAATAACTTACAAATAAGCACAGCTAGCTTACTCTATGCATATACAATAACATTTATCTTCACAAAAATAGTATATCTTAGAGTTAAATTTTATAATACACAACAAAAGTAACTTAAAATTATTAATGTCTTTGTTTAAATAACGTTCTTTAAAACTTCTTTTGGAATTAAATTACAAGTTAAAACGAACTGCTATTTATTTCACGAAAGTTGGTAATATGCTTTTACAACCGTTGGTTGGTCTATCACGTAATTTATGCAATGTTGTTGAGACCGGATCGGACCGGCCGGTCCGACCGGTTTGACCGCGAATCGGAGGCTGGTCCGGTCCGGTCTGGTGTGACTCGTTTTGAAGTGGTCGAACCGGCCGGTTCGTCCCGAACAGCTGGTCGAACCGGGAAACCGGGCCGTTTTTCCTTTTTTTTAGTTTTAATGGGTAAAAACGGGGTGTTAAACCATAAATTAGTACGTCGGATATACAAATATAGTTAAGTTTTATATATAACTATAAAATATATATATAAATCATATATAAATTACTTATATTTAATTACATATATAAATATAATTAAAATATAGTTAAATCCGTCCGACCGATCCGACCACCAAACCAGTAAACCGTTTGGTTTGACGTCCGATCCGGTTCTGAAAACATTGAATTTATGTATATATCTAAGCAAACCATATTTTTGTATAATCGTTGGTTGATATATAACATCGATATACTATTATGTTTAAAACAGTTATGTAATTTCGACACATGAAACATGTAGATGACTTCTTTTTTATGCTAATGTATTTTTCATGAGGCGACAAAGAGATCCCCGCGGCAACGAGCGGGAGTTTGATTCTAGTTACTCTTATTTGTAAGGGTCGGTGGTGAGTATAATAAGTTTTTAACAAATCAACTTTATAATAGATATTATAACACCAAACTAGAACAAAAGTTTGTGTTTGGCTCGGTCGTTTGTGGTGTTGCCTTTTTTTTATTTTAATACTTATATGCCCCGGGTTCAAGTCTTGATGGGGTATCTTTTTTTTTTCTTTTTCTTGCAGTTTCATTTTAAATATGTTTTTTACAAAACAATGTTTTCAGAACCGGATCGGACGTCGAACCGGACGTCTTACTGGTTTGGTGGTCGGACCGGTTGGACCAAATTTAAATATATTTTAAATATATTTATATATGTAATTAAATATAAGTATTTTATGTATATATAAATTTTATAGTAATATATAAAACTTAACTATATTTGTATATCCAACACACTAATTTATGGTTTAACATCCTGTTTTTACCTACTAAAATTAAAAAAATCAAAAACCGTACCGAACCGGTCCGGTTTCCCGGTCCGACCATCGGTTCGGGAAGAACCGGCCGGGTCGACCCCTTAAAAACGATTCATAGCGAACCGGACTGACCACCGGACCGATCCCCAGTCGGATCGGCCAGTCTGATACGGTCGCGAAAACAATAGACAAAACATGCCCATCAACTTATATATATTTGTTTTCATATTTTCAATCTAATCTTAAACTTCAAAATCAAGCCTTTTTCAAATTACCTTTTACAAATATGAAACTTACTTTCTCATTACTTAATATACATATTTCTATTGATATAGATAAATAAAGTTTTAATACTGATTTATTTTAAATTTTTGTATTTCTTTTACTTATATAAAAGGAATTAAAAGTTATACAACACTCGATAGTTAGCATCATGCGTTGTGAGCCTCCAAACTCGGGTTCTATTTGTTTTCCACTGATATAAGTATCCGACAACCGAAACTATGGTCATCAACATCATCACGGTATTAAATTTGTTAAAAACAAAGTTGTGTTTGAGATAAGGTATTTTTCTGGTATCATAGGTTATACTGACTGACGGTAATGTATTGAAACTATGAAGAAGCTAAAATCAAACGAAGAACATCAATAGTGTTATATAAGTGTTTGATTAATTGCAACTTCATATGTTTCTTTTGTTTACTTAACCACATTAATTTTATCTTCACAATGCGCATAACAAAATTTACAAACACGCCGCATCATGTGGGTCTAATTTCTAGTTACATATAAGAAAAAAAAATTACGCTGACGGGTTAGTAAATCCAATCCTGCCAATAATAACGTATTTACATTAAAATGAGAATAATAAACTGTATTTATATACAAGTCTTAAAAGAACAAGTTACAACCTCTCAAAATTACCTTTATAAAGGTAAATGAAAGATCCTTTTTAATCCACTTAAATACTAAAGCACTTAAATACTAAAGGTAAATGAAAGCTATTTCTTAATACACTTAAATACTCGACATTGTTAAAATAAAAGTAAGTCATAGCATTTGAACCATCCTCTATCCTAAACTACCCTCAAAGGTTACCCTCAAAGGTTGTGACACCAACCTTTGAACCCTTTGCTACCCTAACATTTTTATATAATTTTTTAAACATATAATTTCATTAATTAAAAATAAATATATAATTTAAAATAAAGTAACTAAGGTTAAGTAAAAATTTAAAACACCTGAAAGTACAAAATAAAACCTAAGAGCATTCATAGTGGAGTATTTAAAAGTATCTATGAATATATTTGATATATTATATGGAATGATTTTGAGTGGTTATAAGTGAAGGAGAAAGAAAATATTATTGTGGATTGATATATTTAAAAAATCGTTATTCAGTTCTTACAAAATTTTTAATATTTTTAAAATGGTTGTGAGCAAAGGAGAAAAAATGTAATGATAAGTGTATAAAAATTATTATTTAATTAAAAAAAAGAAAAAATAAATTGATTTTAATATAATTATATAAATAAATGTCTTAAAAAACGCAAAGCGGACCCCACATAAAGTTATTTCACTTTTACATTGAGGTATTTTTGATAAGAACAATTCGGCACATCATCACACTACTCTACAAACATCTAGATATCGTGCTGTTTCATCTTTTTAACTTTTGAAATAAATATGTTAATTTGTAGTGTAAGAATAGGTTAAGTTTTTCTAAAAAAGTTCTACTACTATCGCTACAAAACGGCTATATGCAATCGTTGCCCAACATTCTTTCATCAAGCGATTACGAAACTAATTGATAAACCTGATTAACATAACGCATGTCATTCGAAACAATGTCGTATTTTTGTTGTTAAAAAAATGCTGAACACAACTCTCTATTTTTATGTCTTACAAATAAATATACATAAGCTTTTCTTTTAAATCATATAAACACCATCATATAGCAATTCTTTAAAACTATATATATATATATATATATATATATATATATATATATATATATATATATATATATATATATATATATATATATATATATCTTAATTACTAACTTGAATTTATATTTTTTATGCGTATGGTACAACTATATAATTTTTTATACCTAATACTTTTACACATCTTACAATTTAACCCTACAAAAATTCACTTTTAACTTTGTTACCCTATATTTTTCATCTCTAACCAAATTTTCATTTACGTTTCGTTCTAAATTTTGAGAGTTACACTTCGTAACGTGCACATGTGATTTAACGTTGTTACGTCTATTTCTTTCCGTTTAGTGGCCCCGTTTCAACACGCGGGTGGTCATAATTCGACTTATTTATTTTGTTTTTAATGTTTATGTTTCACGTGTAAAGTTTAATATTTTTACGTCTATTCTTACGTTCGGTTTGAATTTTTTCATTTTTCATTTTCTTTTAATACGAGTTTGTTCCGATGTTGTTGATTGTTAACGGTGGTCGGTGCTACTTGGCATGATTTTACGCCCCCGCCGCAACGCGGGGGCTTAGTACTAGTTATTGATACACCCATTTTATTGATACATACATATAGATATATGAAGAAAGATAAAACGATAAAATATTTTAATAACATAAATGAGTATTTGTATAACTAAACCCATAAATTATTATGTGATTCATTATTTATATATATGAAAAAGGAAGTTTGATGAACAGTAACCCATATTTGGGGGTACTTTTGTTATTTCACTCTCTCCTCGGTTATTGTGTTTGGGCTTTAAAGGTGATGAGATGTTGGGCGGTGGCGGTTTCTTCCATGGTTGCCCCTTTGTGGTCACTGGCCGTCCTCCACCCCAATGACGCTGTCGTTCACGTGTCTCTTCCTCCGGCGATCGTTGGGTATTTGCTTCTGTTCCAGGCTTGCTTCACCTCACCCTTCTGTCGGCCAAGAGACGCCTATGTCGGCGGTTGGGGGTTGGTGGTCGATGGTTTTGTTGGCTCCGGTGGAGCCGTTTATCGCCACCGTATGTGGATGGTGATGTGTCTCCGACGTCACCAGCGGTCTGTCGGCCGCCTTTGGTGGCGTCTGTGTGACCCTCAGGTTCGGTTCTTCCCATCTTTGCTCGGTTTTTGTGTCTCCGGGGATCCATGTATCGCCACTGCCAATAGATGGTTGCGCATGTTGAGGCTACCTTAGATCTGTCAGCTTAGATGTCGCCAGTGGTCTGTCGACCGCCTTTAGTGGTGTCCGCCTGATCCTCAGGTCCCATTCTATGCATTTTTTGCTTGATGATGACAACACTTGACGCGTCTAAGAGCCCTAATTAGGTTTTTGGTGATGCGTTTTGATCACCAACGTTGGTGATGTTATTGGGTCCACGAGATGTAAACAATACTTTTGGTGGCGTTTGGTCTTGATTGTGGTCGTCTGACCACCTCTGCACTCTACCTTGGAGTCGCTGTCTGAGGGTTTATTAGATATGTTATTTGGGGTTATTTTTTCGATGTTGCAAGTCTGGAATTTGAGCCTTTGTTTCTTTGTTCGATGATGACGAGAAAGCCTCACCTGAAAACCGAGTGCTTTTCCAAGTCCTACTACGATGATGAGCACCGCTTGCTTACTCCATCTACATCCTTATTTATGTTATTTTGGGTCTCTTTTTGAATGTTTAGAACGTTGTTTTTGTTCGATGATGATGACGCAACCATCTGAGAACTGTTTGCCTCTTTGCAAAAAACTGTTTTGCTGTCATTTGGTTTAAATTGGTTTAGTGATGATGACGGTGTCCTCATTTGAGAACCTTATGAATCCGGTCATCCCCATGAGGTTGTGGGTGGTTGTTTCACTTTGAATGTGTATGAGGCTTTGTATTAACATTTCTTTATGGACTTTAAACGTTGACGGATTATACTATGTAAACAAATACATTGCGATGGTTAAAGTGCTACAACCGGCTAACAGAAATCAACGTACGAACAGAAAACAACGTACGAATGAAAAAATGGGAAAGATACTTTCGCGCAATGCGCCTATTGGAATTCAGCTAGTTAAATAAACAATAAATAAGCATTAATACTAGCCACCAACTTAAATGTACTAAATATATTTTGAAAATTAAAAGATAACAGACTTCATTATAAAACCGTGTTGTATAGTTGACATACACCCCTTCTATCCCATTTAAGTATTAACCATACAATTACAAAGTTTACTTTGACTCGGTCCAAAGTCAACTCCTCCACTCTGCCTATATTATTACTCTTCTATCAATGCAACTCAAGCCACAGGAATAGATACTTAGAAACATGGGTAAATTAATGCACAACACACAATGAAACACTCAAGTCACCCTCATCACCTGCAGTTATCAACAAACCAAAACCACTGCACCTGTGCAGGCTGCGGCCTTGCGATCTTGCCATCGGACCACATCTACGCCTGTGCACCGTGCAACTTTTTCCTGCACGTGTCGTGCTCGAAGTTCCCCGAGCTAATCACCCACCCGTCACACCACCAACACGCACTTTCTCTTCTCCCAACATCTATCTACCCTGGGGGCTTTTTTCGATGTGACGCGTGCACTCAGCAAGGGACCAGGTTTAGCTATCATTGTCAGTTTTGTGACTTTGACTTGCATGTTTTGTGTGCTTCTAAGCCCCTTTCGGTTAACCACCCGTTCCATCCGCACCCGCTTCTACTTACTTTCTCATCTCCTTACGGTGCAAAGTCGGGTTTCTCGTGTGATGTGTGTCGTAACATAGGCTCACCCGATCAGTGGCTCTATCGATGCGTTTCTTGTGAGTTTGATGTTCATTTGCACTGTGCCAATGCCAAAATGCAGCCTCCTTTACAACATAGTCATTCCTATCCGGGTGCATCTTCCGTACCCCATCAAAACCAATTCGTCTCGCCACAAACGCTTTCACATAGCATGAGCACCACTCATGCTCAAAGTTACCAGGGTCCCCTAGGGCCACAAGTATCCGTTGGGGTTCAAAGTTACCAAAGTCCCCAACAGATACAAGTGTCTGGTGGGGTCCAAAGTTACCAGGGCCCCTCACAGGCGCAGGGGCAGCCACCTGCTCCTGTTCAAGGTTACCAGACCCCGGCACAACCACAACCACCAGCACCTGTCGGTGCTCAAGGTTACCAGGTGCCACAACAATCTCCGGTAGCCAATCAGGCACTTGGTAACGGATTGGTGGATGTAGCTGTGACGGGATTGGTGGATGGTATGATGCAGCAACTTGGACAGAATTTAGTCCAAAGCCTTACAGGAGGTGGTGGTGGAGTTGGCGGCGACGGCGGCAATGGTGGTGGTGATGTAGTAAACATTAACTTTGACTGCAGTGCTACAACTGAAGACTATGGTAACTAAGATTTGTGAATGTAACGAATTTTTATTTCATTTTCCCCAAGTGTATGCAATGTTACCTGCTTATGCAATTCTATTCTGCTTTGAATATTTAGTGATTATAATTTATCATCTATCTGGTAGCTAATCAGCAAATTATTCAAAGGCTACATGGAATCTGAAGAACACTAGCAACTTCACAAAAATAAAACTTTGAAATATTTTAGTAGTATAAGGAGAATAAAATTTAGATTGCTCTATATTTGTTTTTCTGACAGATATATAGCTAGTTTGTATAATCAATAATTGACTAAGAGCATCTTCAACAATATGACTGATCAAACACCCTTACACCCTAAAACATAATACTTTATTTTCACACGAGAAAATTATAAAAATAGTCCCTTTGTTTTGATCATATTACAAGTTTAATTTTTATATTTTCAAATTTTCAAATCTAGTTCAAACATTTGAAAATTTGTTGCGAATTAAGTCCTCACCGTTAGTTTCCGTTAGTTTTTAATAATCTAGGGATTGAATATGCAATATGGTCAAACCATAGGGACCAATTGTGCAATTTTCTCCAAAAATAAAAAAAAACAACTAAAAAATCAAATTTAATTTAAAAGATTCAAATAAACTCCAATAAAGAAATCCAATAATCGTTAAAAAATAGTATAAAGGTTAAAAAATCAAAACAAATTTAAAAAGTAAATAAAAGTAATAATAAAATGCATATAAAAAGAGAAAATGAGAAAATGAGAAGTATGCTCAAATTTTATTTTTTTATAATTATTTTTTATGAAGTTCAGTTGTTATGTTTAAATCAAAGAATCCGAAAACCTTGTGAAGTATAAATCCAAAAAACGAAAAATGAAATCGAACTGTTTTTTATTTAACTTTAATATGATTTTTTCAATATTTATTTTGAATTTTATAAATCTTTTTTCGGTTGTATATTTAATTTTCGTTTGGTTTGTATTTGATTTTTACTTTAATCGCATGCTTGTTTTTCAATACTTGTCGCTTTCTCTTTTTACATGCGTTTTATTTTTACTTTTATTTAGTTTTAAGTTTGATTTGATCTTTTAAACTTTATTTTATATTTTTAAATTATGGAATTTTATTATTGATGTTTATTTGAATTTCTTATGTTTGATTTTAATTTATTTTAAGCTTTGATTGATTTTTATTTTTATTTTTAATATTAGAGCAAATTGCATAGTTAGTCCTTATGGTTTAACCATATTGCATATTTAGTCTCCAAATCGTTAAAACTAACGGACACTAATGGTGGGGACTAAATTTGCATTGAACTTCTAAATGTTTAGACTAAATTTGTAATTATAAAATCTGGGGACCAAACTTACAATTTGATTAAACTACAAGGACTATTTTTTCAATTTTCACTTTATTAAAAAACTATATTCTAACACCCATATACCTTCTAAAAATATATATTTAAATATTGTTTGTGTGTGTGTGGTCCCACTGAAGCCAGTTTGGGCTTGTCTGAAAATTCGGGGGGATGAGATCTCTAACGTGGACGGGGGCACTTGTACGCCAACGCGCAAGCATATGAGAGTTGTTGAAGATGCTCTAATGCATACAAGTAATAAAAGAGTATGTATGAAAGAACAAATAGAATATGAAAGATATTAATTCAATAGATAGTATTAAGAACATAAGACCCCGCGTTGTTGTGAAGCCGTAAAATGATAAAAAAATAAAAGCTGAAACTTTACAAAGGACAGATCGCTCCTTAAAGTGGACGTTGATAACACACACATATATGTATATAAGAAAATCGAATATTATACATTGTTGGTAACATATGAAACCTTATATATAACGGAAATACTGTGTGGCATTAGGGGCGTAAAACCATGTAAAAATTAATGTCAGATAGTGTCGCGAATTCGATCGTTGAGGGGTTGTTGATGATATATGTAACTGCGGAATTTAATTTATTACATATCATCAAATAATAAAAAATATAATTATTGAAACTTTTAGAGGTAAATATTATTTTCAATTTTTTATAGACTTTACTTAAAGGGTTTCAAAATAAGAAACTAACCGTATATTTAATGACAAAATATAACAAAAATCAAATAATAAAAGTGACCTAGAGTTAAATTAGTTAAATGATCATGAACCAAGCACTTAAAATCACAATAAAATCTAACATTGTACATTTGTCAATTAGAGATGGGTAAAAAACTAGTTCGACTAAAAAAACCGAAACCGGTTTCAAACGAAAACTTGTTTGGCCCAAACCGACCCGCATCGCCGGTTTTCCTTCGATTTTCTATATTTTGGACCTCAAACCGGTTTTCAACCCGATTCCTAAACCGGTTTTTTTAAAAAATAGCCGTTATGTAACGTTAACATAACCGTTTTTTCACTTTGATCTTAAGAGTTAAAGTATTAAATGAATTTAATTTTAAGTCGTTTGTAATGTTTCTATGTTTTAATTTATATAAATCATAAATATCTTTTACAAAAAAAATATATAAATGCGTCTTGTGATTATAAAAACAAGTAGTTGTGTATAATTTACCATCTCTCATAATTTCGTTTATTATTTCATAGTTTATAGCTTTAATTACTTTGTAATGATTATTAAAAAAACCAAACAAGTTTGAGCCCGAACCGATTTCCAAATCGACCCAAATCGGCTTATATAGAATCGGGATTTCCAAACCTAAAATCAGTTTGAAACCCGAACTAGTTTGAGGCTAACCAGTTTTGGCTGATTTTGACCAAACCGGTTTCTAAAAAAACAATTTGTACACCACTAGTATCACTACATCATTACAAACAACTATTACAAAACTTGATAACTCAAACGAGAATATGAGTCTATAGCACCAACCATCACTGTGTGTCACCACCATCTAGTCCTTGCCAAGTGCCAACACCACTCACCATATTTGCTGCCTACAACGCCATCGTAGGTTGGCCGATCCTACCTATAGTTTTCATTGCTTCCATCCATCATCAATACCACACAACTGTCACGATTTTTAACACCACTTACATAACTACCGCCATTACAACCATCGTCACTATTGTTGATGTCATCTACACGTTCGTGGCTAACGTCACCACTGTCGCAAATGGACATAATGTTCTCCCTATCATCACAACCATGGGCGATCCGGAGGGCTAATTGGGCGACCTCCCAGTACACAATCTAATCGTGGGCTTGAAATTTTTGTAATTTTTTTATATGTGAATTTATATATTTTAAAAAACTACTAGGTCATTACCAAATTCAATAACAGTTTAATCAGTATAGTCTATTTAACCTAGAAACTCATTAATATTTTAATTAGCTTAATCCACTATCATTAATCAAATCTAAGCCCATTTTAAAAACGTTAGAAGAGCCTTACGATTCGGTTAAGTAAGTTAATCAGATTATTTTGCTACAATATTTTTATTTATTGGTATAACAAGTGTTGTCACGTTAGACTTTTTACAAACGGGTTATAGATATTATATTATAAAGATTCAATTTTTTGATTTTTTTCTACTCGCCTAGGGCTAAAAACTTTTCAAGGATTCTAGAGGACATTATGATCACAACACTACAACTGCCATCATTGTTGCCACCAATCTTGTCACCAACACCACCTTAACAATTATCTTCACCTCCGCTGTCCGCCACCAACCTTGATCAAAATATAAAGCATGTGAGCTCATTTTTGTTGGATATTTTAGTGTAATTTGAGATTGCGTATGACATTCAAATAAGAGTGCACGCTTATTTGAATGTCATCGGGCCTAGCGGGGGATCTAAGGGGGCAGCGCCCCCGAGAGAAGCGGGGTCCAAGGGGCAGAGCCCCTGGCTGGGGTCGAGCTGTCAGGTCAGCTTTGAAATTTTTATTTTTAGACAAAAGCCCTTCATCGAAAATACATTAGAAATTTAATTTCGGGCCAAATATGCATTCGTGGAACTTGAGGGACTAAAGGTGTAATTTACCCCAAGAAGCAGTTTTCTTGAAAACTAAAAATACGCTCCTGCATATTCGGTTTCGAAATCTCCTGAAATAAATTCGATTTCTTGATCTTCTCAAAATTGCTCAATCAAAAATCCATACGAAAATCTAGAATCAATCTAATTTTATCCAATCAAACGTTGGTAGACACTCCAATTGTTTGATCTGAAAGTGATCACATGACTTCAGATTTATCCAGTAATTTTCAAGAATTCCCAAACAAGGATCAAGCAATTTCGTGATGATGGCTGGTGAATCGGTGAGTGATATGACATCAAAGTTTGTGAAGTTGGCGAAATTTGAAGGAACGGATTTTTGGCGTTGGCAAAAGAAGATGCAGTTTTTGTTGACAACTTTGAAAGTGGTGTATGTGTTGACAACCCCGGTGCCAGGGGAAGTGCCGGATGAAACTATCGAACAAACAAGGAAAAGGAACAAATTCTGGAATGATGATTTCATTTGCCGTGGCATAATTCTAATGGTATATCTGACACTTTATTTGATATTTATCAAAATGTTGAATCGTTAAAAGAACTGTGGAATACGCTTCAAGCCAAGTATATGATTGAAGTTTCTCAAGCAAAAAATTCTTGGCAAGTGATTTCATGAATTATAAAATGGTGGATGGGCATTCTATGATGGAACAATACAACGAGTGTTTGGGAATACTCAGTAGGTTTGTACAACATGGGCTAAAAATGGATGAATCCATGCCACTGCATCCATCATAGATAAACTCTCACCTTCTTGGAAGGAATTTAAACATAGTTTGAAACATAAGAAGGGTGAATACAACATTGTTGAATTGGGAAGTACTATTAGTATTGAGGAAGGTTGTAGAAGAATGGAAAATGTTTGGGTGAAGGAAAAGGACAAAGATATCGGTGGGTCCTCGGTTAATGTTATGGAGGAAATTGGTCTAAGTTCCAAACAGGGTAACAACACGAACAATAAGAAATGGAAATTCCAGGGTGGTGGTAACAAAAAAGGTTTTATGAAAAGGGAAAACAATCCAAAGGTAGTGGATGTTGGAAGTGCGGGAAACCGGGGCACTTCAAACGTGATTGCCGTGTTGGAAAGCGCAAGAACGAATCTAAACTAGTGGTGCATCCAACAAGGATCCAAAGCAAGCAGGTCAGATTTTAACTTTAGAAAATAATTCGGAGTTGAATTATGTTTCTTTAATTTCTGAAGCATGTTATGTGCAGGATGATTACATTGCTTGGTGGTTCGATTCTGGAGCGACGAGTCATGTTTGTAAGGACCAAAGATGGTTCAAGGAACTTACAACAATCGATGACGGACGTGTATTAAAAATGGGGAATGTCGCAACAGAACCGATCCAAGGAATAGGACTAGTCGAGCTTACTTTTACTTCTTGAAAAACTATTTGCTTATGTAATGTATTGTTTGTGCTTGGCATTCGGAAAAACTTGTTATCCGGTATAGTATAATAATTGCGGGTACAAACAAGTGTTGGAATCCGACAAGTATATTTTGTCAAAACATGGTTCCTTTGTTGGATTTGGTTATCTATGTAATGGTATGATTATGTTAATTTGGATGTGACTTTTAGTGATAATTTTGTTTGCATGATGATTCTACATCTAGTGTAAATTTGTCTAAATCTGAATTATGGCATGCTAGATTAGGACATGTACAATATAAACGACTTAAGAAAATGTCTCAAATGAGCTTAATTCCGGCCGTTAACTTAAGAAATGAAAAATGCCATATTTTCAAGTTGAATAAAATAACTAAAAAACCATTCATGCAACATGTCACTAGGGAAAGTAAACTGTTAGAATTAATACATAGCGATCTATGTGATTTTCATGGCACACCATCACTAGGTAACAAGAAGTATGTTGTAACATTTATAGATGATGCTACTAGATTTTGTTATGTTTACTTGTTACATACAAAAGATGAAGGTTTGGAAAAGTTTAAAATCTATAAACAAGAAGTAGAGCTTCATTGAAGTGAGTTGATCAAAACTCTGCATACGGATAGAGGTGGTGAGTATTTTGATCCGGAATATTTCCAATCAACTGGAATAATACACCTTACCACGGCTCCTTATACACCAGAACATAATGGTGTGGTAGAAAGAATGAATAGAACTCTAAAGGAGATGGTTAATACCATGTTGTCACATTCGGGCCTAAATAATGGGTTTTGGGGTGAGGCTATATTGACAGCCTGTTATTTGCTAAACAGGGTTCCTAATAAAAGGAACAAGACTACCCCTTTTGAGCTTTGGTATAAAAAACCACCTGAGTTACTAAAACTGAGAGTTTAGGGTTGTAGAGCCGTGGTAAGGCTCAACGATCCTAAGATAAGGAACTTAGGGGAAAGAGGTATAGAGTGCATATTCATTGGGTATGCTAAGCATTCGTTCGCTCACATGTTTTATGTAATAGAACCGAATGACTATGTGTCTGTGCATACGGTTATCGAGGCAAGAAGTAGGAATGCAGAATATGGTGAAGAAAGATTCACATCTATACCTAGGCCAAATGATATGAATCCTAGTTTAAAGACTTCGGGTGAAAACAAAAATGTACCTTCAACTAGCACTGAACCAAGAAGGAGTACAAGAGAAAGAAAGGCCAAGTCTTTTGGTAATGATTTTCAACTTTACTTAGTTGAGGGATCTAGGAATGAAATTAATTTTCAATATCAATATTGTTTCAATGTTGATGAGATCCAAAGACATATAGTGAAGCAATGGCTTCAAGGGATGTTGTTTTTTGGAAAGAAGCCATTCAAGATGAAATTGATTCTATCTTGCAAAACAATACATGGAAATTGGCAGATTTACCCCCTGGTTGTAAACCTTTGGGAAGTAAATGTATCTTTAAGAGGAAGATGAAGGTGGATGGTATTATAAGTAAATGGATCTTCAAGAGGAAGATGAAGGTGGATGGAACTATTGATAAGTTCAAAGCCAGATTGGTAATCCAAGGCATTAGACAAAAGGAGGGTATTAACTTCTTTGATACATATGCTCCTGTGGCAAGGATATCCACCATTAGATTATTATTAACACTTGCTGCTATACATAATCTTGTAATTCACCAAATGGATGTGAAGACTGTATTTTTAAATGGTGAATTAGATGAAGAGATTTACATGAAACAACAAGAAGGGTTTGTTATACCTAGAAATGAAAACAAAGTGTGTAAATTAATTAAATCTCTTTATGATCTGAAACAAGCACCTAAATAGTGGCATCAAAAGTTTGATGAGGTTGTATGGTCTAATGGTTTTGTTTTAAACCAAGCAGACAAGTGTGCTTATAGCAAGTTTGATGCTTTTGGAAACGGAGTCATGATCTGTTTGTATGTAGATGATATGTTGATCTTTGGCACTAACCAAGATCAAGTTGATAAAACAAAGGAATTTTTATCATCTGAATTTGCTATGAAGGATATGGGGAGGCTGAGGTGATCTTATGTCACACCCTGGCCGACGGCGGAATCATCGGGGCAGACGAATGGGAGATGATTGCTCATAGCACATGGAACTAATTAAGTTGAAATATTATTAAATATCATTATTTATTAAATATTACAAGACAAATAAGTAAGTACAAAACAATCAAGATACAGACAGAAATATAAGACTTTCAATTAATCTAGGTCCAAGTCCTATATGAGCACAAAAGATCTTCAAACATCAAACCTGAAACATGATGAAAATAAAAGGTCAATTAAAAAATAGTTGGTGAGCTTCCAGGTTTTCATACATAATATAACAAGGTTACAAGTAGCACTTCATGTCATAGGTTATAAGTTAGTAAGGTTATAGAACACATATCGTTACAACCAAACCTCGACTTGATTACAAGTATATAAGATTGGCTAAGTGTACTTGGTTCCCATGATGAACAAGCATACGTCATCAGGAGCGGCAATACATCGACTTTAGCACCAATAGGCTTGTCAGGCCCAAAGATCTAAGACGTCGTCAGGCTAGCAATATTAATGATTGTAAACAAAATATGTATCTCATATAAGACTTACAATAACACAAATAACCTTGACAAAAGGTAAAGATGAATTGCATGTGCATTTACAAGGATCAAGATGTTTACAAGTGTAAGTTTATAAGCTTAACATGTTTCACCTCAAAAAGTGTGAAATAAAATAAAAAGAGGCATGGAGAACTCACTTGGAAAATAAGTATAAGAATGATGATAAGAGATTAAACGAGGCTCCAACGATTTCTTTTACAAATTACTTAAATGTATTGATTCCAAGATCCAGTTGATAATAAGATTAATAGTTAGGCATGAACTAGGGTTTCAATTGGAATTTAGGGGTTTTATAATTACATTTAATAAAATATAATAATACAATCGTTTACGTTTTGGTTTAAATAAAAAATATATATATAAAATATTTAAGACCAGAGATAAAAAGATCAATGATTAAATTTTATTAATTCAATAAAGAGTAAATTCAATGTGTGAAAAGAAATAATTAATTAATTATTTAAAATTTGATAAAGATAATTGAATACATATTTAAATGACTTGTAGGATAACTTATAATTATTTAAATCATTTTATTAAGTTTTTAAACCTTTTAAATGATTTTTATAAAAGTATTACAATATCCAAAGCCTTAAAATAGGATGAAGAATAATAGAAAATTATCTTGTTATATTAGTTTCAAGAGTCTAAATAAAAGTTATAGAATAAATTTATTAATATGATACAACATGGTTAAATGGTTAGATGATAATTAACTATTAAATAATTATTTAAATAACTATTTGAATAATGAGTTATTTAACATGTGACTCCTAATGTTTTGAATAATTTAAATTTGGACCATAATAGATCTTTAACATTTAAATTACCTAAAAGAATTATTAATACTTTATAACTTTTGTTATTCTTTAAAAAGACTAATTTAGAATCATAAATTTTTACTACCTTTAAAATTAATTTAATAATTTCTGGAAAATTTTAATTATCACAATAAGTTTTACTTTGATTAAATAACATATTAATATATATTCTTGAAGTTTAAAATGTATAAAAATGACCAAAAATAAATAAATAAAATGAATGTTGGAGGCCGGGTTCGAACCCGTGACCTCTTGCATTCATGGGTGAGTTGGTTAACGGTTGGGCTAAAGCCCAGATCTATTAATAAGTCCCATTAAAATGTTTAAAAGTATTAGTTGCAAGAATCCCCAAATTTTCTCAAGAACCCTAGATCGAATCGAGTCAAATTGAACATCAATTCAGATATGTTAACCAAATTAACATTAGGGCTTTGTTTCCCCATGTTAAAACAGTACAATGATGTACGAAACTTACGTTATTGAGTTCGAATTGATGAGAAAGATGATAAGGATAGCCGCGACTAAAGCAAAGCTGATTTGAGATCCAAACGTTGTTGATTATCAAATTAATCTTGCAGATATAACTTAGAGTGCTATCTTCATTACTGAAAATCCGGTGAAGCACTCCAAGACTAGCACATTGACATCAGGTATCATTTCATTAGAGACATTCATGAGAAAAATCTAATCAAGTTAATCAAGTTGATTCAAATGAACAATATGCTGATCTGTTTACCAAAGCTTTTGATGAACAAAGGTTTAAGTATCTCATAAGCTATTGGGATGATAAACATTGATTAATCTGATCTCTTTTAAAAACCATTTTAAAATGTAAGTCTTGTGTCAATACAATTTAAGCACTGTTACAAGAAATTCTCTCTGAAATTTTCTAAGTGTAAATTCATTCCGAAGAGAATTAACCTTCGGAAGACATTCTCATATCTTCCGAAGCATAATTTTCAAAGGATAACTTTCTTCTCGGAAAAATTCTTGGTCTCGGAAGAAGCGATTGATTGTATATCAGATCTACTTCCGAAACTTACAATTTCTCTATTCGGAAGCAACTCTAACCTTCAGAAGCAAAGATTTGGCTTCGGAAGTAAGAATTGCCTTCGGAAGACAAGTTACCTTCAGAAATGTTTTACACTCGGAAGAGAGATTTCACTGTGTAACGTAAATTTCTTGGGCCCCACACTGTAAAAAGAAAAGATTTTGTTAATGATGTCGGATTATTTAACTGATTTTAACCTTACCGCCACTGTCATTTCATCCACTAAAACATCACATCACCTTATCCTTACCCCCATTACCGCCTTTCCACAATCTTTTAAATAATCTCGACTGTTCACTTCACTCTCTTACTTGCAAATTTTACAGCCCTAGAAATTTCTCCTACTAAACTTTACAGCTCAAATCATCCCCATTCAACTTTCCAAATGGCCTTCAACCCTCAGCACAACCAAGTCGCACTTCTTGATTCATCAAGAGATGCTGACTTCTCAGATATCATCTCCTTTCTAATCCAATCTTCCTACTACACCGCTCTGACTGTAACCCCATAATTTACTCAAACCATATGTCTAAATTTTAGGCAAATGGTCAGATTGAAACCCTAAACGGGGTTGTGTCATTAGATCGAGCATCTGTGGCCAGGAGTTGGTCATTTCGGAACAGATCATCAGGGAGCATCTAGAGCTTCATGATGAGGGCGCTCCAACGGAATTCCCCAAAGCAGATTTGGACAATTCTTATCTCCAAATGGGATATGGGGGAGACGTTAGCAGATCAACTGTCTACAAATTCAACTTCTCGTACAAATGGAAGTTCCTGCTATACGTGGTCCTTCACTGCTTGTCAAATAAATCTGGGGGATGGGATCAAATCCCATATGAACTTGGGTGCCTTGTTCATGGGTTGGTAAAACGCCTCCGCTTCAACTATTCAAGATTTGTGCTGACTAACCTCATGGGAAATCTTCAGAAGGATACATTCTTCATGTATCCCAGGTTTCTCTAGCACATAATCAACTGCGAGCTGGAGCAGAGCAAGCTTGTCTATGCAGCTGCTCTGACTGCTCCTCAAATGAGGCCGACCATCTTCAAGACTTTGAAGAGAGTGTCCACCAACTTCACAGGAAGAGATACTGCACTTCTTCCAGGTATGACTGAGCCAACGGCTCCTGGTGACATCCTTGTTAACCCCACAGGTGATGAACCCACACCAGAAACTACCCCCATAATGCCAACACTACTTTCTCCACCCATCACCATCACTTATCAAAGACGCCCCAAACGAACCCTTGTTCAATCTACTCTGATTGAACAAGTTCCTCATGTTTTACCCAAAAAGGCTAGAGTGGAACAAAGGGCTCCCACTCAGCCTGAGGTCCAACCATTCTTCACAATTGACCTCAATATGGGTCTTGAGTCTCCTCAGTCTCAGACCCATGAGCCCACAACCTAAGCTGAAAGCCCTTAGGGTGAGTCTCTATACTCCCTGAGCAGCCAAAAAGGACAACCCTATCACAGGCTCAATACCTTTAGATTTGATCAAAATCCCGGGTCATTAGGTTTCACTTCCATATCCTTTACTGACCTTTTAATTGGAACTGATGAAGAGATTATGTCTCTTAAGGGCAATGAAGTGATCCACAACACCCTCTCAAGGATCAACAGAGCCTAGAGAGACCTCTTGTCTCTAGCCC
Organism: Flaveria trinervia; assembly: GCA_025506515.1. Lineage (NCBI taxonomy): Eukaryota > Viridiplantae > Streptophyta > Magnoliopsida > Asterales > Asteraceae > Flaveria > Flaveria trinervia. Next base: position 8,104,385 of record CM046453.1, read on the forward strand.
CCATCAGCAAAGCCTTACCGAGGTGAGTCCCACTGATGTGGAGGGGACTCATGTAGATTAGTTGTCACTACTAGAGGATTCTCATGGATCCTCAGGACAGTGGTAACATCACTGAGACTGAATCTACGATAACCATGCCCTTTGATGGCTCTGAAAGAGACATCTTTGAGCAAGGGAAACCAAGGTGCCCAGAAACCATATCTGGTGGTGAGGATGAACATACAAGGTATGTTACCTCATCTCCCCGTGATTCTTTACAAGAAGATGAGGGAAGAATGCAACTTACCATCCAAGACCTACTTTCTAAAGTCTCAAATCTTGAATCCAAGGTTAAGACTTTAGAGGATAGGTCTGCCACTCAGCAACTTGAGATTGAAACTCTCAAGGCCAAACTAGCTGAGAAACAGATTGAGAGGTCTGTTAGGCATGTACCCTTCAGGTCTCCTTGACCTCTTCCTCTAGCTCATCAAGCTCTCAGGATGATGCTACCAAAAAAGGGGAGAGTGTTCAGACAAAGTCAAAGACAAGAGGAAACCCAAAGTCAAGCTCTCACTTCCTTAAGATCAAAATATCCTGTGCAACAAGCTTCAATCTTCCTGAGCCTCTTCCAGTTGTTATTCAAGTGGATCAAAGGCTCCAAGATCTCAATAGGTTCTTTAACAGTTCCTATTGGAATCTCTCATAGAACAGCCAAGCCCTGATATGTCTGTGATCTACTTCAGAGCTCAAGAGCTTCGGAGGTTAAATGCAACCTTCTACCACTATTGAGGAAGTTGGTCAACCTAAGGTCCAAGTGGAACCTAAGATTAACTTCGAAAGGAAACAAGGACTAATGGCCTAACAACTGAAACTGTTGGGACAGATAGTGCATTTTTACAGACTTCCGAAGCACAATTCAAAGCCTCGGAAGAACAAGTTCAAACTTCCGAAGCTGAGATTGCTGCTGCGAAAGGACTATTCTCATTATCCGATGATCTAATAGTCACAGATGTAATTCTAGAACTCGCATATGAGGTTAATAGAGAGGATTTTCTCACTCAACCTTTAGCTCCAACATCTGCATTAACTCCAGCTCCCATCTCTACTACTCAACCTGAATCTCTATCCAAGAACCCCTAAAGTCTAGTACTTCCGAAGACATCAAAGGAAAGAGGAAGATGACTTCGGAAGAGCTTCAGGAGGAAGAAAGGTTGAAGAAACTCAAAAGAAAAGGTGGGATGACAACTGGAAAACTGTTAGCTGCAAGTACCAAAGCAGCTGCAGCCAACCAGGAGGCAGTCAACAACCAAAAAAGGGTAGAGATTATCGATAACTTGTTAGTCTAGAAGCTGAAACTGAGGATGCACTCCTGCTACCATTAGAGGAGTTAATAGAGCTGGAAAAGGCAACCTTGCTCCTAAAATAGCAAAAACAAAAAGCTGCAAGGTTGGCCTTGGAAGAAGAAAGGGAAAGAAAGGAAAAGGAAGCTGATCTACAGCTCAGGAGGGACAGGATAACTTTCCTAACCTCGAGAGGTTTCTCTCAAGAAGAATTATCTCCACATAACAATGATACGATCTTATGGCTTTTCAACAAAGAGCAAGATCAAATGGAGAAAGAGAGAAAGAGAGTTGAAAGGAAAAGCTTTGAAGAAGAAGAAGAAGGAAGAAGAAGCAGGACTGACCGCTGCCAAGAAAATAGGTGAGAAAGCATGGATGAAAAGCTATCTCAGAGCTCATGGCTTCTCTGGCAGGCAGGTGGGTCCTATGTCAGAAAAGACTCTCCAGCGACATGTCAGCGACATTAAAGCTGATATTCGCACGGGGAAGAGGAAGGAGATGTACAGAAGGGGACAGGGGATAACCTTCAAAGCAACCACTCAACCCAAACTCCAAACCCAACCACAACCTGAAACCATACCCTTCCCTCTCCCCATCAAAACCGAACCAACCACTGAACCATACACCCCTGAACCTACACCATCACTCTTACCAACTCCTTCACCTCAACCACCTAAACTTCCCATCCTCCAACCCAAAACTCTAGCCAGAACCCAAACACCTCAACCTACCCATCAAACCATTAAACCATCCCCTCAGCCTTCTAAACATCTCTTCTTAGAAGAATTTAAGTAGTCAAGACAAAGCTCATAAAATGTACAACTCTGAACGATATCTCCTGGGAGGAGGATTCTGTCAAATTAACCTATGTTGACGGATCCTCAAGTTCCCTCACTAGAGATCAATTTCTTGATCTGTCCAAAGGAACATTGGACCAAGCTACAAATCTCCTTGGCCTCAATTCAGACACTTTGAATGAGAAAGAAAATAAGTTAAGAAGAAGGCTGGTGACTCTACTGGATACGAAGAAAACCGACAGGGTGCCAAGACAACCTCTTGCACCTATAAAGAAGATCATCCGGTGGAGGTTCGAAGACTCTTCTCACAACTTTGTTGTTAAAAGAGAGAATGGAGAGCTCAACAGGCTGAGTGCCTCATATCTGCTACACTTAAGCAGATTTGATATTGCTGAGTTAGCAGAGAAGACATTCTCCAACCCTTCAAACTCTGAGATAGTTGCCCATATCAGAAATCATCTAGGCAGCCTTCATATGGCCGAGCTAACTGCTAGAAGCAAGGTTGAAGCAAAGTTGAAACTGAGAGAGGAGGAGGAAAGGAAGGGATCAGCAACCCAAGGCAAAGCCTTTTTACAAATGGTTGAAGGCCTGAACTAGAATCCATAGTTAGATGGGAATATGACTATAACTCCCGTCAACTAACTCTTTTCAGGGGGGCACAACAAAGGGTACATGCCATTCAGAGTGATAGACAAATTAATCTTGCAGATATAACTTAGAGTCGGTGTGAAGCAAAAGCCCTCTTCCAATTTGGTTTAATAAAGCTCCAAGCATGGATCACGGTTAGGTTACAGGTCGCGAATGAAGTAGTACATGTTCATGGTGTATGTGTGTGTTTTGTATGAAATTGGAGTCGCATACGGTTCAAAGGAGTTGAGTTGCAGGTTTCAACATGGTTATATTAGCCGATTCAAGACTGTTTCATAACGATTGAGTTCAAATTTTTAAAGAATATTTCGGTTTTAAGAACACGACTTTAATCAACCTATTTAATTCAATTAACAACGAATTTATGTTCGAACGTGTCAAGAGAGGGTTAATACGGTTTAATTGCGTTTAAATCGGATGTTTCGGGTGATTTGGTGGCCACCGGAGCCGCCAGAACTATGGCCGGAAAAATAGGCGTGGGGGGGGGGGGAGGTTTGGGCGATGGTTTGGGAATTTTAGTTTAATTACACTTTTGGTCCCTCTAGTTTCTTAGTTATTATTTTATGTCAAACTTTTTTAATTCAAGTTTTAAAATCTACAATTTTAACCTTAAACTTTATAAAGACCTTTTGAATAATTGATCAAATTAATCATTTTATAATACTTAACTTTATAATTTGATTATTTATTTTCACTTGATACCTTAAATTCATGCTTACTAATAAGGCTTTATAAGTTTATTAAAATTTCATTTTATAACTTTATGAATTATAAAATGATTAATAAAACTTTATAAAAAGCAGAAAAAATGTTTATAATCCATGATTTATTACGAGTTGTTTAGATGTTTATAAATGAACAATTCAAATATAAATTGCATATTTAATGTATTTGATCCATTTAAAGAAAAAAAATAAATTAATAATAGTAGTTCAAATGGGTTCGAGTTTATAATAAAAAATGACGGATGTTACATCTTAGGTATTAAGATCAAACGTGAGAACAAGGGCATTTGAATCTCTCAATCACACTACATTGAGAAGATTTTGAAAAAGTTTAATTTCAAGGATTGTTCTCTAGTAAGTACTCCTATTGATCCTAGTTTTAAATTATTACCTAATAGTGGTATTGCAGTATCTCCACTTGAGTACTCAAAAGCAAATGGATCACTTATGTATGCTATGATCAGTACCAGACCAGATATAGCATATGTTGTTGGAAAGCTTAGTAGGTTTACTAGCAAACCTAATACTCATCACTAGCAAGCATTAGGTAGAGTATTTAAGTACTTAAAAGGAACCATTGATTATGGTTTGACCTATATTGGATTTCCTTCAATGATTGAAGGTTATTCAGATGCAAGTTGGATAACCAATATGAAAGACCATTCTTCCACAAGTGGTTGGGTATTCCTTCTTAGGGGAGGTGCGATTTCTTGTGATTTAAAGAAATAGACTTGCATAACTAACTCAACTATGGAATCTGAATTTGTAGCCTTAGATGCAGCTGGTAAGGAAGCTGAGTGGCTAAAAAACCTGATTTATGAGATTCCACTGTGGCCAAAACCGATAGCCAAGTGTATAATGGCAAGTCAAGACACTTAGGTTTGAGACACAACATGGTTCGTGAGCTCATCATGCATGGTGTGATTTCAGTTGAGTATGTGAGAACTCAACAGAACTTAGCTGATCATTTAACCAAAGGGTTAAGTAGAGATCTCGTGAGAGGATTAGCTGTGGGATTGGTGTCACACCCCCGCTAAGAGCGGAAACATGGGGATGTAGCGAGACGGGATCATCAATAACACATGGTAAGCGATAGAGATGCAATATAATAATGATGACAAGGTGTCATGACGACACCTGACAACAAGGGGACTTTTGTCGTGTTTAGTCAATATTCACGACAACATAGCCATAAGCATAAACATGTTCAATGATTCACATAAACAAAGATGATAACATTGTAATGTATTTCTCACAACCCGGGAACAAGTTACAAAAGTATAATGTTGTTTAAAGCAACTACAACAAAGTTCCAAAGGACAATGTTTAGTCTCAAATTGCATCCTAGGGTCTCCACTAAGGCAACACACCTATATCTTCAATTAGCATAATCACCTGAAAAGATATGCTCAAAATGGTCAACAAAATTGTTGGTGAGCTCGCAGGTTTAAATGTAAATAAGTAATTGATGCTGTATAATAATTGTTGCGGAATACCGTGATACAGTTATAAGTAAGCAAAATCACATGACATGAGCTTTACAACCAAACCTAACGACGTATACAAAGAATCTTGTCGGAATATATTAACCCAAGGCCCGTTCCTGGCTACTGTTGGTACTAACTAGTATACCAACAAACGAGGGTGGGGGTGTCAACCCAGTAGTACTACCAATACCTATCCGTCAATTCCCACATTGGAATTAAATTGTTGTAAAGAAAGAACCACACAACAGACCCAAGCATGTATCAGATAAGTACTCACAAAACAGTAACACGTTGATTTCAAGTATGTAAATTGTATGAAAGTTGTACAACATAGAAAACGGGTGAGCATACTTTTCCCCATGTTAGTAAATGATTGAAAAGTTGTATTAAGCATAAAAAGGGGCCACAAAACTCACTTGTTAAGTGGTAAGTATGAATGATCAAGGTTCCCAACAGTTGTATGTAATGAACGGTCAAACACCTATTGACAGTTATTGTTAAGCATTAATGATATGTATGAAGCAAATAGTAATGTTCAGTCGGTTCGGGTTGTTTCGGTTCGGTCGCGTGTAACACACACAAGCTGACACACGTATTAGATCTTATGTAGATCCAAGTACTAGAAACCGTCACCATTACCGGTGATGTTGTGTAAGAAATCCATTATTATAAGAGAAGTATTTTTAAATATTAGTAGTCACAAATCAGTTGTTGATATTGTAAAATGTTAGGTTGATTTGATTTGGAATAGTATTTATAGCCTTGATAGCTTTGACTTTAATCTTTGTGGTCGAGCAATGACAATTGTGTTGATGTTACCTTATCATCACACGACATTCAAGAAGGAAATTCACACACACAACACCTTTAATCACACGATAGGACCAGACGCTCGACTCAACACTCCATTCGCACGAATCAACCTTCATTCGTACAAATCAGCTTCATTCGTACGATTGAACCTTCATTCGCACGATTGGCATTCAGTCGTACGACACAGCACCCAATCGCACGACTCAACCTCCATACGCACGAATCAACCTTCATTCGTACGAATCAGCTTCATTCGTACGACTGAACCTCCATTCGTGCGACTGGAATTCAGTCCTGCCACACATTCGTCCGCATTGACTCAATCGCACACCTCATTCATCCGCATTGACTCAATTGCGCGCATCACTCATCCGCATGACTCAATCGCACGCATCACTCATCCGCATGACTCAATCGCACACATCAATCATCAGCATGACTCAATCGCACACATACACATAGTTGCACAACTCACGCAGTCGCACGACTCAGTCGCATGACTCACGCAGTCGCACGACTCAGTCGCATGATCGACCCAGTCGCCCAAACAGTAGAATCACGACTGTAGAAGTGCTGAGCAGCCTCTGCTGCTCCACGCATGGGTTTTACACCACGAGGACTTCCAGAAACACTCAACAAACACACACAAACAAGAAGCACACGCAGAAAGACGTCACACACACCCATGCGACCACATGTGTTCGGGTTGGACCCGAACACCCGAAACCCTAGAAATGGACAACAGTAAAACGAGCAAGAAAGGGACAACCAAGGTCGTCTACATGCAAGGGTGGAGTAGACTAGGTTGTAGATGAAGTCTAGACGACGAAAATGAGACGAAACGGGGCGGTTTTGGTGCAAAGAAGAAGTTGTGGAGTGAAGAAGAAGAATGAAGAAGAAGAAGATGAAGAATGAAGAATGGCTGGGAAATGAGGGTTTTTATACCCATTCTAAGTTTGCAACATGTCAATTTTAGTCCCTGCACTTGGCCCCCGAGTTCCCAAAGTTTATTTCGGTTGAGAACGACTTTAAAAGTGTTTGTTATATTAATGTTAAAAATGTATTTAATGATAACCGGAACTTAAAAATGGTTTTATCAATAATAATATTATTATATAAAACAATATATTTAGTGATAATAATGATGAAATTTGTAAAAAGTTGTAAGCATAGTACACGTTCACGAAGGAAACACAAGCACAAAGATAGTATAGCAAGTAGGATATCCACACAAGGAGTTAATAAAGATGAGGAATGAACGATCAAGGAAAAGTTAACAGATAATTACGTTAATTGACGGACCTTATGGTGACGGATGTCACAGTATCCCCCAGTTGAGAGAATTTCGTCCTGAAATTCAGCTGGAGTTAGGTCTAAGAGTGTCATCCTCGAATAGATGTGGATATTTAAGTTTCATCTGGTCTTCCCGTTCCCATGTAAACTCTGGCCCTTGTTTTAAATTCCATCTCACGCGAACGATTGGTATTCTACTACGCTTCAATTGCTTGACCTTTCAGTCCATGATCTCAGTGGGTTCCTCAACAAAATGAAGCTTTTTGTCAATCTTGATGTTCTCAATTGGTACGTGAAGTGATTCGTCAGCCAAACACTTCTTGAGGTTCGACACATGGAAAGTATCATGTACGCCGCTGAGTTCTTGTGGTAACCTTAATCGGTAAGCCACTGGACCAATTCTTTCTGTAATCTTGAATGGTCCTGCGTATCTTGGGGCTAACTTCCCTTTCTTTCCAAACCGAACAATTCCTTTCCAAGGAGAGACCTTGAATAAAACTTGATCTCCAATGTTAAATTCTAGAGGCTTCCGACAGTTGTTGGCATAGCTCTTTTGGCGATCTCTAGCAGCTTTTAGTCTGTTTTTGATTTGGAAGATCTTGTTGGTTGTTTCTTGAATGATCTCTGGGCCTGTTAACTGACTTTCACCAATCTCGGCCCAATAGACGGGAGATCTACATTTTCTTCCATACAACGCTTCAAATGGAGCCATCCAATGCTCGTATGGTAGCTGTTGTTGTAAGAGAACTCAATCAACGGTAAATGAGTGTCCCAACTACCACCAAAGTCGATTACACACGCCCTCAGCATGTCTTCCAACGTTTGTATAGTTCGTTCACTTTGGCCGTCTGTCTGTGGGTGATAGACTGTACTCATATCTAATCGAGTGCCCATCGCTTTCTGCAGTGTCTGCCAAAATCGTGAGGTAAATCAGCTGTCACGATTGGATATAATTGACACCGGTACTCCGTGTCTTGTCACAACCTCTTTTGTGTACAATCTCGCCAATTTATCCATTTTGTAGTCTTCTCGGATCGGCAAGAAATGAGCTGACTTCGTCATCCGATCCACCACGACCCATATCGAGTCATGCCCGCTGCTCGTTCTAGGGAGTTTGGTAATGAAATCCATAGCTATGTTCTCCCATTTCCACTCGGGAATTTCCGGTTGCTGTAATAATCCCGATGGTTTCTGATGTTCAGCTTTAACTTTCGAGCATGTCAAGCATCTACTTACGTACATAGCAATGTCTTTCTTCATGCCTGGCCACCAGTACAAATCCTTGAGATCGTGGTACATCTTGTCTGCACTAGGATGAATAGAATATCGCGTCTTGTGTGCTTCATCCATGACTAGGGTACGTACACCTCCCTATCCGGGTACCCATATATGATCTATGAAGTACTGTATACCATCATCCTTGCAAATCATTTGTTTATCCAACCCTCAGAATTCTTCTCCCGCAAGGTTTTCTTCTTTCAACGCCTCACTTTGTGCAATTTGGATCTGAGCTTTTAAATTCGTTTGAATCGTCAATCCCAACGCTTGAGCACGTAGTGGTTTCGCACGTTCCTTGCGGCTTAAAGCATCAGCCACCACGTTGGCTTTCCCCGGATTTCACAATCGTAGTCACTAAGAAGCTCTACCCCACGTCGTTGACGCATATTAAGCTCTTTCTGATCCAGAATATGTTGTAGGCTCTTATGATCAGTGTAGATGACGCATTTGGTTCCATACAGGTAATCCCTCCATATCTTAAGTGCAAATACTACAGCTCCGAACTCCAAATCATGGGTTGTATAGTTCTTTTTGTGCACCTTAAGTTGTCACAAAGCGTAGGCAATCACCTTATCCTTCTGCATTAGTACACATTCCAATCCTTGATGTGAAGCATCACAGTATACCACAAAATCGTCAGTTTCGTCTGGGAGGAACAATATCGGTGCATTGCACAACTTCTCTTTCAACGTTTGGAACGCTTGTTCTTGTGCATGTCCCCAATAAAACTTCTTGTCTTTCTAAGTCAGTAGCATTAATGGTTGAGCGATCTTTGAAAAATTCACGATGAAACGACGATAGTATCCGGCCAATCCTAAGAATTGCCATATCTAGGAAGGTGTCTGAGGTGTATCCCATTTCTTCACCGCTTCGATCTTGCCGGGATCTACATGAATCCCATCCTCGTTAACCACATGACCCAAAAACTTCACTTCTCGCAACCAGAATTCATACTTCGAGAACTTGGCGAAAAGTTTCTTCCCGTAACAGTTCCAGAATTGCCCGAAGGTGTTCTTCGTGATTCTCTTTCGATCGGAGTAGTAGATAAGTATATCGTCTTGAATACGATCACAAACTTATCCAAGTAAGATTTACACACCCGAGTCATTAGGTCCATAAACACAGCTGATGCGTTAGTCAACCCAAATGGCATGACCAAGAACTCATAGTGCCCATAACGAGTTCTAAACGCTGTTTTCGGTATGTCTTCCTCGAAAACCCTTAGTTGATAATATCCAGAACGAAGGTCGATCTTGGTGCAGCTGGTCAAACAGATCGTCGATCCTGGGGAGAGGATACCGATTCTTCACGGTTAACTTGTTCAACTCATGGTAATCGATACACATGCGGAACGACCCATCCTTTTTTTGACAATAATACTGGTGCTCCTCACGGTGAGTGACTCGGCTGAATAAAACCCTTCTCTAGTAGTTTCTGTAACTAACTAGATAATTCTTGCATTTCAGACGGTGCTAACTGGTATGGTGTCTTTGCTACCGATGTAGCTCCATGAACCAACTCTATACGAAATTCCACCTGTCGTGGAGGAGGCAAACCAGGTAAGCCATCAGGAAATACATCTGGGTAGTCCCGGACTACCGGAGTATCTACCAATTTTCTCTCTTCTTCCTTCTTTTCTACCACATGAGCCAGAAAAGCATAGCACTGTTTTCGTAAACTTCGGCGTGCTTTCATGCAGGTGATAAGCTTTAGGTTTCTTCCCGGTCATTCTCCTTGAATTCTGAGTACCTCCCCATTTGGCATGGGGATTCATACTACTTTGTCACGACAGACAATCTCAGCTCCGTGTTTCGATAACCAGTCCATTCCCACAATCACGTCGAAACTTCCTAAGTCAAAGGGTATCAAGTCTATATCGAAGGCATGGTCCTCCAACATCAACGAGCACTTTCTAATGATTTCATCGGCCTGAACAACCCTACCATTATCCATTTCTATGGAGTATCTAGTTTCTAGCCTACTAAGACTCAAATCAAGCAATTGCACAAACTCAGAAGATATAAAGCTATTGTCTGCTCCAGTATCAAATAATATAGATGCGAAGTGATTATTGAGTAAGTGCGTACCCGTGACAACATTTGGGTCCTGACAGGCATCGTTGGCTCCGATGACAAATGCACGTCCCCGAGCTGTATTCCCTTGATTTGCTGGGCCTTGATTTCCAGCTATGGCCATCACCGGTTGCTGGTTGTTCCCTTGTTGACCCGGCGCCCGATTCAGTTTGGGACACATGTTTCTGTAGTGATCAGGGCTTCCACACTCATAACAGCCCCTGGCATTCCCAGCGGGGTTAACCGCGTTGACTGGTGCCACCAGATTCGACGTCATCTGTAGTCTTTTGCTAGATGCCCCGAGCGTCTACAGTTCGCGCACACCCGGCATGGCATTGCTGGGGGATGATAGAAGTTGCACCTATCACATTTCAGGTGTAGCCCAACATACTCTCTCCTGCCTTGTGTCGGCCACAAAATTCATGGTTGTCTTGGCCCTTTAATCAAATCTCCCGGCACTCGATCGGCTCATTTCCCCAATATCTTTTCTCTTCTCTGCTCCCCTTCCCAATACCCCTGTTCTCACCATCTCATCAGTTAGACCGTCAGCCTTCAGAATTACGCTCTGAATCATAGGAGGAGCAGCTGCTGTTACCATTGCCCGGATTTGAGGCACAAGTCCCCAAATGTACCTCTCAATCCTCTTTGATTCCGGAGTGACCAGATGTGGAACCAATCTTGCCATCTCATGAAAACATCAGTGTAGGCCGCGTGCCCAGCCCCCACTATAGCATGATTCCAGAATTCATGCTCTAGTTTCTGCATCTCATTAAGGGGGCAGTATTCCTCAGTGATTAAGGCCTTAAATTCATCCCATGACATCTGCATCGTTGATTCTCTTCCCCTAGCCTATATTTGTGTGTTCCACCAAGTTAGCGCCTTGCCTTGTAGTGAACACGTGGCATACTTGATTTTCTGGCTGTCGAGGCACTTGCTGATGTTAATTACTGCCTCCATTTTCTCAAGCCATCTGGTCAGGGCTATAGCTCCACCCTTTCCATCAAACTCTTTCGTTTTGCAGGCCAAAAACTCCTTGTACGAGCATCCCTTCTAGCATTAACAACCCCAGTCTCATTACCGGCTGTACCACCATTCTCGGTCTCCTGGTTACTCTCGTTCCCAATCGGGTTCCCATTATCCTCATTGTCATTGTCATCATCCCCATGAGGGTGGTGATTCTGAAGAGCATCGCTCACTTGGGCCACAATAGTCGGGATCAGTGCGGCCAGCTGTTGAGAGATCAGAGTTGCCACGTCAGTGTTTCGTGTTCCTTGATTGTTGCTGGCAAGGCCATCATTTGTTCTTGGTGCTCTACCTTTGCCTTTGCCTCTGCCCCTCGGGGCTTCACTTCCGCCACTGTTGCTGCGAGTAACTCTTCGAGGCAGCATTTTCTAATCATAGAAGTAGTAAACACATAAGCTTTAACCATTTCAAAGCATATTAACTATACCACTCATCAAGGTCCAACATTCCAAGTTAATATCACACTTGTTGTTACCACACATCACATACAAGTCATGTAATTCTCACACCATGTATAGGTAATGTTTCAACAGTAATCCATCATATTAATTGCAAACCCATGCATATAATCATGTTAGTCTAGCGAAGGTTGTCTATCTCCTCCTCAGGGTAAATCCCAGTGTCCAAGGTCAAGCGCAATAGCATGATCTGTGGAGATCTCTTCGGGTTAATACTCGGATTTGATAACCCAACTCGACGTGCAGAGGGAACGGAAGATTCGATAGAAGCATCCCATAAAGAGTGAGCACAAGGGCTCTCTCATAGGGTGAAAAGATCACAAGGCAGATAGATAAACGAATCAAGTAAAGAGGAACACATACACGAGATATAAAATGCACACAACCCTAGCATGCAAATCTACATGAAGGTTCCTAGGTTATAGTCTAGGTCAAGTGAATTGCCTAATTCTCTATAACCAATGGCTCTGATACCAGTCTGTCACACCCCCGCTAAGAGCGGAAACACGGGGATGTAACGAGACGGGATCATCATAACACATGGTAAGCGATAGAGATGCAATATAATAATGATGACAAGCGTGTCATGACGACACCCGACAACAAGGGGACTTGTGTCGTGTTTAGTCAATATTCACGACAACATAGCCATAAGCATAAACATGTTAAATGATTCACATAAACAAAGATGATAACATTGTAATGTATTTCCCATAACCCGGAAACAAGCTACAAAAGTATAATGTTGTTTAAAGCAACTACAACAAAGTTTCAAAGGACAATGTTTAGTCTCAAATTGCATCCTAGGGTCTCCACTAAGGCAACACACCTAGATCTTCAATTAGCATGATCACCTGAAAAGATATGCTCAAAATGGTCAACAAAATTGTTGGTGAGCTCGCAGGTTTAAATGTAAATAAGTAATTGATGCTGTATAATAATTGTTGCGGAATACATGAATACAGTTATAAGTAAGCAAAATCACATGACATGAGCTTTACAACCAAACCTAACGACGTACACAAAGAATGTTGTCGGAATATATTCACCCAAGGCCCGTTCCTGGCTACTGTTGGTACTAACTAGTATACCAACAAACGAGGGTGGCATTCAGTCGCACGACTCAACCTCCATACGCACGAATCAACCTTCATTCGTATGAATCAGCTTCATTCGTATGACTGAACCTCCATTCGTGCGACTGGCATTCAGTCGTGCCACACATTCATCCGCATTGACTCAATCGCACACCTCATTCATCTGCATTGACTCAATCGCACGCATCACTCATCCGCATGACTCAATCGCACGCATCACTCATCCGCATGACTCAATCGCACGCATCACTCATCCGCATGACTCAATCGCACGCATCACTCATCCGCATGACTCAATCGCACGCATCACTCATCCGCATGACTCAATCGCACACATACACACAGTTGCACGACTCATCGCACGGCTCAGTCGCATGATCAACCCAGTTGCCCAAACAGTAGAATCCGACGACAGAAGTGCAGAGCAGCCTCTGGCTGCTCCGCGCATGGGTTTTACACCACGAGGACTTCCAGAAACACTCAACAAACACACACAAACAAGAAGCACACGCAGAAAGACGTCACACACACCCATGCGACCACATGTGTTCGGGTTGGACCCGAAACCCTAGAAATGGACAACAGTAAAACGAGCAAGAAAGGGACAACCAAGGTCATCTACCTGCAAGGGTGGAGTAGACTAGGTTGTAGATGAAGTCTAGATGACGAAAATGAGACGAAACAGGGCGGTTTGGTGCAAAGAAGAAGTTGTGGAGTGAAGAAAAGAAATGAAGAAGATGATGATGAAGAATGAAGAATGGCTGGGAAATGGGGGTTTTTATACCCATCCTAAGTTTGCAAAATGTCAATTTTAGTCCCTACACTTGGCCCCCAAGTTCCCAAAGTTTGATTCGGTTGAAAACGACTTTAAAAGTGTTTGTTATATTAATGTTAAAAATATATTTAATGATAACTGGCACTTAAAATGGTTTTATCAATAATAATATTATTATATAAAAACAATATATTTAGTGATAATAACGATAAAATTTGTAAAAGTTTTAAGCATAGCACATGTTCACGAAGGAAACACAAGCACAAAGATAGTAAAGCAAGTAGGATATCCACACAAGGAGTTAATAAAGATGAGGAATGATCGATCAAGGGAAAGTTAACGGATAATCACGTTAATTGACGGACCTTGTGGTGACGGATGTCACAATTGGGGTTAAAGTCCATCTAAAAACTCTATTGTTAAAATACCCAATTCCCACATAATATGACGTTAGGTGTTGAATTCAATGTGGAAAGCTTAACATCCAGAGTTGGAACACAACATTAAATTATCCCAAAGGTATGTGTTCAGATCTGCAAGTTAAGAGAGGGAAGTATATCTTCTTAATAGTTTTTTTGAAAAATTGCATTTACAGGTGCAAGAATAAGAGAGCTACCTAGATGAGCATGAAGTTTAGCTGCTTCATGTAACACCCCGAAATTTCTATTTAAACGGAAGGAAAAGAAAAGTAAATAGAAAGAATAGAAATATGCATAAGTAGAGGGGGATAAAGTGTACAAAGTACAAATCTTATTATTTTAAGATATTTAAGGGCATGGTCGCCCATATCAAGCAGAAAGCTGCTTTGATCTCGGAGGAAGAAGAAGAGAGAGAGAGAGCCCGGTTCTAGAGAGAGAAAGAGGAAGAAAAAGCTGAAAAAGGTAAGTCTCCTCTGTTTGAGCTCGGTTTCAGTTGAGTATTGAGTTCTTGACCGAAGTTCCGGTTGTTTAGAGTTTACTTTCGAGATTCAAAGAGCTGAATCGAAGTGGGTCTTGAACTGGAAGAGTGCTGCTCAAAAGCTGCTTAAGGTGAGTTTCTAGAACCCCTCTTTTACTGATTTTCAACTGATTTGGGGCTATTATGCATACTAAGTAAACGTTTTAAAGAAACCATGGGTTTACAGCTTTATGTATGAATGTTGTATGTATGTATGCATGTTATAATGTTGATTATGGGTTAGAGATGATGTTTAACATGCTTAGATGGCCTTAGTATGTTAGATCTGTGTTTGGGTATGCTTAGAATGATAATCGGGTGAAATTGGTAGCATAGAAAAGATTTCAGAATGTCTGATGAACATGAAAAATGGTTCATGCGCCCAAAAAGTTGTCCACGCGTCTAGCATGAGAGACCAGACGCCTAAGTGTTTTCCATGCGCCCAAGGGTGGGTCATGCGCCTAAATAGTGGCCCATGCGCCCAACATGTTGGCCCATGCGTCTAAGTGTTGGCCATGCGCCCAAGTGCTGGCCATGCGCCTAAACAGTGGCCCATGCGTCTAAGTATTGGCCATGCACCCAAGTGTTGGCCATGCGCCTAAATAGTGCCCATGCGCCCAAGTGATGAAAAGTCCAAGTGTGGACCATGCGCCTAAACAGTGCCCATGAGTCCCAGTGAATGAAACGACTAAGTATTGGCCATGTGCCTAAACGGTGCCCATGCGCCCAAGTGCTTGAAACGACTAAGTGTTGGTGATGCGCCTGAAGAGGGCAGAAACGCCAAAACAGTGCCCATGCGCCCAGACTATTTTATACTTAGAATTTTTATGCTCATGCGCCTGGAAGGTCCCATGCGCCAATTTGGACTTGAGGTTTTCTAAGTGGATTTCAAGGGGTAAAATGGGAAGATAAGCCTGATATGGCTTATGTTTGATGTGTGTTATGCATGTATGATGTGCATGTATTGGTGATGGTGTATGTTTATGTTTATGCATGCTCCTTATTATACGTATGTCTTCCCTTGGCTTTGTGTTGAACGTTAATAAATGTAATGAAAGTGTTATGTAACGTAAAGTGGAAGAAAATTAAAAGAGGAACGTAATGAATGCATGCATGAATAAATGAATAAGAGAGAAGTATAGAAAGGCTTGGAAGTAATATGTACAGAGGTGCACGGCTCTAAATGCCTTAAGCTCTACCGCGTGAGGTTCAGCAAATCCTAAAGTGTGCACGTAAGGGTTCCAGTCTTTGTGACTGACCTTCAGAGGTGTTACCCATTTCTATAGGGGTGTTACCCATTTCTATGGGGGTGTTACCCATTTTGGTGGGGGTGTTGTTACCCACTTCGGTGGGGGTGTTGTTACCCACTTCGGTGGGGGTGTTGTTACCCACTTCAGTGGGGATGTTGTTACCCACTTCGGTGGGGGTGTTGTTACCCACTTCGGTGGGGGTGTTGTTACCCATCGGTGGGGGTGTTGTTACCCACTTCGGTGGGGGTGTTGTTACCCGAGTTATGTATAACTTCGGGGGTGTGGCATAAAGCCAAGCATAGTTATGAGGTGAGCGACTTTGTGTTGCAACAGACTCAACAGAGGTCTTTGTCCATGAGACGAGATATGAGGTGAGCGACTCTATGTTGCAACAGACTCGACAGAGGTCTTTGACCATGAGACGAGATAATGAGATGAGTGACTTTGTGTTGCAACAGACTTGGATGGAGTTCAATCTCTGTGATTGACTCGTATGGGATCTTTGTCGCGTATCCCGGTGCTGTGTCAGTCTTCCGACATGAGTCGGGGGTTGTGAGCAGGCCTCGGCACAGCATCAGCTTTCGAGCATGAGTCGGGGATATTGCAAGAGACAATATTCGAGTGATAAAGAGTAATGAACGAAAGATCATGTATGAAAGAACGAATGTATGAATGAACGTAAATGAATTATCGTAATAATGTACAGAATAGGATCCTTGTCATTCGACCTCAGTAATCGTGGCTGAGTGCCACGAAGAGGGTAAAGTCTGACCGGATCTAGAAAGAGAAGTGAACGATAATGTAATATGTTGAATGAACGAAACTAATGATCGTAATGACGAAGATAATAATGATATTATCTGTATGTACGCATGATGCATGATCACGAACGGTTATAAAGCATAGTATGTTTTGAAATACAGTAAAGAACGGTTTTAACAGATAAAAGTATTTTATTATTAAAACTAGAACTCACTCAGCGTCACTGACTTTTGTATGGATGATAGTTGGCAGGTATATGTTGATGCTGAGGAGTTGCAGGCATGGATGCATAGCTACTAGGAGCATTTTGAGGCTGGCATCCGTATTTTGACATGTCTTGTATTTTGAGATAGAAACAAATGTTGTAAATGACATGTTTTTAGTTATTAATGAATGTTTTAAATTCCGCTGCAAAATAATGTATATTTTATAATGTTTTAAGTACAATGAATGACCAACTGTGAGGTGCTCGGGAACGGGGCCTTACACTTCAAGAAGTTGGGACTTGACTTTGATATGCTTATGAAGGGGAGGGACACAAGCTAGTAAAAGATAATGTCAAGTTAGATTATGTATGTAAATTAATGTGTATATTATATTCATGTATTCAATATGGATATTAAGGGTTCAATCCTTAGAGACACCCTTAAATTCGAATATTTGGAATGTGTAATATAATAATGTGAAATTCAATCGTCACGATATTTCATTTATGCATTAGTTTGTTTGATTGTTGTGAATAAGTTAGTAAATCTATGATTACACTAAAATGAGGGAGGTTTGTTGGATATTTTAGTGTAATTTGAGATTGTGTATGACATTCAAATAAGAGTGCACGCTTATTTGAATGTCATCGGGCCTAACGGGGGATCCAAGGGGGCAGCGCCCCCGAGAGAAGCGAGGTCCAAGGGGCAGAGCCCCTGGCTGGGGTCGAGCTGCCAGGTCGCTTGGAAATTTTTATTTTTAGACAAAAGCTCTTCATCGAAAATGCATTAGAAATTTAATTTCGGGCCAAATATGCATTCGTGGAACTTGAGGGACTAAAGGTGTAATTTATCCCAAGAAGCAGTTTTCTTGAAAACTAAAAATACGCTTCTGCATATTCAGTTTCAAAATCCCCTGAAAGAAATTCGATTTCTTGATCTTCTTAAAATTGCTCATCAAAAATCCATACGAAAATCTAGAATCAATCTGATTTTATCCAATCAAATGTTGGTAGACACTCCAATTGTTTGATCTGAAAGTGATCAAAACGACTTCAGATTTATCCAGTAATTTCGAAAATTCCCCAACAATTTTAATACATGTTTTTATTCTAAAACTCGTATCAACCCGAAATGTTTTTAGTTATATCTAGTTTCAACTAATTATATACTCTATACATTTCAAACTTACGTCTATAGTGTTATACAACTCATAAAGCAGTTGGTACAAGTTTCTGTAGTGTGCCTTCTTTGTTGCGTATTGTTATATCTTTCCTCTCTCCTCGTACAATCAGAATTCAATCTCTAACACACACACACACACCCATACGAACCTAAAGATTTTCAGGCAGTGATGTTAATGGAGGTAGGTATGGTGACGAGGACCTGAGGATGGTTTGTATCATGATAACAGAGGTGGGGAGGAGATGCTAGCATTACCGAGTAAAAGAAATACACAGGGAGAGAGAGCAAGAAATGAAACCCTAAGGAGAAGACAGGGAGTGGCGGCTAGATGGTTCAAAATTGGGTTTTCTTAAATTGGCGGATCTGAGAAGTAAGTTTTGAAACGAAAACTCTCACATATAACACACATAAAGTGTTGAAAATTGGTATTAACGTTGCTGGCATATTGTTGTAAAAAGAGTGCGGTAAATGTGATGATATGGTTATTGAATAATGGTATGGAAGGTGTATAAAATGCTGTAAATAAGATGTATTGTTGTTTGAAGTATAACATGTGTACTTGAAAATTTTAATGAGAAGGTAACCCGTTATCATGATCCACAAATGATGAGATTTAATGTTATGAAAATGTAATAATTAAGACCTTAGTGGAATACATGATTATCCAAGTATTTTTATCAAGTAATATGCTATTTGATACTTTGGTTGCAAGAGTTTGATGTGCTTGGATTGAGGGATCAAACATATCGAAAATAAGCAAAATGCTACAAGTTTAGCGTATCATTGATGCTCTGCATTTTAGAAGTGTAGTACATAAATTACATATTTGGTTACAAACTGCTTTATAAAATTCAGTTGTTTTAAATTGTTTGAACTTTAACTTTCATATTGGATTTCATTTATATTTTTTTTCTTCTTATGTCCTTGCTTCTTTGATGTGCTTTGGATTTAATTACATTTAATATCTTGAAGTAAGTAATTAGATACATTCTCTCATTGTTTTAATACACTCACTCATAGGATTAGTTTTCTGCATAGCTACAGAAAATAATACAATATATATGAGGTAAGCTGACAAATATATGTCATGCTTTGCTACTTTTATTGAGACTTTTGATTTAACATGCTAAAAGTTTGTGCATTGTCATAGCTTAAAGAAATGGCATACGTGCTTTGCCTTTTCAATAAGTTTTTTTGTTCTATTCATCTTAAATAAGAAGTCCCACATCCACGCATTCTGTATATGATCCTTGCCACAACTTATATCTATTATTTTTTATGCAATAACTCCTATAAAATTGAATGTGTATAATGCAAACTTGATTTATGTTCACTGATTTTGGTTTCAAAATTTGAAGATGGACAAGGCATAAATACAAACGATGCTTTTAGATCGGCAACTCAATTTGAATTGACTTTTAAGACATTAATAATACTAGATGTTGCAAATTTGTCCATTTTTTTAATTATTTATAAATAGTTAATGTCTCAATGATCATAAAAAACACATTTGGCAAATTTTAATCTATGATCGTGCTTATTTGTTTGGTTCTATATGTGATTTGGAATGGGTATTGTTTGTATGTAAATGTGGGTTGTTGGTGCTATGCAGGTTTAATAATCGACTTACACACGTCTTTATTTTGAAGTAAAGCCCGCCTTCAAACAAAGAGGTGACCATTTGATACTCTCTGTTGTGAGCGTAGCGAGTTGGCTATTTCAAGTCATGGCTAAGCGAGTTGTTGGTGCTTGGATTTTAGCCTGTTCCTTTTTGGAAGCTTTTGACATCGTAAGGTTCAATAAGGTAAGTATGAGTTTTTAAGGTTTTCAAATCGTTTGAAACTAAAACAAATAACATAATGACATGAAGATATTTTGTTTTAGCATGTAAAAGTTTATTATATATTACTCTGCCTTGCACTTGATGTTTGGTTTTTTATTCCTTACTATTGAAGGTTTCGGTTAGGATTCTGCTTTGTATATGATTGCCCGTGTCAACTATATTATTCGAGTAAACTCGACAGAAGTTTAGAGATTTGTAAATTTTCACAGGGTCAACAAACACAACCATCTTACATGGCTACATTGCACAATCACTTAATGCAACCACTCTTAACTCTACGCTCTACTCCTCATATTTGAAGTAGGTCATGTCAAATAATAGATATTGAAATGCTTTAACTAAAGCTGATGTTGAATGAAAACATAGATGCTCCGGCCATTCTTTCATGCCATGTATTGCTTTGTGTTGCGGATCATATTCATATGGTGTGAAGTTGGTTGAGAGTACAGAAGTTAAACCCTGAAAATAAACTTTTTTAAGAAAAGTTATTTCGTACGAACATGTTTCTATCTTTTAAAAGCTTATAAGATACTATTAAAACAAATGAATATTTTGGGATTACTTCTTTAACTTAAAGAGTTGTTTCAGCTATTATTATGTCCATTATTTTGGGAAACTTTTTATGTCCATTATTAGTTTAGTAATTTACATATTTCATGATGTCAAGATTTAAAGCATGATTGATGCCAGATAATGCAATCTGCATGAAATTGTTTTAATATACCCCTCAGTATTGTTTTAATATACCCCTCAGTATTGTTTTAATATACCCCTCAGTATTGTTTTAATATACCCCTCAGTATTGTTTTAATATACCCCTCAGTAATGCAAATCTGTACGATTTAATATACCCCTCAGTATTATCACCTGTTATCACATTTGCTTTGTGTCAAGATTTAAAGCACGATTGATACCAGGTAAAGCACGATAGTTGATTCAATGGTAAATGTTATAGTGTCATTTTGTTCATGTTTAATGGCAAAATTATGAATTGTGAAATTATTAAATTAATTTTCTGTGTTACAAAGTCATTCAAAGAACTTTAGTTTGTTTCTTTAGTTTTAAAGTTTTGTTTTTGATTTATTGATTGACAATGGAATTCAAGTGGATGTATTTATATATCAGATGCCATGTAATCATTATGTTGTTATGTTTAGTTAAGAATTACAAATTTATAATCGATTTGATCGCCGCAACGCGCGTCTTTTTTACTAGTTAATTACATGATCGAAACAACTCACCCATTTTGCCATACTTACTAACACCGAAGATTAACACATTAGCGCTTGAAAAGTCATCGTTGACTCTGACAACTTAACATTCTTTCCTACATTTCTCATGAAATTTCTTCTTTTTTAACACTCCACTTTACAAGGAGACAGCAAATGACAGCAAATATAACAAAGAAACCACCAACCTACCGGATAATATTCCATTTATAATTTATTTTCTTAAAAGATCCTATCATTAACTTATTTTTATAATTTTAACCATCACTTGATTAATAATGCACTTCCCGAACGTTATATTCTAGTTTAGATTTTAAAAAATATAGCGCCAGACTGCTAGGGTCCAACGTTTAAGTTTATTTAAGTCCCCCTTTAGGTTGCACAAACTCTAGTTTCCTTTTCAAAAGGAAATAATGTATGAAACTACTTATTTCAACAATTGTTTTAAATAATATGAAGAGTTATTTACATAAATAGTCTTTGTGTTGAGGTTTGTTTTCAAATTTGATCTTTAAATTTGAAAAATTACAAGGTAGGTCCAAATCTTTGTCAAGATGTAACACAAAGATGCCTATCATAGATGAGCGTTATTTTTTTCTGTTAAATTCTAGTAAAATAACCAAAATACTCTTAACATATCCATCTTCAACATCAAAACCCTAGGTTAAAACAACCATCATTATTCTAACAAACAACCACCACTACCATCACCATCCCACCAAGTCATCACAACCAGCACTCCGTCGGCAACCACTAGTTCTCTAAAACCCACCAGCTCTGGCCACCGTATACGTCACAAGCTCGACACCGCCGGCCCCCACAGTCGTCGCCTCCTCACCATTGTACCCCCCCCCCCCCCCCCCTCCCTAACTGGCCTGGTGAAGAGAGTGTTATGGTAACTTTAGTGTTAAAGGAAAAAAGAGGTGGGAGTAGTGGTTTTGACTTAGACATAATTAGGCGCATTCTAATCATTTTAAAACTTTGACCTAAAAAGGTACCATCCGTTCATGAATGGATCTTTTTATCTTAAGTTTTGATAAAATTTTATATCAACCTTTAAATTTTCAAACATGAGAACCAAAAGTGAAATCAGGACTAAACATATGTAATTTTCATGTAACTAACTCTTTATTTTTGTTATTTTCTTAATATAAAATTACATAAAAATTAAATAATAATTGAGAAATTAGAATTTGTAATATGTAATGTTTTCCAATGTATAAAAACATAGTTTTATAATAAAGTACGCGACTTAATTTATTGAACAAAAATAAATTAATAATATCTATGATTGAAAGAACAAATAAAACACTAGAAGAAAGATATCAATTCAAAAGAATGATCCCTCGTCGAAAAACAGAACCACCACCACCACCACCACCACCACCATCAGAGGAGCTCCTCCGTCGAAACTCACCGGACTTCTTCACCATCACACTCTCTAAAAAATCTCCCATTTTCAACCTCATTACAACCCTAGCCACACCAATCACACTCCTCTCCCTTCAATTTCACACAAACCCAAGAGGTCCACCGTTCAATTCACCGCCGATCGATGCACTTCACATGGCGAGGGTTTCCATTTCTTCAATTTCAGTTTCAAACCTCCCGTCGAACGGATTGAATTGACGAGAATCGGAATCTGAAACTCACGGTTTGAAAATATGGGAAAGGGAGGGGTGTTTGAGAAGCTCTGGAGGTTTGTGCGGACGGTGTATTTCATGGTGGTGATGGTGGCGTCGTTGTTGGTGGTTTCGCTTCCTGTTGCGGTGGCGATTGGTGATGTATTGGTTCCTTGTGTGTTGATTTCGAGGTTTATTTGTGTTAGATGCTATAGTTTTGAAGAGCATTTGGGGAGGTACTCGTTTAGAAGCTCGTTGATCGATGTTCCTGTGGTTTCAGTAATCAGATCTCTTGTAATCACCTGTAAGTAACTAAGTTTGCGAGTTTAATATGCTGTTACACTTGAGAGTCTTAACCATCAATTGTAGTTTTGTCAATTTTGCTTCCTACTGCACACATTTGTTTGTGTTTTGTATGATTTTCTGTTGTCTATAATAATTTGAGCTTCAAGCTACTGTAATGTGCATTTGTACTTGTTTAGATTTTGCTATTGTACATTTTTAATAATTTGATTTTGTGCAAGTTTTGGTGCCTTTATTTGTTTTTAATGGTTTTGTGTAACTTCAACATTTTTAGTCAACTCTGCACCTAAAATAAGGTTCCTAACAGCTTGGCAAGTAAAGGTGGTATTGCATGTCTGGATGCCAAATATTGTTATAGTGGTACTACTTGATAGCACATGGGTACCTTGAAATTATTGAGTTATGCTTTTTATTTGCTGCATATAAAAGTGAAACTCTGATAATGATGTGTTAGATAGTGCTTTTGTCCTCATTGCTCTCTTCTTACCTTTTTTCTTTAATTGATTGTCATCTTTGATAATCAAATGAGATAATCATTAGAGATAAATGTGGAAATGTTTCTTTGCATGTAGTTGGTGTAGCCATGTAGTCATAAGATGGATCGGTAATCATACTGATATAACTTTTAATCGGGCAATGATGAGAACATATATTGTGATAACCACGTAGTCGAAGGCTCCAAAGGCGCGTGCCTTTTCGCCCAGGTGCAGTGCTGCATAAAAAATTCTTCTTGCATTCATCATGGTGCACAGGCGAAAAAAAGTGGAAAACCATGCCTAAATCTGCACAAAAAATAAAACCTGTCGGAAGGAGCTAAACTAGTTTAAAACAGTCTAAATCAGCCTAAACCAATCTAAAACAACTAAAAATGAACTGGAATACACATGTACCGTGCTTGTCTTGGGAATGCACTTATGAACGTCTTGTGCCTGGGCGACAAGCTCACTCTTTGCGCCTTAAGCGCTGTTTGAGCCTTTGACTATGAAATAAATTAGTTGCATAAAATTCTTTCTTGGTTTTTGAATTGCTGTCATTTCTCTCTATAACTGTGAAATGTTTATATTTAATACTATCACTGAACTAGGCATGCTGATTACCTTTTTTACGAGTGTTATATTAATCCCCTGTTTTCGATTATAGGTGTTTATATGATCTCTGATGGTCCTTTGCTCTCACATGGGCAATATCTTGGAACAGTAGCATTGTGCTCTGCCATTTCAGTTCTTCTTTTATCAGTTAAAGTGTGTATTTTCACAGTCAATTCACAACTAGAAACTGAAACTTCATCTTCTTCTCGAACACAAAGGCTTCATTTGAAGAAATCATGGGGGTTGCCTGTACTGTTTCTATCATCTGTTGTTTTTGCTCTTGGGCACATGATTATTGCTTATCGGGCTAGCTGCAGAGCACGGAGAAAACTTACGCTTCACCGAGTTGATCCTGAATCAGTATGTATAGTCTCTGCTGCTTTAAATAAACTATGGTACAATCATTAATTCTAGTTTAATACTTATTATTTATTTTAACATCAGGTTCTTTCGAGCAAACTTTCGTTTACATATGGGTATGCTAAAGTGCCACGATCTCCAACACCTGCTGCCAGGGCACCAAAAAGTAACAGCGAAATCAGACAAAACCTTGTGGCTCCAGGTCATACTGATGGTGAACTTCCAGTTCGGTTCCTTGCTGATGTGGACAGTCTATTCATGAGTTGCCATGGTGTCACACTTCACTATAAACTTAGCATGCCTAGTCCACCTTCACGTACACTATCATCTACCCTGCTTGAAAGGCCATCATTGAATGTTATTCCAAAAACCCATTATCAGCGTCACAGGAGCTTTAGCAATCAAATTCACACATCTTCTATTTATGCTCCTTTATTAGATGGTATTGATTCCCCTGTTGTACTTTCTGAAGAAATTCCTGTTTTCAGTTTGGATGAAGGGAACGATGAGAATGCTACAATGAAACCTGTTTATAGCTCGTTTGAACATGTTTCTGGAATGAATGACCAGTTTGGGATGGTTTTGGTACATGGGTTTGGAGGGGGAGTATTCTCATGGAGGCATATAATGGGTGAGTTGTCTCGGCATGTTAATTGTATCGTGGCGGCTTTTGACCGCCCTGGTTGGGGTTTGACTTCAAGAACAAGGCGAGATGAATGGGAGTCAAATAATTTCCCCAACCCTTACATGCTTAATACTCAGGTAATGCATCCACATTTTCTAAAGTTTCATCATAATAACATCTTCTGTTGCCATACTGCAGTTTTGTGTAATTTGTAAATCAAGCATATACATCTGAACTACATTTGTGCTATTATTTTCCAGGTTGACATGCTTCTCTCATTCTGTAAGGAGATGGGGTTTTCTTCTGTTGTGCTTGTCGGTCATGATGATGGAGGTCTCCTTGCTTTGAAGGCTGCACAAAGAGTCAAAGCATCTCTGAGTCATGATGTAAGTTAAACTTTTTTTTTAATATTTCTTGTACATCCAAAAATGTTAAAAAATAAATATAGATTGTGAAAGTGTATAAGATGAAAAATACCTAGGGGACGGTAGATGTGAATAATATTAATTTAGTTTACATCCATGTATTCATTCTCTGTTAAAGTGAATTCTACCAACATTTGATTATACATATGTATAAACTGTGATGTTGGGTGACAAAATGAATTTCATTCAAACTCATAGTTTTCAAAAGAGCCCCTGAGGCGTGCCTAGATGCGAGGGGTGTCATCACTTTTGACCAGCAACTGCATGGGGGGAAGGTCAAAATTGCATGAGCCGTGAGCATTGGGGTTGCTTCTTGCATATAGGCTGTTTTTGTACTTTTTTAGGTTGTACCTATAGCTTTTTGGTTGTATATAGAGGTTATCATATATTTAATCCTATATAGAATTATAGAGGTTTTACTATCTAAATCATGCGCACATGATGATAGAACCTACCAGAAATATAGAAGAAAAATAAATAGCCTGCGGCTCGCATATGTGGTGCGTGCATCTTCAATTCTCATCTTGCTCCTCGCCTTTGGGACCCTATCACCTTAGTATGCTTCGCGCTTTTAAAAACCAAGCTCTAATTATAACACATATCCGCAAACCATGCTACACATCATGGATAACTTGAAGAAAATACATTTTCAGGTTGAAATTAAAGGTATAGTGTTGTTGACAACAAGTTTGTCAAGAGAAGTTGTTCCTGGATTTGCTAGAATTCTCATGCGTACCTCTTTAGGGAAGAAGCATTTGGTTCGTCCGTTACTTCGCACAGAAATTTCTCAGGTTGTTAATAGGCGGGCATGGTATGATGCTACCAAGCTAACAATGGATGTGTTAAGCCTCTACAAGGTATCTACATAAATATATGATTCTGGTACTTTAACATGTGTTTTGAATTTTTTTGCACAATATTGAAAGGAAGTGATTATATCAGGCACCACTATGCATAGAAGGTTGGGATGAATCATTGCATGAGATTGGTAGGTTGTCATCCGAAACAATTCTGACCCAACAAAATGAATCTTTGCTGGTAAAAGCAGTGCACGATATACCACTTTTGGTTATAGCCGGAGCTGAAGATGCACTTGTTCCTCTAAAATCAGTTCAAGCCATGGCATCCAAGTTTGTAAATTCTGTGAGTTTGTTCTGTTTCCATCCTGGTCCTTCTTTCTTCTTACTTCAATAAATGAAGTCTGTTATCAGGGGTGGCAAATGGGTTGATTTGGGTAAATATGTTTTGTATAAGCGTCTACTTAGGTGAACTCAAATTATACACTGGTTCAATTCGGGTCTACTCAAATTATACAATGGGTCAAAACGGGTAACTCTTATAAAACTTGCTAAACTAAAGTGGGTCAAAATGGATCAGCACCACACACGTCCATTGTTTGTCCCCACCAACTATTCGTCGACACCACCCCCATTGTTTTAATACCTTTTTAAAAAAAAGCCTGTTTTAATCTTACCTTAACCATTTTGCTCAGAGCCATTATGACCCAGCCCGCCTGTTTTGCTAGTCTTATTTGTTAGTTAGTACCCATGGGTAGAGATTAAAAAAGGAGCAGGTTGGGTAACATGTTCTTTATATTTTTTATAAATCGTTGATAACTTTAAATAATATAATTACAAGTTTTTAAATAAAATATTTAGGTGTCTGTATGCAATAAAAATACAGTTTTGGGTGACTTTCTATCTGTTCAACACAACCCTAACGACACTCTTTGAGATCAAAGGTAGCCTAAATTGACCAATCAGAATATGAGTCAAAATTGGCACCTTAATCTATCTGAGCAATTGATCTGTTTGCAACAATAAAGTCAATAATCTTCTTGGGTTTCCAAACACTATACAACCCAACTCAAACCTAATATGACTGGAAATTACATATTTACCCTTGCAGAGGCTTGTTGCGATATCTGGTTGTGGCCATTTACCTCACGAGGAGTGCCCGAAGGCATTGCTTGCAGCTGTATTACCATTTATCAGCAACTGTTAGTTTCAGTAGATTCTGAAAACAGATAGGGGATTCTTTAATGTGTATTCTTTGATGAGCTAGTTTGAAGCAGGTTCTGCTTCTAAGTTTCGGGTGGGCTAAAGAGCTCTCTCGTTCACGTGTAATTTGTGCAGTTGGCATTGGGTCGTTCAAATTGTTTATATGCTCTACTGTTCACTCGTATTGTTTGTTACATCGATACAACAATTGTTATTCTTCATGTTTCCTGTTGAGTTCCACATGTTTTTCTAATACGTTGTCAAATGCTTTTTTGATGAAATAATTGCTAAAATAACAACATACTTCTATATTTGACCAATAATACAAAAAAAGAACAATAGAAATAGCAACATATTATATTCGCAACCCCAAACCCAGTTTAATCTACTTGTGAATGCTCATAGTAACGTTTTTAATGGATACATAATTAATAAGATTAAAAAACATAAGAGTGACTCAAAACATCCATTTTAGTTAATCTCCGTTAGGTCGACTAAGTTTCACCCTGGTTTGAACTCATCACACATATTCTATTCCATTTTATTTACACAATTCGTCATGGGTTTAAACCTCAAATTCATAACCTCAAAAGAAAGTTTCACCGTTCTAATTATTAATACAATCCCATCAAGTTGGTTACTATTAGACTAGATGTTGTGGGGCGTGAAGGGTGGGGCAACCCACGTGACTGTCCACCCTGGTCGCAAATAGCGCAACAGGGTGACGCGAGCTGGGGTGTTATTGGGAGACCGTAAGGGGCATCGCTACTGGATCAGTGACTCTATCCTTAACAAAGTCAGTCTACCTGATAAAAAGTTCTATTTAATCTATTAGCTGTTTACCATTGCCTATGATATATAATGATAATATTAAACAATACTGACATGTTATAATCTTAGCCAATGAGTGTTTGACAAGTAGCATGGATTTTATTTGTATCTTGTGGTTTTAAGTAATCATAAACTTCATGAGCAAGTACATATGTTTGAAGGAGTACATATGGTTGAAGGGAAAAAAGTACAAACATACTTGTGTAGTACGATGTCTTTAAAACGAAAAAAGAAGAAAACTTGTTACTTGTGCGTGATGAGGTTTCAAACATCATCCAAGGAAAGAGAAGGAATCAAAATGCAGAATGATAAAGAGCGTAGCGATGGAACTCGTGATAAGAACTATTTTACGGCAAGTCAATCTTTTTGCTGAAGCCTCACGGAGCATAGATGAGAAAATGCTGGGGAGAAACCGGGGCCGGCCGAGAACATTGTGTCCCCTGTTCCGTGGAGCTACTACATGGTGAATTTTCATCGGGATTCACCGGTACGCAACTCAACCATTTTTAAAAAAATGGGGAACATAGGTAAACGGGAAAAAATAGGATAACAACAGACAAAACATGAAAAACTAGAAAAAAAAAAGTTAACATGACACTGATGTGTCACCCGAAAAAAAAACCGGTAATGGTTGCAATAATAAATCGTTGTTTTGGTGTAATTAGGCCTTTAACTTATCCCCATAGAACTTAAGGTGAAAATAAAAAGATATCGTGATACTTAGTTAATGGCTCGTTAAAAGACCAAAACAAATCGATAACTAGTCTCAACAAGTTTGAGTTTTGTATAAATAACAGATTATAATATGTCTTTATTTTATCTAAGAGATTAAGTGAGCGTTGATCGGAAGGAATGTAATGAAATAAAATAAAATTGAGAAACTAATATAATTTCAAATAAAATTATGTATAAGTGAGTAATAAAATATAAAACTTAAGAAATGTTTCATCTCAAATTCACTTTGTTATGTGATTTCAAATTTCCTCTCTAGATGAAAGGATTTTGAAATCCTACAACCAAAACAATTTGAGGTGAAACATCTCATTGGATTTACTTTTAATTGTTTACTCAAACATAATTTTATTCAAAATTATAATAATTTTATTTCTATTATATTCATTCCAATCAAACGCTCCTTAAAAATCAAATACTACAAGACGGAGATATAAATAAAGACGACTGTTAATATAAAAAAATTCTTGTAAAAAAACAGATTTTGTAGTAAAAAAAAAGCTATTCCATAAATTCAAGAAAAAACTTGGTCTCAAACACCTCGTCTAATCTGCTAGAACAGAGGGCAAGGTACAACAACACATGCACGAGGTACACCTCTCTTCACCCTCCCATGCACCCGCGGGCAGAGGATCACCCCACCGTCCTCACACAAACACCTATTACTTTCTCACACTTTTTCCCTACACATCGGGTTGAAACCAATAGCTCCGTCGCCGATTCAGATCAACACACGAAAACCTAGGGTTCCGTGAACGTGAAACCATGTGGAGACGAGCATCTACGAAGCTTTCAGCTCTCCGATCCGTCGCAAGAACCAATCGCACCGTCGCCTTTACTCCGTCTCCGGTGGCTATTCGTCCGGCGGCTAGTATCGTCAATCGTTGCTATTCAGGTACTGTTGATTACGTTTACATTCCAGATCTGTGCTTAGGAGTTTGTTTGTGTAATTGGATGGTGATTTGGATGTTGTTTGGTGTGGATTGTAGGAAATGTTTCGAAGAAGGTGGAAGATGTGATGCCGATTGCTACTGGTCACGAGCGTGAAGAGCTTGAAGCTGAGCTTCAGGTCGGTTTTCACGTTTTCGTGGAGATGTTTGTAGTTTTTTAGATTTTGGGTTTGGTTTTGGTTTTGGTAGTTTTGTGATTAATGTTGGTTGTTTTTGTTCTATGTGGTCAGGGGCGGGATATTCTGGATATCAATTATCCTGAAGGTCCATTTGGTACCAAGGTAAGTGCATTTGTATAAAGATAATATAGTAGGTTGAAATGATAATTTGGTTCTGCCATTGAAGATTAACAATTTTCCTTGAATTTTAATTTTTATTGATTTGAATGATGATGGAAGAAATATAGTTGTCTATACGTTTTTCGAAGTAGGACGTTGAAATGATGTTAATATAGGGCCATTATCACTAGTTTAGAGGCGAAAACAACCGTGGTTAGCTTTCAATTATATTATTAGGTTTGGTTGCTTTATGAACTTGAATGGTTGTATTAGTGTGCCCAGAGATTGAACACTCCTATAGGGGGCGGGGGGCGAAATCAAATATATTTAGGAGGGCAAACTCAATATATATAAATAAATGTACACTACCGGACCAAAATTTACACTACCGAACTCAATAGGTGAAACTGTTAATGTTCGGTGTCAATTATTTGAATAGTGTGAATACAAGTTTTAATGCCAGGTCTTTAAGAAGTAATGTTACTCTGCTGCATATACATGAAAAGAAATGTATTGATTAGCTACTTGTTTGGAGATATACCCTACTTCGATAAATCACAAAGAATCGTACATATCTTCACCTTATGGTAGCACATTCACACATAATAGCATCCTTTGTCTGCTTTGATGTTTAAAAATTATCGTATTCTTGTTTTTATGTGGTATGTTTAATAACACCTACATAATTGATCTAATTTACATTATTACATATACTAAGCATCTTTTCATACATTACAAGTCGGTGAACTATGGAGAGGTCAGAGGACACATTATCATGACAATTTACCCACCACCTTTGTTATAAGAAGCACAATGGCCATAGTTTATCTGTTTGTAGTAAAATTCTAATAATAATTATTTTTTGCATAATGATCAAAATGACCGTAAACTACTTTATGGGAAAACTTTTCAGCTGTCAATCAACTTTTATGTTTAATTGTTTTACAAACTGATATGCACTTGTCAAAAGCAGTAGCCGAACTCACATGACATGGTTACTTGCTTAGCAACCATGTCTTTTCTAAATGAACTTTCCTATAACACAATGAAATGTGCATTCTTTCTTTTTGTATTTTCTAATTGCACATGTTATTTTGTTTTTTTGTTTCATCTCATTTTACTGGTGGAAAGCATCATAAAAAATAAATTTACTTAATTTTGTGTACTTTAATGTCTGAACTGTTGCTGAAGCTGTGATCTTGTCTGTTGCCTATAGGAAGCTCCTGCTGTGGTCAAATCTTACTATGACCAAAGAATTGTTGGTTGCCCTGGCGGTGAAGGCGGTGAGTCAATTCTAGCATCTTATTTGTTTTGTTTATTGTAATAATGAAAGATGTACTTTTTGACCTTTTTATAGCTTAGGAGTGTTCTATATGCGTGTTTAATACTCCAACATCCTATTAACAATATTATGTCTTTTTGTGATAGAGGATGAGCATGACGTTGTTTGGTTTTGGCTGAAGAAAGGCGAACCACATGAATGCCCAGTATGCTCACAATATTTTGTGGTGAGTGCAGCTAAACTTTTTAAGCAATTATACTCTCATTAAATTGTGTGATTTTGATTAAGTAGTTTATTATCTTATACATATCGGATTTTCTCTTTTTAATAATTTTCATCTTCAAACCGCAGAAGCTATATGTTCATTTGGTTTAAAATTCAAATGGGTGTTTATTTTCAAAAGCAATTTAGGTTGATTAATATTGATGATCATATCATAGGTCAAAACTTTATTATTCTTTGTACATGAACCCCCCTTTTTTAATGGTCATCATACTTCAAATATCAGAACCGCGATGTTTTTTTAGTTTTAAGAAAAAAATGTGTGACATCTGTTACTTTTTCAACTTAAGATATACCATTGGCTTCTGACAATGGGGCAAGAAAATATTATATATTACATTGAACTAAAAAACAAATCTCAATTGAAATTGGGAGGGTGGTGTAACAACAAAATTTTATTCTTAATACACACCTTAATAAACTACTGTCATTATCGCAATGGAATTGGAAGTTTAGCCAAGTTGGTAGGGAAGAGTCATTAGTGGAAGCTAGTCGTTCCGGTATAAGCATTTACATTGGGAAATGATGAGACTGAAAAGTAAATTTTACAAACTTTTTATCCTTGCTTGTTGACATATATGTCACTGAGATGATTAGGCAAACTATATAAAAAAGAGTACTTCACAACTGAACATTTAAGAGGGGTAATAAATGATTGATACCCAATAATTTGGAGGAAGAATTTTAATTGCTAGAAACTTTGTAAGTAACTGATATGCAACAAAATACAATAGAAACTTAGGGTAAAACTGGTGACTATACAGATGTGGAAGCTTAGAAAGATTGCTCCTGCTATTCTTGTCTGTAGTATATGTATTGTGACTCTATTTTAGTGCTATGTTTGGTTTGGTTCTGGTTCTAGCGTTTCTCCAAAAGTTGGCTCCCAGCCTGGAATCTAGTTTTTTTCCCCTAAAAATCAACTACTTTTCAAGTTTGAAGCAGCTTTTTTTATATTAGTATGTATTTAAACAAATTAAACTTATAAATCCTGAGTTCAGTATGAAAAATTGATTTGGGTTGACTTTTGGTTTTTGGTTTGGTCTAATGGGGGTTTGGACCTGATGAATGACATGAACACCTATAAACTGACTGGACAAGTAAATATTTAGAATAGTATATTTCACCCAAAAATAATTAAGTCTCTTTAATGTTCCACTTAAATCACTCACTTTTATCTAACAACAAAACCGCTTTAAGTTTCAACTCTTCATAAACTCTCATTGTTCAGAGATTTTTTTATAATCATTAAGTGACCTAAACGGTACATATATGAAATTTGATTATTTCAAAAGAATTATCACTTAATATCAATCAAGTTTCATGCATATTTCATTTATGTCACTTAATCTTAAGAAAACTTTTAACATTTATTAATTTAATCCGCAATAGTGGAACAATAAATGAAACTTGAGTGGCCCTTGTAGCTTATAAATACAAGTGACTTTATTAGAACAATATTAAAACTTGGTTATTATTTTATGATTCAGTGGAACAGTAGAGTGACACTAACCAACTTGGTGATTTGCAGTTGGAAGTAGTGGGCCCAGGAGGACTTCCAGACGGACTTGATGAAGACGAACACGGCCATCACTGATTGCTTTCTTTAAACTCCAATATTGCAGAATAAGAATGTGGTAAGATAATGAGACTTCAAAAGTTCTGCAAGGGTCACGCGTTTTGTTTTGTCGGTTTCATATGTTTACCGTTTGTTTTTAGATCAATCAGAGCGAGCATGCAAACAATATTTTTTGTTTGTGAAATGTGGGATTTTGAGAGCATGCTATGTTTTCGAATTGTCGACGCCATTGTTTGAATGCATTCAGAATAATTAATGGCACAGAATTTAGGCTTTAGTGATTCTTCAATTTAGCACTTAACCCTTGTGCTTTCAGTTTTCATGTTTTATAAGAGGACATATGTTAGCACAGAATTTTGGGTTCGTTTACGAGTCTAAAAGCAGTGGGATGTTTGCTAAGTGCTCGAAGAATAACTTCACACTTCTAAATCTAGAAAGGCGTTCAAGCACGGTCAAGTATTGAAATTCATGTCAAAACATTAAGTATAAACAAGCCACACTAAAACTATAAGACACACACATGACCATGTAACTCGTTTATCTAAATATCTATACAAGTTGAAGGGTGGTAAAACGAAGTTGGATCGAAAACATTGTAGTTCTCTAATTGAGTTGCATTAAAATGTAAACAGGTTAAACTAATTGGGCGATTGAACTTAGTTAATAGTTATAACGAGCTGTTTAACTTATGTGCAACATAAACTTGGCCGGCTTATTAACTTGGTTAGATTAATCAACACATTTGTTTATTTTGGGTTAAACTAGACGAACCCAAAATCTAGTTTTTTTCATGTTGTGTCAATAGTTATCACCCCTACAATTGAAGTGTCTTGGTGAAATCATCAATGTGTATAATATTATTATAAAAAAACCCGAAAGCGTGTGGATAGACATGTTAAAATGTTCACAGAAGGGTACAAAGTCGTATAAGTGTTCCTGTGAACGTATAATGGTTTTGATAGAATTCAACCAACCAGCATATATGTTTTCAGTTTCGTTAAGTTAAACTTGAGGTCATCAGCTTATGTTGTACCCATTTTATTATGTACTTTCTAGCGATACATCAGGACATTCTGCTAAGCTAAACTCGACTTATGAAATGAAAGTTTGAACACAAATATTTATTTACTTGCAATGTAATATTCGATAATCTTTTAGTGTCTTATCTATTAAGTGAAGAGAATATGTAAAGAAAACACAAGCATTAACTTACTTCAAAGATTAAAGGTGGGTGTGGGTTAAGTTTTTTGCGACCCCAAACACATTTTTTATTGCCACCCTAACACTTTGTCTCCTATTGCAAGTTACTTTGTCTACTGTTTATCAGCCCAGGTTTTGGTATCTCCGGTTTGAAATTTTAGACTCGAAACCGGAAACTGAATTGAATTCAAGCCTGTCTAAACCAAACCAAAAATATGTACCAAGAAATATTGGATATGGTAATTCTAGACCGATACTTGATGTTATTTTCCATGGCTTCTGCAAAGATACAGTGTCAATTAGGGACAAGTTCGGTACCGGGATAAGCTCGGTACCGGGATAAGCTCTGTACCGGTATCGAACCAAAAACACCGATCCCGAAAATCACCAAAATTGGTACCAACACCAGTACTGAAAAATGCTCGGCACGGTACAGGTACTGGTACAATATTTGAAGGTAGATATCAGTAAAATACCAGTACCCTACCGAACTAGTACTGAACCGAAAGTACTAATCCCGAAAACACAATAAAGTGAGTACCGAATTGGTATCGAATATAATTCGGTATGGGATATACGGTACTGGTATACCGGTTTGATTTCGGTATTTGGTACCATTTGCTCATTCTCAGGATCAATCATTTTTGAATACTAGGTTGACAACATTAGGTTTTGGATTGTTGTAATGTTGTCTGACCCATAACTTGTTTGACCCGCTTAGTTAAACAACTCGTGTCATGCTAACTGCTTTAGCCTAATTATTAAAAAAAAACAGTTGATCCATCAACCCATTTAAAATTGAAATAACATGTATTTAGTAACCCATTTATTCAACCCTTATGCTAATTCAAGTAAATGGATTACATGGGTCGTTACACAAGTTAAAATAGGTATAACCGTAGCTTTTAACAAAGATGAGAATCTTTTTTACAGCTGCCATTTGTAAGTAACATATAAGAAACTAAAGATCGCCAACAAAAATCAACAAAAGTAAAAACTTCCATGACGCTTACATGAAAATGTCGATGGTACCTTTTATTTTAACACTCGATGGTAATAAGAACCGTGCATTAAAATCATAACTCAAACATTATCAACCAAGTATCATCAATCAACAAGAAATTTGTCTATTCTGAAGATTTTGCCTTTAGCTTCTCCTTCAGTTCACCATTCTGCAGAAAACCAGAAAGGTTTGAGCGGCATCTTTTTTCATAGCTTAAAGGCTAAAACATGATATAACCGTAAAACAAGACCGATAGGCAGAACTTACCTGATGCATACTGAGAATAATGTCTGATCCTCCAATAAATTCTCCATTTATGAATATCTGAGGAAACGTCGGCCACATGCTGCCCAAATAGAAACCGTACAAACAAGTTAAGAGGTTGAAATTCAACTCATTTACGGGTCAAATACGCTAAAATTGAATATATAGCTAAAAAAGAAACAAGTAACAAAATCAATTTGCATGTTAAGTGCTTGTTACCTGAAGGCTTTTACAGCATTCTTAAGCTCAGGATCTTCCAATATGTTTCTTGAATGTATAGGGACTCCTGTGAGAAAACCACAGCAATTTTTAAAATGATTAGAATATACTAAAATCCAAACAAAAAATAAAGTAGAATTAGCTCATATGCAAAAACGAAAGATCTGCAATTAGCTTGCTTCTACCATCTTCACTTCGAATGTTAGAATGGAGGTGACAAGCATTTTAATATGTACTTCTAGGGATAGTGCATGATTGTAACCTACTTATTTGATAATTGTTACCAAAGGTCGCATAAACATAAGGTAAATAGATGTGTTGCGAATGAAATGGTTTATATAAGCCATACATATTCACCAGTCTCAAGTGTTTGTCCTTTTAAAATTGATTGCTCCTTATCCATTTAAGACACATGTTATTCATACTACTCGCTTAATTTTGTAAGTTGTAACCTTTTGCCGAAAAAAGTCTGTTCTAATAATAATAGAACAAATATAATGTGATGCATTACCCTCTAAAATTAACTTGACGTAAGAAAAATAATGTCAGCATGTCACTGGTTATGGAACAGAAAACGTTGAGCTCTTAGGGTGACAAATAAAGCAATATAACAATCACAGAAACATCTTCAAAAGAGAAACAAGTACATGTTTAAAAAACTTACTATATTCACTCAATACTCTGACTGCTAATGAGCTGAATCCACAACGTGGTTGTTCTGGATCTCCTTTCATGTAAATCATTACATGGTTGTCCTTCACATCCTACACATTGCAAGTTGTAGCCGTTATATCAAAAGAATGAAAATAAAATCTTAGACAAAAAGGTTTATGATATGGAACACTGATCAACCACTGCCAACCTGTTCAACAATGTCTTTTAGAGTAAGTTCAGAATTCTCTAGCTTATTTGTGGGCTTGAAATCATCATGTGTATCAGTATCATTGGGCACACTAGTTGAAAATCTCATCCCATGCTGCAAGAATGATCCAGAGGCCTAATTGATTGAAGCATAGCACTTATGTAAGAAAATACAAAAATGGTACCAAACATCAATATTTGCAAACAAAAGAAATCCATTTAGCAACTATTATTGTCTAGTTATTAGCAAAGAATAATAAACACATTATACGCATCAGATTAGGCTTGTAAATGAACATAATGTTTAGTGAACTGTTTGTGCACCATTCGGCTGGAGGTTCGTTTATTGAGAAACAAACAAACATGAACAATTCTTTGTTCATTTAATTAATAAACGAACATGAACACATCTTGCTCGTTCATTTACATTCGTCTATATTTGTTCAATAAGGTTTGCTTATGTGTATAGTTTACATATTCATTCAAAGAATAGTAGTAGTTGAGTCCAGATCATTTTAAAATAATTAGCCCAATCTAGCTCATACTGCTGTGTATTTTTTAATGGTATTGATTTTATTTAAACTTTGTTTGAAAATTGTGGTTTACTTTAATTGGTGTACAATTATGTTTGGGTGTGTTCGTTTGTTTATTTTATGTTCGTTTAGAATATGACAAACAAGCATAAGCGAACATGAACATGCTCATTAAAACCAATAAGATTAAAAAAAGCCACTTAGAAGTTCGTGTAAATGTTCATATTCTTTTGTAAATTCCAGAAAAGCTAAACAAACGAAATAGAAAAAGATTCCGTTCAGGTTCGTTCATTTCATTTACATGCTTACATCAGATAACAATATAACACATCAGTTGGTCTTCCTGTAGTGTCTCTATTATACAATTATTAGTGACTTGAAGCATGTAGAGCAAACCAACTACACATTCTAGATCATCATATCATAAAACTTAACAAGTGGATCGCTATAATTTGCTTTCGAGGTAACATCTTAAAACTTATACAATGATTAAGCTCTCTATAGTCTATACATAAGAACACAGTTCCTATAGGCCAAAACAACATTTCAATGTCAATGTTCTCTCTATATATAACCAACCAGTATAATCCAAATATAGAATAAAAAATTCAATGTTGCAAAAATCGGCATTAATCGGCGATTAATTGAAATCGGCCGGTCACCTAGTAGATTTTTGCTATCAGCCAATTAATCGCTAGGCGGTCAAAGGTGGTCAACCTAGGCGGACCCTAGACGGTCTTAATCGGGCCAAAAATCTGTGATTCCGGCAAAATTCCGGTAGGGTTCCGGCGACTTTCAAAAAATCCGGCAAACTTGGAAATTCCGGTCAAATATGTGAATTTATATATAAAACTGAACTTTTCTTTATTAAAATTACATATTAAAATGTATGTATTTATATATAAAACTAAAAGATATATATAAAAATTCCAATCTAATTAATCCCTAGTCCCTGCCTCGCCGCCCGACTAGCGACCAACGATTTTTACAACATTGAAAAAATTCATTCAACATCCAAGTTCCAAGCCCTAGCTTTTTTTCTAAGAACAACTCCTAATCTACTCTTATTAACCACGCAAGGATTTAAACCTCAAGACTCCGAACCCTAGCTTTTTCTTAACGGCTAAATGGATCACCACCGGCCTCGAAAAACTCAATCTTGACTTAAAACATTAGAAAACCCCAGGAATTTATAACCAAAGCTAGCATGAAGCTCTCAGTTTAATAAAAAAACTATTCCCACAAAACTTGCACTTTCAGCAATCAATCTTATCAGAGTGAAAGCACTTTTCGTCAGTTCTAACTTCTGAAGCAATTCATCACAAGGAAGCACAAATTAACAGCGACAACTTCAAATGAAAACAACTTAGAACCCTAACTTGCAGCTTTATATAAACATACGAAAACATGATAAGGTTCAACAAAACGCTATTGAATCATACCGATGCAGTTGTGCGACTATACTCCATTGCCCTAAATCCCTTGAATAGCATGCTGGATAACGCCCTAGCCATCGTATTACGGAGAATACTCTGCACCAAATCGCCAAACAGAAAAAGTTGATTGAATTTGAATACTTCGATAATGAGTTGTGTGGTGAAGAGTTGAAGATTTAACGATGGAGTTATTTGACGATCCTTTGTGAAGCAAATGGAAAACTCTAGTTCGTAGTTACACCCCTTTGTTGTTGCCCTTGGGCTTTTGTTTATATTTTTTTAGACCGGAAATGTAAGAAAAAATAAAGAAGATCGATAACTTTTTTATAATTCTACTGGTTTTAGTAACTCATGTATTATAACGGTTAAATAACTAAAATATTTAATATAATAGAATTTTATTTAATTATAAAATAATATTTTAAGATAGGATATGATTTAAATTACGTATAAGTAAAACTATAAGTAATAAAACAACGATATTAATTTCTAAAAAAAACAAACATTTTGTTTAAAATTTGTCATTTTTATAAATATTCTTACTATAAGTCTCATTTTAATTATTTTCTGTTTATAAAAATTTACTTTTTAAAATCACTAAATATAAAATATTTCATATTTTAAAATAAGTTTGATGTTTAAAAAATTTATTTTATAAAAAAAATATTTCTTTAGGTATTTCATTAATAATAAGATATATTTCTTAATTAATTAAAAAACCATTTTTAATCTAAACAAAGACTTAAATAATATTATTTATAATTAAGGTAATTATTTAATAGGATAGAAAAACAGAAAAAAATTTATGAAAATAAATATGGTGTTGACACGTGTCATTCATAGTTATCATTTTATTAGAGTAGAAGGAAATAATGTACAATAAAAACTTTTATCATTAGATCATCACCAAGTCAAGCAGTGGCGGAGCATGGATAAATTTATAGGATGGGTAGGTGCGGGGGTAAAATTATTTTTTTAAAGGACGCAAACTTGTCACATGTTAAAAAAATTTATACTACCCTACCAAAAATTTACACCACCGAAAGACGAAAAAAAGAGAGGGGGCGGGGGCCCCTCCCGGCCCATATAATACTTCACCCATGAAGTCAAGAACACGTGATATGATTGGTGGCGTGTTCGTGAGAGGGGCGAAGGTTGGGGGCCAACTCATGTGAAGAAGAGGCTCTTTGTAGGCAGACGTGTTCGGATGAGCACCGGTGGGATCGGATGGGTTTAAATACACGAAAGGTTAATATCATGTTACATTGTAATGAATCAGACACGATGTATGAAATGGTAATGTCTTACCAACGAGGCAATGAAATATATTTTGAATAAGCTACACTAATAAAAAGTATTACATGTAGTTTTTATTATGTAGACATACGAAATATATTAGGATAAATAACTAATAAGTAATCCTAAACTATTCTTTTTAGTAGTTAAGAAAGCATGTACAATTTAACCATAATTTGCTATTGTGTCACGAGGGTGTTCAAGTGAAAGTCTTTAAAGAGAGTTTAGACAACCTATCGTCTAGCTTTAAAATAAGTTTCTAATAGCTTCATCGACACTCTGATGCTGGAGCATCATATTCAAATTAATTATTTTTTTTCAATTCATTTCTTTTATCTTTTCTATATTTATTATTATGTTTAGTTTGTTAGTATTTAGTATAAACTAGTATTTAATTCCACGTGTTGCGGTAGGACCGTAAAACCGTATTATATAACATCAATGTCACATTGTCGCTAGCGACCACCAACACCAGAAAAACTCGTAAACAAAAGAAATAAAACTAAACAAAAAATAGACGTAAAAACTTTAACCTAATGCATGTGTATTACGACTTGTTAATGTGTATAAATTAGAACAAAGTATATTACACAACGCGGTTGTGAAACAGAAAAAATAGATATGAAAACATTAAACCACATAGGCATATGTCTGTATATTAACTCAAAATTTTTAAACCGAGACGTAAACAAAAAATAGTAAAAGATGAAAAGTATTTGAGATCAATTTGAAAATGAAAAAGATGGTTAAATGTAAAAGACAAAAACTATAGGGTTAAAAATGAAAAAGTAAAGAAAAAACAAAGTAAGGTATAATATATAAACATAAGGTTCAACAAACACTTCAAAAACGGGTTTTACTATGTGTTCCAGCTCCAAATCAGTTGAAAACGTGTAAAAGATGAGTCCTAGAACTCACCTTGAAAGCCTCTTCGAGTAAAGCTTCTCACAAACTTGTTTGCCTTCAACTTTTGCACCTCGATTCTTCAAAGCCCTAGGTTTTGATGTTTCTCCTTTCACTCTCTCTCTCTCTCTCTAACCGAATAAAAAGGGGAGAATGAGGGGAGAATGGGCTGCCATGCCCCTTTTATACCCCCACTCCTCAATAGATTTTTCCTCTTTTGACAAGTTTGGTCCCTCGACTTTGGGCTTTATTTCTTTTCTTTCTTTTTCGTCTTTCCTTAGCTTCAAAAGGAAATAACCAGGTGTTACAAATATGCAACGGGTGGAACGTGTGGTGAGCTTGTGTTGACAGGTGGCGGATAGGTTTGGGTAGCATGCACACCCGAAGACACGAAGGTGGTCATAGGATGAGTTACGAAGGTAGAGAGAAGTGAGAGGAGTGCGGTTTTGTAAAATTTTGGAGGGAAGAATGTTGTGAAGGTAGGAGGAGGTGCGAAGGGCTTCAACCCAAAACGTTGGTGGGAGAGAAGCATGAAGGAGAAGGGAACGCATGATTTCGTTGATTCGACGGATCATACGTTCTGCTTTCCCGTTTTGTTAGGAGGTGTGGGGACAAGAGAACAGGAACTAAAG
Organism: Flaveria trinervia; assembly: GCA_025506515.1. Classification (NCBI taxonomy): domain Eukaryota; kingdom Viridiplantae; phylum Streptophyta; class Magnoliopsida; order Asterales; family Asteraceae; genus Flaveria; species Flaveria trinervia. The sequence goes on from CM046453.1 coordinate 8,146,279, forward strand.
GCCGTGAGAGTTGGCAAATTGTTTAAATTGATTATTTTCAAATTCACCACCATTGTCACATTGAAAATTTTTGATCTTGCGATTAAATTGAGTATGAATGTAATTGTAAAAATTCTGGAATTTGTCAAAAGCTTCCGATTTGAATTTTAATGGAAAAACCCAAGTGTAGTTTGTGAAATCGTCAAGTAAGATCATATAATATTTGTATCATGCCTGACTGAGTATCAGTGATGTCCACAAATCATAATGAAGTATATCAAAAGGCATGAAAGTGCTGTAGACAATTGAAATGGTAAACGTTTATTTTTAGCCAATTGACACGAATTGTAAACACAAGAACGACTAGTCTTATTACAAGAAATTAAACTTATAGAAGATAAAAAATCCATAACAGGGAGACCTGGGTGGCCTAGTCGATCATGCCAAAAATCAGAGGTTGTGGAGGCAACGAAACTGGAAGCAGAGTTGGATGGAACAGTGGCAGGAGCTGTGAGAGGGTAAAGGGGCCCGTCACTATTGTGTCGGGTCATAATCGTTCCATTCCTAAAATCTTTCACAGAGAAACCAAAGGGGTCAAATTCCACAAACACAAAATTATCAGTAGTGAACTTTCTTACAGAGATAAGATTCTTGATTATGTTAGGGGTGTAAAGGATATTGTTGAGGCAGAGGTTATTAGGTAAGGTGATGTTTCCAAACCTATGAATTGGCACTTTTTGACCATTTCCAACAAATATGTGGTTAATGGAATTAACAAAATGAGAGGGGAACATATACCTGAGTCTGCAGAAAGGTGGTGAGTGGCATCGATGTCCATGTGCCATTGAGTATCTCCCGGGTCGAGTGTCATTGCCTGGAATGCAACGCCTAACTCAGTCAGGTCAAGAGGGTTGACTTAGGTAAGATTGGCTTGAGGATGATAACAAGGGCCAGATGATCGTGCCGATTGATTTCCTCCGGCAGATTGTTGATTAGGTGGGTTTTGAGGTCCAGCCCACTAGGGGGCAGCCCATCCAGGTTGAGTGGGAAATGGGTAGGGGGTGGTATGGCCCACCAAGGAGCCCACATCTATTGTGGTGATTGGGCAGTAGGTGAGGCCCATGAAGCCTGTTGGGCTTGTCGACTATTTTGCTGTGGAGTTGGGACTGAGGAGGAAGCCCAAGACGATGAGGAGCGGCGTTGTTGATTTCTGGTGGGGTGACGGTTTGTGCTTTGACCTCCCCCACGAGTATTGCGGTTTTAAGGGTTGAACCGTGGAGTGGTAACATGGGCCTTAAGCGGAGATGGTTGAACCACAGCAGCGACGATGGGTTCTGGATCCCGGGCTGCTTGGCGTTGTGCTTCAAGCTAAAGCATATTACATGTCGTCTCCCACTTGGGCATGGATTGGTTAAGGTAGGTGCCAATGTTATCAAATTCTCGGGGCAGACCATGAACTAGTTGTAGAACCAGGTGGCTTTCACTGACAGGGCTATCAACATCGGATAATTGGTTTGCGATTTCCTTAAATTTGTGGTAGTAGGCTTCGAGTGAAGGCATGGACGTGAGCTTGAGGTTGGTAAAGGAGTGCTCGAGAGCAGCCGCTCAGAATCCTTTGTTGTTTAAGAAGAGGTTTTTGATGCGATTCCATGTTTCCAGGGCTGTAGATTCAGGTACAAGAACGCGAACAAGAAGCTCATCGGAGAGCGTCCCATATATCCACTGTAGCACAATGGCATCGTTCTCGGTCCATGTGTCGTAGTTTGGGTCATCGGTTGCTGGGGGTTCGGTTCCATCAATGTGATGGAGAACTTTGTATCCCCTGGCATGGAGATGAAATAATTTCACCCAAGAAGAATAGGAGACCTTGGTCCCATCCAGGATACGTACTTTCTTCTGAATATCGGTGACGGTGTAAACCGGGTATAAAGACACAGTAGCGGATGTGGGTTGAGGTGGGGGTTAGCGGGTCCTGGTGTTGGGAGGGGGGTATCATTTCTGTCAACCATGTTTGCAGGGACAGAAGTGACCGGCGGTCCGAAGACTGAGTCGGTCAGAGGGGTGCAGGGGAGTGACCAGCGGTCCGAAGACTGGGTCAGTGGCGGCAGCGACCAACGGTCTGAAGACTGGGTCAGTCGCGGCTGGGTATAGAGCAGAGCTCTAATATCATGAAAAGGGTTAACTTTGATGATCTTTATTCATTAACCGAAGATTGCATATATATATATATATATAGGATTAGGATCATATGAGAACCCTTCATAATTGCAAGAACTTTTTAATCCTTTTATGAGCCTTTAATTTATTATAAAAAATTCTAGATAACATTTTCAAGGTCAGATTTGATCAAAGGCATTTAGGTAATTTACATCTTTTTTTTTTTGTACTTTTTATTAGTTTTTTATCTTAAATTATAGTGTCTATTTCATTTTTTTTTTCAAAGTCAATATTGGATTAACTCTTCACCACCACCAATGATTCCAAGTCTCACCATCACCACCACCAGCATTATACCACCACCTCCACCACCATCACTTATTTCATTTCATCTCTCCCTTCTAACATCAACTTTTTGCATATTCCATTTCAAGGTCTTCTATCTTTCTTGAATTTTTGCTCCATTCTTCTTCAAATATTTCATTTGAGGTATGTGCAACAACCTTTTACTATTACTTTTTTGTTTTTAGCCTATTCATAGATGTGATTCTCGGGCAGAACCTCCAGTGCATCAGGACCTGCACCTTTCTATTTTTTTGTCGTGATCTCTCATCTTAACATCTTTTGAAGTTACATGTGAATACACAAGTAAATATCTCTCTGAAAACACAAACCTAAGTGAGTTTTCCCTTAAAATTGAATTGAATTTTCATAAGAAAATGAAGGAAACATGAAAAACTAAAAGTGGGTTTTCCCTCAAAAGTAAGCCGCTATTAAAACATAAACCCAAATGGGTTTTCGATCTCTTTCTATTAGATGAAAAGATATGAGGATGATGTTAAGAAAGCCCAGATCTAGAAAGATTGTTGATCTAGAAAACCCAAGTGGCTTTTATGAATCATATTGGTGTAGTTACATGATATATGTTTTACATTTGGTTTAATATTCATGTTATTTCCTTTTAATTTTCCAGGTACCATAATGCATTGCTCAATCAGGAATCAAGATTTGGATTCTTCACTTAACATTCTAAACTATATCTAAACTATAATTATGTGTTTTAAATTGGTTGTTACATCTTTTTACGTTGACATGATTAACTGTAAGTAATTACAAATGATGTAATTCACTGTAAATAATTACAAATATTTGTAATCACTATAAGTATTAGAATTCTCATTAAAATAAACATGATGAAATTAATTTATACCTTAGTGTTCTTAGTTTACAACATATTTAGGTTTTGTTACTTCATACGTTCCTTGTTAACATTGGTTTACAATAGTTTTAGTTTGTTAGGGCATCAATTCTTAGTTTACATAGTTTTACACCTTGGTTTACATAGAAAAAACATTAGTATTACAATGGTGTAGTTTATTAATAGTGGTGTAACATGTAGTTTTAAATGTTGTAAAATGACTTTTTATGTGTTGCAAATTCTAGTTACAGTGATGTAACTACAGGGGGATGGTAATTATGATCATCAGATCAAGATATGTTTAAAGTTTGGATATGAATTTAGAAAAGAATTTGAACTCGTTTTGCTATGTTTTATTTTTGTTGGTTTATATATGTGTTTGTTGATGTAATTTATTACAAGGAATTACAATATGATATAAGTAAATGTAACTATTAAGGTTTTTAATCAAATAAATATGGTGTAATTTATTGTAACTATCTGTTGTATTGTGTAGCATCATCATATCGTGAAATTACATCAACACAATACATTTGTCTTCATGTTACAGTAATGTAATAAGCAAAATTCGGGAAGTTTTTTTAAATCTTCAAGACTATATTGGAATCAAAGAGAAAAATTGTAAGACCTCGTTCCCGGGACACTTACAGCTGGTCATTCGTCACACTCAAAACATAATTTTCGTCATCTTACATAAAAACGTCGCAGCGGAAACATTAAAAACTACATTTTCATTTCATCAAAATGCTTTTGCAAAATAATACATCCATTCATTTTACAAATTCCTTTTACATTTCATTACAAAAGCCTTATAATAATGGATGTCATTCCAAAAGAACTGAGTAGTCGCCCCATGTCATCCTCAGGAACATACCTGCCAACTGAAAACACATAAAAGTCAGCGTTGTTGAGTGAGTTCTAGTTTTATAATAAAACATACTTTTCTGCCAACTGGAAACACATCAAAGTCAGCGTTGCTGAGTGAGTTCTAGTTTTATAATAAAACATACTTTTCTTTCGTAAAACCGTTCTTTACTTTCTTTCAAAATCATACAGTACTTTACATTCGTTCTTGATCATACATAATACGTACATACGAATAGTATCATATTATCTTTATCATTCGTTCAACCATTCTAGATCTGGTCAGACTTTACCCTCTTCGTGGCACTCGGCCAAGATTACTGAGGTCGAATGACAAAGATCTCGTTTAGTACATTATTAAGATATTTCGTTAACGTTCATTTCATACATTCGTTCTTTCCATCATTACCTTTCTCATTCATCAACTCACGCCATACTCCCGACTCATGTCCGAAGACTGGTACTGTGCCGGGGTCTGTACACAAACCCCCGACTCATGTCTGAAAACTGACACAACACCGGAGTACGTGATTCGTTTCTCTTTCATCTCATCTCAGTCTCACGCACTACTCCCGACTCATGTCCGAAGACTGATACTGTGTCGGGGCCTGTACACAAACCCCCGACTCATGTCCGAAGACTGACATAGTACCGGAGTACGCGATCCTCTTCTCATTCATCCGGATCATGTCTCATGCAACACCCCCGACTCATGTCCGAAGACTGATACCGTGCCGGGGCCTGTAACCAAACCTCCGACTCATGTTCGAAGACTGACACAATACCGGAGTACGTGACAAGGACCTCTTTCGAGTCTGTTGCGACACAGAGTCGCTCACCTCATACATATGCTTGCAAGCCTTTCATTCGTTCATTCATTCATTAATGCATGCATTCATTCATTACGTTCCTCTTTTCATTATCTTCCACTTTACATTACATAATACTTTCATTTCATTCATTAACGTTCAACGCAAAGCCATGGAAAGATAAACATACATAATAATAATAAGGAACACAAAACATACAACATCAATCACACAGGGCAACATCGCACACCCAAAACATACATCATGCATAGCATACAACATGCACAATCACACAACATCAAACATCACATGAATCATGCGCATCACATCCCATAAGCATACATCATCGCACATCATTATGCGTCACATCATCATCATCATTAGCTCATCATCATACGTCATCTTAAATCATCCATACCCATCACTTCATCAACACCCCAAAGGTCATACCATACCATGGTCTTTCGGGCGTATGGAACCTATTCGGTCGCATGGTCTTCCATACGTATGAGAACACTCAGGCGAATGGGCCTCCAGTCGCATAGCCTCCAATCGCATGCTTCCCATGTGAATAAACCTCAATCGCATGACATCCGGGCGTATGGACCTCAGTCGCATGACCTTTATGCGAATGGCCCTTAGACGCACACCTTTTGTGCGTATGAACCTCAATCGCATGACTCACAGGCGTATGGACTCCAGTCGCATGACCTTCAGTCGCATGACTTCATCCGCATTTCCTTCAGTCGCATGACCTTCATCTGCATTTTCTTCAGTTGCGTAGCCCTCATACGTATGGATCTCAGTCGCATGAATGAACCTTAGTCGCACCTATTTCGTGCGTATGAACCCAATCACACCTCATTCGGGCGCATGGACCTCCATTCGGTCGCCTAGCCCTAGCTGATGCAGAATGCAGTTCATCCCGAACTGCAGCCGCCATGTTTGACCTCCAAACTCTTCCAAACCTCTTTTAAGCTCAAATCAACCATTCTAAACCTTAGGGAAACATAACACAACATCATTCAAGCATACCCAAGCCCGAAATCAAGCCCCAAACGAATCATACACATACATATACATACATAAACGGGTATTCACCCAAAAACCTGGAAAATAGTTTTCAGATGTGTTCCAGCCCCAAAATCATTCAAAAACATGTAAAAGAGGTGTCCTAGAACTCACCTTAATGATCCCGTTGAGTAGAGCTTCGATTTGTCCCGCTACACGTCGATTTTCACGCTCGAATCAACCCGAACCAAGCTTTTTCTCTCTTTTTCTCTTTTCTCTCTTCTCTTTGGCTGAAAATGGCAAGTATGGGTGTCTTCCCCCTTTTATACTCCCATTCATCAAAGTTTCTCTCACTGGCGAGTTTGGTCCCTCGACTTTGGACTTTATTTCTTTTTCTTCTTTTGTCGCCTTCAAAGAAAATTTATGGGCGTTACAAGTCCACTCCCCTTAAATAGGTTTCGTCCCCAAAACCTGTTGTTCCTTGAACCATGTGGGCAATATTGTCTCATCTCTTTTCCAGTCTCTCACCTAGAATTCAATCGCTCTATGTTGTTTATCAACATACGACTTCTGGTCTATCTTTGGCTACTTCCATCAGGGCTTTGATCCTTTCGAGCTTCTCAGTCGTAGCCTCAGTCACCTCAATATTTCCCATACGTCATTTGGTGCTCGGCCTTCACTTGTAGACAAGTAAGGCATTTACTCACTTACTCCATCATATCACGCTTCATACCTGACCACCAATAATCCTTACTCGTGTCTCGATACATCTGACGGTTAAGATATTAGTATATTCACATACCTTACATCGGCCAAGTAGGCAATACGTCCACGCCTCATGGATTGCTAACCCATTCACCTTATGGTGTACGCCTATCCACCTAAGTCTGTCCTGAACGGTCGAGCAGGAACAAACGTGTTAGGTCTAGTTTCAGTAGATCTAGTTCATTATGTATAGGCTTAGTACTTGAATTAATATCTGTAATAAATGCTTGTAATTCATTATTGTGTATGCATTAAATATATAGGTTATGTGTGTTGATTTATGTATGGATGCAGGTACAAACATTATACTCGGTCAACTTATGAAATTGACCAAGTGTAAGAAACATCTACGGATGAACATTTTGTTCTTCCATAGATATATTTCTTACAAGTAACTTGTCATCCGAAGATACTCTGCGGATGAACAACCAGAAGTGAAGAACAAGATTGCTTCGGAAGAACAAGACTTCTGCGAAGAACAATTCTTCTACGGAAGAACAAGATTGCTTCGGAAGAACAAGACTTCTACGGAAGAACAATTCTTCTGCGGAGAACAAACTCCTACGGAAGACACATTCCTACGGAGTCCAAACACTTGTATAATGCAAGTGTTACAAGTCAACAAGTCAACAAGGCACTTAAGCGAATCCCAAGAAATCCGATGATTCCTTAACTGACACAAATCAAATCCTAAGAGATCTGGTGTTTCCTATAACAGAAACATCATTGTCTATATATATATGGATCATAGGTTTTGATTTGGCAGAGGTTGTTTTAGACGATTGATTGAGCGACAACAGCATCGGAATTATAACCATCACTTCTGTGACAACCGGCAATTTCAGGTCAATACCCGACCTTGACTTGGTTATAATTACACCTATAACACTTGATTTTCAATTTAAATTACATTTATTGAAGTCGTTTCATGCTTTACAAAATTCAGGCATAACATTTCATGCATTGGTGATTTGACGAAATTGCCATTTTATCATACACATGATATAACCGACACACGAGCGTTGGTGATAATTAATATATGTGTAATAATAAATAATTTAAAGTGTTCCAAAGCATATTATATATTCTAATGTTTTATAGTATTTTAGAATCCAAATTAAATACATTAGAACAATTTGAATTTATAAATAAACCTAATCACGTAAATTGATGTTACCAGGAACGAATCCTTTTAACGCGACTATTAAATACATGATGCATTATTAACATACCATAAATATTAAAATATATGATATTATACAAGTTCTTATCATATTTTACTATATTTCAAAAAGTAAGAAGTAAAAATATAAACATATATTAAAATACCAATAGTGCAACAAATACCATCAAAATCCAATACTACTCAAAACTAAAAGAAACCACCATATTTCAACCATTAACCGTCCCCTTACTCCCCCTTCTTTTCACTTTCTTATTTCTTGTCAATCTCTACAAGATTATGTCAAATCTCTACAAGACTACTTTGCATTTTTACAAGTTTGAAACTTACCTTCTTGTGTTAAAGAAAAGGTTATGAACAAAGTACATGTCTCCCTACCTTCTTTTGGAATATCTTCCTCCAAGAAGTTGCCCAACACTCCCATATGAGTTGATTTACTAATTCATGTATGGTTATATATGCAAGTAACCTCCATAATTCACCAACACCACCCAACACACTTTCTTCCTTGTTCTTTCCCCCAATTTTCGTCCAGACACCTCACCACCATTTCATTTGATTTCTAACTCATTTTCTACAAATCTTGGGTGATTCAAGTACCCTTGGTTGAAGATCAAGTGATTTTTGAAGCTTCCAAGCATCCTACAACATCCGCTTCACCTTTTTTGTTGGGTTTTCTTAGTTCAAAGGATCAAACTTCTTTTCTTGCATTTCAAGACTACCATCACTTCTCCTTGCTTGGTTAAGGTTAGCACCTTGTTTCTAATCTCCCATACATCACCATGAAGTGTTCATGTTCACTAACTCATCCCAAAAGTGCTCTACCAAAGTTTAAAAAGTAACAAAACATGTAAAACATTTTCTGGCAGATTCATGTTCTGTGTTTTCAAGACCATAACTCGACCTAAACATGGTCAAATGAACCGTTTCTTGAACCTAACGGACCCGGTCGACTCCGACCCGCCGACTCCGACCGGTCGACTCCGACGCGGCCGACTCCGACCCGGTCGACTCCGACCGGCTGACTCCGACCCGGCCGACTCTGATTCGGGCGACATCGACCCGATCTACCTAGAGTCCTCCGAGGCCATTCCCTCGCCCAGATACCCCACCTCTCACCCTGCTGATCCAGTTACCCAGCCCATTGACCCGGTTCCTCAGCCCTCTGATCCGACTTCGCTAGCAGACCCGATCCCCTCCACCTCGTCCCTGAGCCTACTGACCCCTCCCCAGTAGCTGCTGGCCCGAGCGGTGACTCCAAACACCCACCGTATCCTTGGTCCGAGTGTACCACCGCCCTCTACCGTTGCTATCGGACTCGCCCTGGAGGTGCGCTTCTTGCACACACTCCTAGGAAGCGGGTTCATATTCCGATCCGTCCTAACACACCATCCGAGATTGTACCGCTGAGCCCGAGCCTGTGCCCAAAAGGCGCAGAATCGATGTTCATCGGTGGGAGTGGATGCCCAGCCGACTGGACGAGTGGAGAGACACGAGGGTATTCCCTCCACATTCGAGGTAGGTGAGTCTTCACGTGCCTCCAATCTGATTCCCCTTACACAGGAGCCTGTGGAGCTCACCGTGCCACTCCTCGTGGCACGATCTGCGCGGCACGATCAGCAGCTTCACGAACTACGTACTGAACTCACAGAAGTTCAAGAGACTTTTGATAGGGAGGACATGGTCTGTCAGTTACTAGCGATCGAGGAGGGTAGATACCTCGATGATCAGGCATTCCACACCATGCATGATCGACTTATCAGGATAGAGGAGGGATGCCATCCATGGCGCGGAGAGTGGAGGTGGCAGAGGAGAGAGCTACTCGGGCAGAGCAGCGGGCGACTGTGGCCGAAGAGAGAGTGAGAGTGACGAAAGAGCGCTTGGAGTCATCTACTGCAATGACAACGGTGTGTATGCTCATGGCCATGGCAGCAGTGCAGACATGCGCATTCACTTATTTATCCCGTTGATTGCCTATCGTGAGCGGGCTGTGCTCACATAATATTGGATATTAACTTGTTATAGGAGTATGTACTCTGGAAATATTTTGTAATTCGTAATTTATTATCAAGTTATGTTATCTTTATTGCGTGGTTGCTTGGTGTTATGATTGTTTACTTTTGGTGACATGTGTTTGACATTATTACATATTGTCTTATCTTGTTTATCATTATGATTTGAAGAGAACATGCCACCGCGAAGGAGAAACGTCAGAACCAATATGGGAAGCGGTACTCCCATGACCGCAGAGGCCATCGAACAGCTTGTGGCGCAACGAGTGGCGGATGCAATCACACATCACAAGGCGAATCGTAGTGCAGGAGGATCTGAAGTGAATGGAGGCGATGTTAGTGGCGCAGGAGGATCTGATGTCCATAACAAAGGTTGCTCCTACAAGACGTTTCTGAACTGTAAACCGTTTAACTTTCGCGGTAATGAAGGAGCTGTTGGTTTGATCCGCTGGATAGAAAAGATGGAATCTGTTCAGCGAATCAGTAACTGTGCTGAGGAGAATAAGACAAAATTGCCACCTGTACCTTTGAAGGTCAAGAACTCACTTGGTGGAATGCCCATGCCCAGACTTTGGGTATTGACGTTGCCTACCAAATCACTTGGGATGAATTGAAAAAAATGCTGACTGATGAATATTGCCCCCGAAATGAATTGCAAAAACTTGAGGTTGAATTCTGGAACCACACTATGAAGGGTGCAGAAGTTACAAGCTACACCACCCGATTCCATGATCTTGCTCGTCTATGCCCTCACATTGTTAACCCAGAGTTCAAGTGTATGGAAAGGTACATTTGGGGCCTTGCACCCCAAATCCAGAGCATGGTCACCTCATCCAAGCCAACCACCATCCAAAAGGCTATCAGGATTGCCCACGACCTGACTGATCAAGCTATACGTCAGGGAGTGTTGGTGAAGAAGACGGTCGTGGAGAAGAACTATGACAACAAAAGGAAATGGGACAACAATCATGGTCGAAATACTCCGCATCAAAACCAAAACAAACAAGTGGTTGTCAGGGCTTTCACTGCTGGCCCATCTGAAAAGAAGGCAAAAGGTGGGTATACTGGAAACCTACCTAAGTGCAATAAGTGTAACTTTCACCACCTAGGTGCATGTGGAGACTCAATGTGCCAGAAGTGCAAACATTTTGGCCATGCAACTAAGGACTGTCGAAAGCCCGACACTACTCCTAAAATAGGAAACCATCGTGCGTGCTTCGAATGTGGTGTTACGGGGCATTTTCGCAAGGATTGTCCGAACTTGAAGCAAACTGGTGGAAATAACGCACGTGGTCGAGCTTTTGTGATTGGAGCTGGCGAAGCTCGACAGGACCCGAACATTGTTACGGGTACGTTCCTTGTAATAATCTCTATGCATCAATCCTATTCGATACGGGTGCTGATAGGAGTTTTGTGTCTAGCGAATTTAGTCCATTGCTCGAAATTACTCCTACCCATTTGACTTCAAAATATACAATAGAGTTAGCTGATGGTAAGTTGATCGAAACCGACAAAATCATACAAGGATGCACTCTCAGTTTGGCGGATCACACGTTCAATATAGATTTGCTACCTGTAACCTAGGGAGTTTCGACATCGTTATTGGCATGGATTGGTTATCAGAAAACCGAGCGGAAATCGTTTGTCGTGAGAAGATCATTCGCATTCCACTTCCGAGTGGGGAGACCATATCAATTCAAGGAGAAAAATATGGTACGGTGTTACGGATCATTTCATGTATGAAGGCTCGGAAGTACTTACGAAAGGGCTATCATGCAATCTTGGCGCACGTAGTGGAGAAGCGAACCGAAGAGAAAAGAATCGAGGATATACCCATCGTGCGAGACTATCCGGAAGTCTTTCCCGAGGACTTACCGGGACTTCCACCGCAAAGACAGGTTGAATTTCGAATTGACCTGGTACCTGGAGCTGCTCCAGTAGCACGATCCCCATACCGACTAGCACCATCGTAGATGCAAGAGTTGTCTAATCAATTACAAGAGTTGTTAGATAAAGGATTCATAAGACCAAGTTTCTCACCCTGGGGGCCCCAGTTTTATTTGTTAAGAAGAAAGATGGATCTTTTCGAATGTGCATCGATTACCGGGAGTTAAACAAACTCACCATTAAGAACCGGTACCCTCCCTCGAATTGACAACTTATTTGACCAACTTCAAGGATCTAGTTACTACTCGAAGATTGACTTACGTTCTGGATATCACCAATTACGAATTCAAGAGGAAGACATTCCCAAGACTGCATTTCGAACTCGTTATGGTCACTACGAGTTTATGGTTATGCCATTTGGGTTAACCAATGCACCAGCTGTATTCATGGACCTCATGAATAGAGTGTGCAAACCCTACTTGGATAAATTCGTGATCGTCTTCATCGATGACATCTTGATATATTCACGAACCAAGGATGAGCACGAACAACATTTAAGGTTAATCTTGGAGCTACTTAAGAACGAGAAACTATACGCAAAATTCTCAAAATGTGACTTCTGGATCCGAGAAGTGCAATTTCTCGGGCATGTGGTTAATGAGAAAGGAATATATGTTGACCCATCGAAGATAGAGGCCATTAAAAACTGGGAAGCACCTAAGACCCCGACTGAAGTGCGATAATTCCTAGGTTTGGCAGGCTATTACCGACGCTTTATTGAAAATTTCTCCAAAATAGCCCAACCACTGACAACCCTGACTCAGAAAGACAAGAAGTTTGATTGGGGTGATAAGCAGGAAGCAGCGTTTCAATTATTAAAGCAAAAACTATGTTGCGCGCCGATTCTGTCTCTACCAGAGGGAAACGATGGTTTTGTGGTGTACTGTGACGCATCATGACAAGGACTTGGCTGTGTCCTAATGCAACACGACAAAGTTATTGCTTACACGTCACGACAATTGAAAGTACATGAGAAAAACTACACCACCCACGACCTCGAATTAGGAGCTGTTGTTTTTGCACTAAAGATTTGGCGACACTACTTGTATGGTACTAAATGTACTATATTCACCGATCACAAAAGCCTCCAGCACATCTTCGATCAGAAGGAACTAAACATGAGGCAACGCTGGTGGGTTGAGTTACTAAACGATTATGACTGTGAGATTCGTTATCATCCTGGGAAAGCGAATGTTGTAGCAGACGCTCTGAGCAGGAAAGAACGAACCAAGACTTTACAGGTGCGAGCGTTGGGAATGACGATTCATACGAGTCTAACTACTCAAATTCGTGATGCTCAGTCTGATGCATTAAAAGAACAGAATTTGAAGGAAGAATTCCTTCGCGACATGGATAAACAATTTGAGACCAAGTTTGATGGAACTCGCTACTTCATGAATCGAATTTGGGTGCCAAATTTTGGAAACTTGAGGGATCTTGTGATGAACGAGCACACAAATCCAGATACTCCATCCATCCGGGCTCCGATAAGATGTATCAAGACCTGAAGGAGTTATACTGGTGGCCTAACATGAAAGCTGACATTGCCGCCTATGTTAGCAGGTGCCTCACGTGTTCAAAGGTTAAAGCAGAATATCAGAAGCCATCCGGATTACTGCACCAACCAGAGATTCCACAATGGAAATGGGAGCAGATTTCCATGGATTTCATCACAAAACTACCCAAGACATCCACCAGTTGTGATACGATTTGGGTAATTGTGGATCGACTGACAAAGTCTGCTCACTTCCTACCAATTAAAGAAATTGATAAAATGGAAAGGTTGACGAGGGTTTATCTTAAGGAGGTTGTTTCGAGACATGGAGTACTGATCTCCATTATCTCTGATCGAGACAGTCGATTTACCTCGAGATTTTGGCAATCCTTACAAAAGGCCTTGGGTACAGGTTGGATATGAGTACCGCATACCACCTCAAACGGATGGTCAGAGCGAACGGACCATTCAAACGTTAGAAGACATGCTTAGGGCTTGCGTGATAGACTTTGGAAACCGTTAGGATACTCATCTACCCCTAGCTGAGTTTTCTTACAATAATAGTTATCACACCAGTATCAAAGCCGCACCGTTTGAAGCATTATATGGAAGGAAGTGTCGGTCGCCACTGTGTTGGACAAAGGTTGGCGATAGTCAACTCACTGGTCCCGAGATCATACGCGAGACCACGGAAAAGATCGCTCAAATTCAGAACCGACTCAAAGCCGCGCGTGACCGTCAGAAAAGCTATGCTGACGTGAGACGTAAACCGTTGGAATTTCAAGTCGGAGACAAGGTTCTACTTAAAGTCTCACCATGGAAAGGAGTCATTCGTTTTGGCAAACGTGGTAAGCTAAACCCTAGATACATTGGGCCATTTGAAATCCTAGCCAGGATTGGTCCTGTAGCTTACAAGCTAAAACTTCCTTAAGAACTTAGTAGTGTTCATGACACTTTCCATATGTCGAATCTGAAGAAGTGCCTGCCAGATGAAACTCTGGTTATACCACTCGATGAGGTCCAGATTGATGAACAACTTCATTTTATTGAAAAGCCTGTGGAGATTCTAGATCGAGAAGTAAAGAAGATGAAACGAATCCGTATTCCCATAGTGAAGGTCCGGTGGAATTCAAGAAGAGGACCCGAATTTACTTGGGAACGTGAAGATCAAATGAAGCTCAACTACCCGTACTTGTTTGAAACCCTAGCATCTACAGACAACCCTAACTGAATTTCGGGACAAAATTCTTTCTAACATGGGGAGTATGTGACAACCGGTAATTTCAGGTCAATACCCGACCTTGACTTGGTTATAATTACACCTATAACACTTGATTTTCAATTTAAATTACATTTATTGAAGTCGTTTCATGCTTTACAAAATTTCAGGCATAACATTTCATGCATTGGTGATTCGACGAAATTGCCATTTTATCATACACATGATATAACCGACACACGAGCGTTGGTGATAATTAATATATGTGTAATAATAAATACTTTAAAGGGTTCCAAAGCATATTTATATATTCTAATGTTTTATAGTATTTTAGAATCCAAATTAAATACATTAGAACAGTTTGAATTTATAAATAAACCTAATCGCGTAAATTGATGTATTACCAGGAACGAATCCTTTTAACGCGACTATTAAATACATGATGCATTATTAACATACCATAAATATTAAAATATATGATATTATACAAGTTCTTATCATATTTTACTATATTTCAAAAAGTAAGAAGTAAAAATATAAACATATATTAAAATACCAATAGTGCAATAAATACCATCAAAATACCCAATACTACTCAAAACTAAAAGAAACCACCATATTTCAACCCATTAACCGTCCCCTTACTCCCCCTTCTTTTCATTTTCTTATTTCTTGTCAAATCTCTACAAGATTATGTCAAATCTCTACAAGACTATTTTGCATTTTTGCAAAGTTTGAAACTTACCTTTCTTGTGTTAAAGAAAAGGTTATGAACAAAGTACATGTCTCCCTACCTTCTTTTGGAATATCTTCCTCCAAGAAGTTGACCAACACTCCCATATTAGTTGATTTACTAATTCATGTATGGTTATATGCAAGTAACCTCCATAATTCACAACACCACCAAACACACTTTCTTCTTGTTTCTTTCCCCCAATTTTCGTCCAAGACACCCTCACCACCATTTCATTTGATTTCTAACTCATTTTCTACAAATCTTGGGTGATTCAAGTACCCTTGGTTGAAGATAAAGTGATTTTTGAAGCTTCCAAGCATCCTACAACATCCGCTTCACCTTTTTTTGTTGGGTTTTCTTAGTTCAAAGGATCAAACTTTTTTTCCTTGCATTTCAAGACTACCATCACTTCTCCTTGCTTGGTTAAGGTTAGAACCTTGTTTCTAATCTCCCATACATCACCATGAAGTGTTCATGTTCACTAACTCATCCCAAAAGTGCTCTACCAAAGTTTAAAAAGTAACAAAACATGTAAAACATTTTCTGGCAGATTCATGTTCTGTGTTTTCAAGACCATAACTCGACCTACACATGGTCAAATGAACCGTTTATTGAACCTAACATTAACTTTAGGATGTCTAGTTTCTAACCCATCCAACCTTGAAATTTATAGATGAGTATAACCCTTCCAAAACGTACAAACAAATTAAAGTGCTGAACCTGAATTTTTGACAGAATAAATAGGGCAGAAAGAATGAGGCATAAGTTATGCTTAAAGTAATAAAATAAAGATTTTATTTCTGTGGTAACTTAGCTTAAGGTGTTAGTATTAAAAGTAATATAGGCTCTATTTGTGAATGTAAGTTTTGACCTCTCAAAAAGGTAAATTCCATAGACATATGCAGAAAAGTGCTGCACTGACATATGTTGCTTCATGAACCATCTAGTGGCACTTAAACTTAGTTGTAGGATACAATCTATACCTTTTTGGAATCCTAAGACATAGACCTAAATATGATAAAAGTATCAGATTTTATAAAAATCCTTTGTACCATGAAAAGTGGATGACAACCAGACCCAAAAATTCCTTAAGGCTGTCAAAAACCTATACTTAGATAAGAGTAAACTTTTAGAGATATTTGGTAAAAAAAGGGAAACCCATACACATGGAAAGTATAATACCATTATACTTAATATAAAACGCTTTCAATACATTATGTATCTTTAGGAAAATAAAGATGAAGGCAAGAATCTAAATAAAACATTTACGACTCGACGTGGCTAATTAGTCAAGTGACATTTTCAAACTAACTTTGTGGATGAGTTATGCATGACCATCTAGGGTTAGTAATCATGACCTCATGAATATATTGTGATTTTGTTTAGGAGATTCCTAGACCAATCGTACATACAGACTATTGCTAGTATTCACGCGTGCAATTGAGGTGAGTTTCACGGCCCCATTTTACTTATTTTCCTTTGGGGGAGATTACATGCAAATTACTATTTTCCTGGACACATTTACTTGTTAATGATTTCAAATGTTTATAAGTTGTTTACTTACCGTATAAATTCCCCATTTATCGAACCGTTAGTTTATTTCCCAAAGCGAGGTAATCATGGATAGTACTATTGGGTTTGACTACCCCACCCGGATTAATTACCCTAATCTTGACTGGAGGTCTAAACGGGTGCATTATTAGCCTGTTCACACTCATGCTTACGGTAGGCATGAGTAGGGGCAATTTATTACAGTTACAGTCTAGCTTCGGTTGCGGTGCTTATATAATTTGTAGCATTGTGTGTACAACAATCAAATCATAAAAAGTATTGTGGTCCATTACGCTAGTTACTATTACTTAGTACCTGTGAACTCACCAACTTTATGTTGACATTTTTCATGCATGTTTTCTCAGGTAATTGATAGATGCACCAAGTTAAGCTAGCATGGAACATCTCATGTTTAGGGCCATTCATGTTGTTTGGGACATTCATTTCGTAATTGTCATGTTTTGAAACAATTTACCTTATTACTATTGCTTCTGCAAATTTAACTCTGAACAATGATGTATTTTAAACTTATATGAGATGTATGTTTTACAAAACCATGTAGTGGTCGATCAGTGACTATGAAATCATGATGTTCGCACCCCGCAGGAAACCGCTGTGGTTTTGGGGTGTGACAACTTCAAAGTCTTTCAATCAAACCCTAGCAGCCGTCACATCATAACACACTTTGATATCATTCATTCATTATACTTGTAATCATTAACATGTTCTAATAAAATACATATTAATCATTATTGTGTTTTGCTGCATGTTTTTTTGAACATTTATTGATATTTAAAGTTATTGCAAAGCAATTAAACCAAATCAACGTTGATTCCGCAAACGTTGACTTGTCAATCGACTGACATTGATAAATCCTGTTCGCGATCCTTGGATTCACAGGTGGTATCAAAGCCTGGTGCTCATTGATCTAGATCGATTGATCTATCGGTGTCAGTTGTGTTTAATTGATTTAATTTGTCCGTTCTTAATTTCGTAGATTTTGATTAACTTGTCTCTATATTCAAATCAATTAAATAGCAGACCTTGTTAATCTTTCTCATCAATTTACATCATGAGCAACTTCAGTGGATCATCTTACCAACCACCGAAGTTGGAAACAAAAGCAGACTTCAAGTCATGGAAAATCAAGTTTAGGATCATGTAATGTAAACTACTGATTCTGACTTATGGGTATCCATCACTGAAGGTCCTTAAATTCCACCCAAACTTGGGCCGGATTATAACAACAAAAATCAACCAATCAGTACCAAAGATCTATCACCTGATAATGTCAGAAAGGTTAAAGTTGATATCAAAGCATACAGTTTGCTTAGTATGGCTTTACCTGAAGAGATATTGATCAGGTGTGAGAACTACAAAACAGCACACTCCTTATGGAAGATACTCCACACTCTTTGCGAAGGGAGTGATGAGATAAGAAGCATAAAGAGGACACCCTCAGGTTGCAATATGAAACATTTCATCATATTGAGGGTGAATCAATTCCTCAACAACTTCATAGATTCATGCAGTTGGTAACTGAGATGAACATTCTGGAGTTGAAATATACCAATGAGGAGTTAAACAAGAAAATGCTCCACACTTTGCCAGAAAGTTGGAAGCAAACTGTGTCCATGTTCAAGAACACAATAGATCTGAAATCAACTGGTCTAGATACTCTGGTTGCAAAAGTGGAAGCTCTTGAAATGGACGAAAAATCAAGAAACAAGAGTGTGACAACTCATGTCTCACCCTATCACTTCAAAGAAACAAATAATGTTGGAAGTGCATTCATTTCAAATAATGAAAGTGATAACTCTTGTGCTAGGAGTGATGATGAGGAGGAAGTTAGCTTTTATGCTTCTAAACCCTCAAAGAAATCATCTCAAGATAAGAAACAAAGGAATAAAGGAAGAACTACTGATCGTGAAGATACAACTGCAGCAACAGCTAAGTCTTCACATTCAACCAATTCGTCAGAACCAATTACTGTGATATTGGACTCTAAAGAACAAAAAGTAGCTTTTGCAGCCTTTAGTTCCAGTTTCCAAGCATATCTGGGAAGTTCTCTAACATCAGCAAATTTCTACCAACAAGATTTAGAAGAACTACCTCCTGATGTAGTGGAAGAAATGGACCTACAATGGCAGATGGCCATGATTGCTTATAGAGCATAGCAATATCAGAAGAAATAAGAACTTGACATCAGCAAGTAAAACATCAAAGATTGGTGTTGACAAGTCAAAGGTAAGATGCTTCAAATGCAATCTCTATGGACATTTTTCAGAGAATGCAATCAACAGTCATATCCAGAGATGAGACAACATCAGCAGCATCAACAACATCATATTTCACCTCATCAACAACCAAATTCTCAAAGACTTCTGCACAGACAATCTCAACTGATCAATGCATCCCCACCAGCCACCCATGAATCAGCTGGACCTAGTAACTCAAAGGAGTCAAGACTGATCATACTTGAAGATGGAACGTGTGACTGGAGTGTGTATGAAAAAGAAGTCTTGGAAGAGAATCAAGCATTGATGGCTCATATGGATCTAACAGTTCCACCAATGGCAAGAGAGGTAAAAGAAAGGTTGTGTTCATCAACGTGTGTTGAGGAAGTTGAACGTTATAGAGTCCATGCTCAACAGTTGGCTGACAAAGTAAAAGAAACTATGATTTTGAATGAATCCTATGTTAGAGAACATAAATTATATCAAATCAAAATTAACTTTTTGCAAAAGGATTTAGAAAAATTTGTTTCTGAAAACTATAGTCTAAAAGCCCAAGTTGAGCATTTGACCACTTCCTTAACAAAATCCATGGCTGATCATGCATCAACTGAAGTGAAACTTAGAAGTTCCAACTATCATCCCAGCAATATGAGAAATTACTAAATTCTCATATTGAATCAAAGAAAAGGTCTGGGTTGGGTTATAATGTTGTTCCACCACCTATAAATGATAATTATACATCTTTACCTACAACAATGGCCAATACTCTGTCAAATCATTTTGTGCTAGCACCAAGTTTGAAACAGAATCAACTCAAATCAACATTAACAATAAAGCTGAGGTGAGTGAAACTGAATCCTCTGAATCAGAATCTTTGTATCAAAATGATTCAGACTTTGATTATGATAATTGTGATGACTTGGATGATTCTGATGAACTGATGTTGGTAAAAGGACCATTGGTAAGAATGTTCACATTAAAACTGGTATTCCAAGAGTGCTTGGAGAATCAAAGCTTCAATATCCTTCAAAGCAGAGAAACATGCTGAAGACTATCTGCAAGAGGATTGCTGAACTCAATGAAGGACTCCAAGAACTGAATCTTCAAAAAGAAGTTGATAGCTGCGGACCAACTGAAGAAGTACTTTTATCTCATGCAGATAAAGGTAAGAAGAAACAAGTTTCAACTAAGCAAAAGAAAAACTCTTCAGTAGAAGAACTGCGGAAAGCAAAGTCTGCCGAATCCGTAGAACTTCTGCGGAAGAAAAAAGCTGAATCTACGGATGAGGTATCAAAAAGAGTATTTGTTAACAATCAAAGATGTTGAATTTTAGCAACAAAAGTCATCAAAGGATAAGAAAGATTCAATTGCTGATATTCCTAGGAACAGCAAGAACAATTCAAGCTCTTCAAAGGAGGAAACAAAAGCTCCCAAACTGAACAAGAAAAAGAAGAAAGATGAGCATGAAGAGGAATCTGAAGAAATGTATTGCAAGTGGTGTGATATGACTAATCACAATACAGAAGACTGCTACTTCAGCAGTTACTGTTCCATATGCAATATGAACAATCATATGACTTCAGAGTGTTACTTCAACAAATTCTGTGCTATTTGCAACAAAAATAATCATTCAACTCATGAATGTTATTTTAACAAAAAGAACAAAAACAAAAGCACAAAGAAGTCAAAAACTGATTTGACAGAATCAGACTCTCAATCTGCTAAAAGTCAAGATGATTCAAAGAAAAAGAAGGTAAATCAAAAGCAAAAGGAAAAATCAAAGCAGAAATCTTCTGAAGATACCAAATCTATGAAGAAAACATCAAGTCAATCTAAAACACCTCACAAAAAGGTGGACTTGGCTGATAAGAAGTCAATCATCAATGATAATTTCTTTGATCATTTTGAAAAGGGATCACATGTGTCTCAATCAAAAGCAAAAGATGATGAAACCTTCAAAAGTGTAGGTTAATCTTTTAAATCAAAATATCAACCAAAGAAAGATAGGGTGAAGGAAGAATCAATGAAGAAAGAAGACTCCAAAGCTTCTGCATCAAATTTAACAGAATCATCCTCACCATCATCAAATCAAAATGAATCAACAATAAATACTAAAACTTCAGGATTAAGTCATGAAGGAGTAAATGGTTTAGACTCTGTTGACAATCCCAAGATCACTAAAACTTGGGTTGTCACTTCTAACTTATTTATTTCTGAATTCAGGAACAATTTGGAGAGCTGACAACAAGTGGTATGTTGAAAGTGGTTGTTCCAGGCATATGACAAGAAACTATTCTCTTCTCCATGACTTCAAACATAAAAATGCTTCTTATGTGGCATTCGGTGGGGATAAAATGGGAGGTAAAATTGTTGGTGAAGTGATGATAACAAATGGTGTGCTCAAATTTGAGAAAGTAAATTAGTGTAAAAATTTACAGTATAATCTACTTAGTGTGTCTCAAATCTGTGATCAAAATTATACCACATTGTTTGATAATACTAACTATGACATTCTTAAGCCAGGATTTATTGTTCTAGAAGATTGGATTCTCCTCAAAGCAGCAAGAAAAGGAAACACTTATGTTTTGGACATGAACAACACCTCTCTCACAAAACATGAAACATGCCTTATATCTAAACTATCAAAATATTTGTCTCAATTATGGCATAGAATGCTTGTCCATTCTAACATGAAGAACATGAATAAATTGGTGAAAAATAATCTGGTCATTGGATTACCAAACAAAGAGTTTCATTGCTCAACTCACTGTTCTTCATGTTACAAAGGAAAACAACATAGACTGTCACATAAATACAAAACTATCAATTCAAATACTACAGCACTCAAATTGCTTCACATGGATCTGTTTGGTCCTATCAATATGATGAGCATTGGAAAAAGGCAATATTGTGTTGGTGATAGTTATGTTCACAAGATTCACATGGGTCTTTTTCTTAAAACAAAAGAATGAAACATCAGAAACATTAATGGACTTTGTGATCAAGATTGAGAATCAACTTGATTCAAAAGTTAAAATTTTTAGGAGTGACAATGGTACTGAATTTGTCATTTTGAACTGGATTCCTTTTGCAGGAGCAAAGGTATTGTAAGACAATTCAGTGCACCAAAACTCCACAACAAAATGGAGTAGTTGAAAGAAGAAACAGAACTCTCATTGAAGCTTCCAGAACAATGCTAGCTGATTCACAATTACCCATCACTTTTTGGGCTGAGGCTGTGAATACGGCATGCAATATTCAAAACAGAACATTAATCGTCAAAGAACATAACAAAACTCCCTATAACTATTTTAACATGAAAGATTCATTAGGAAAATTTTCAGAAAAAGCATATGATGGTTTCTTTGTTGGATACTCTTCAACATCGAAGTCATATAGGGTTTATATTCCACAACATAACATTGTGGAAGAGACTCCTAATGTGTCTTTTGATGAATCTGTATTTACAAAGTCAGTTAAAGGTTCATCATGGTTGTTTGACATAGATGCTTTAGCCAAATCATTTAACTATGATTATTTGAACAATGCAGGATCTGATGAAGTGTGTTATAGATTTGTTCCACCTCTTATGACTGAAGTAACCTTATCTGCTGATCCTCCAAGGATACCCCCATTTTGGATGAAAACACTTCAGTAGATGCAGATACTACATTTGGAAACAAACATGCTGCACTGGAGAAGTGAATGATGTGCCTTCAACAGATCCAGGTTCTCAAGTGAATGCAACAAATCTTGAAAATGATTCATGTCCTCACTTAATATCCGGAGAACTTCTACGGAAGAGCAAAATGCTTCCGGAGAAATTCCTGCGGAAGAGCAAAATGCTTCGGAGAAGTTCCTACGGAAGAGCAAAATCTTTCTGGAGAAGTTCCTGCGGAAGAGCAAACTGGAGAAGAGACTCTCATGACCATTCTTCTCATGTGGAGCATTTTGATTATTTCTTAAACTCACAAGCTGAGATGAATCAGTGTGAGACACTGGAAATGACTAACGTGGGATCATCTATACCAGTTGAATCAACTCCTTCAATGAGAATCCATAAGACTCATCCAATTGTCAACATCATTGGAAATCCTGAAAAGAGGACTACAAGGGGTCAAAGTGGTACAGCCAACCTTTGTCTCTTCAGCTGTTTTCTTTCTCAAGTGGTGCCTCCAAATATTACTGCTAAAAGACAATAGTTGGATTGAAGCTATGCAAGAAGAGTTTCAGCAGTTCAGAAAGCAAAAAGTATGGTCTCTTGTTAATTTACCTAAAGGTCAACATCCTATTGGAACAAGATGGATATACAAAAACAAACTTGATGATAGAGGGATTATTGTAAGAAACAAAGCAAGGTTGACTGCACAAGGATACACTCAAGAAGAAGGAATTGACTATGATGAAGTTTTTGCACCAGTTGCAAGAATTGAGGCCATAAGAGTGTTTCTGGCTTATGCATCATATAAGAAGTTTACTGTGTATCAGATGGATGTCAAGTGTGCATTCTTATATAGGAAGATTGATGAGGAAGTTTATGTATCACAACCCCTGGTTTTGAAGATCCTCATTATTCCCATAGGGTATACAAACTAGATAAAGCCCTGTATGGTCTTCATCAAGCACCAAGAAAATGATATGAAACATTATCATCTTTCTTACTCAAGCATGGCTACAAAAGAGGAACTATTGATCAGACTCTCTTCCTCAAACAAGAACATCAAGATCTCCTAGTAGTTCAAATATATGTGGATGACATTATATTGGTTCAACTAATAAGATTGTGTGTGAATTTTGAAGAGCTGATGAAATCTGAATTTCAGATGAGCTCAATGGGTGAATTAACCTTCTTTCTTGGCCTTCAAGTTCATCAAAAATCAGATGGGATATTCATCAATCAAGAAAAATACATACATCAAATTCTAAAGAAATAAAATCTTGCTAAAGTATCCTCATGCAAAACACCAGCATCAACAATTGGTAAGATTGCTCCTGATCTTTTTGGAAAATCTATTGATCAAAAATTATATAGATCAATGATAGGTTCACTTATGTATTAACTGCCAGTAGACCTGATATTATGTTTGTTGTGTGTATGTGCTAGGTACCAATCTGATCCCAAGGAGTCTAATCTCAATGCGGTTAAAAGAATTTTCAGATACCTCAAAGGAAAACTAGGACTTGGTCTCTGGTATCCAAAGGATGGCGACTTTACACTCTACTCATACTCAGACAGTGATTATGGTGGATGTAACAGTAACAGAAAATCAACAACCGATGGATGTCAATTCATTGGCCAAGGCTAGTATCATGGCAGTGCAAGAAACAAACCAATGTTTCTATATCCACAGCTGAGGCTGAGTACATTGCTGCTTCAGCTGGATGTCCTCAAGTTCTTTGGTTGCAAAATCATTTACTTGACTATGATTACAACTTCCTTCAAACTTCAATAGACAATTCTGTTGTTATGTTTATAACTGCTAATCCTGTGCAACATAGTAAAACAAAACATATTGAAATAAGATATCATTTTCTGAGAGATTGCTCAGAAAAGGGTTTGATTAAGTTAGTCAAAGTGGATACATCAAATCAGCTTGCTGATTATTCACTAAAGCCTTTGATTCAGTCAGATTTAACTTTCTGGTTGAGTCTCTGGGCATGATTAACTTTAATTAAGTCAATCAAAACAAACAAAATACTGTGTGTAATGATGCTTTAGCATGACATATGTTTGGGAAATGATAGTACACTATAGCTTTGCCTATTCCTGAATTCATAAATAATAATAAATCTCAGCAAGTTTCTTGATATGTGAGTAGATTCATCTTAAGTAGAAACTAATCTGAGTGCATGCCAAACATAATGCTAAAGTGATTGTTTGTGGGAAATTTTATTTTGAGAATACAAGGTGAGTCTTTTTTTGATGTGACCAAATCACTCATCTAAACACACTATGTACCAACACTTTATAATAGCTATCTTTGCAAATCATACTCCCTCTGTTTTGTGTAAACAAAGACCTGGGTGTATGATCACCATATTGAAATTCAGTTACAAACGATGGACAGATCATGATCCACATCATCCCTCTGTTTTGTGTAAACAAAGACCTGGGTTAAATGCACCTCTGTTTTACGTGAGTAAAGACCTGGTGACCTGATGATGATCATATTTAAGCTCTCAAAAGAATCCGATGTGATCAATTGTATATTATCTTGAGCTTTTACATCATTGCATTAATGAGCTGTCAAATGCATCTCAAGATAGATCTTATAACTTAAAGTACATAGTTATTAAGTGTGAAAAAGTGATGATTTGATTTGCAAAGGGAGGACAAAATCTTTGTAAATTGAATGTGAAACCCATAACAGTTATTTCTAAATCAACATGAAAACATGATAATCAGCATGCCTAGTTGATACATGAGCTCTTGTATGGATTTAAGTGGACAATATACTTGCAATCAAAACTTTGTTCAGGTATCAACTTAACAACATAACTCATCAGGATGAGGCTTAGTATTATAATATGATCCCATCATATGTGTATATGTCTGATCATTTTCATACAGTTACAAATCATGTTATTCCTCCTAAAGAAATTTTGATAAATCTTAAATTCACCATTAATCACAAATTTAGGGGGAGTAAAATACATGAAGTTAAGTATGTTGAGTTACTCAATCAGCAGAAATGTCTATCTCTTTATCAATTTGAAGGAATTGGAATCTGAGCATCATCTTAGCTTTTAAACTTTCTTGTGCTAAATTGCCATGTATACAAAGCCAACAAGGTCCTAAAGCAATAAATGGTTCTAACCAATGGACTTGGACCATACAAACAACAATATTTCTCTGCATTGTGCTATCTTAAGCATCAGCAGAAGCTACAGTGCTATCTTAAGCATCAGCAGAAGCTACAATGTGGAAATCTTAAATGTTTGTTCGTAGATTGGTAAACTACAAATGAACAAAGATCAACAAATGTAATTTAGTTTTAAATTTTCATCAGCAGATGTAGTCGATCCGTAGATGTTCTGCAGAAGAATACATTGATGGTCCCACTTAATAAATGAGATAAATAAATGTGTCTGAGAGTATAAATAATGTGGTTTGACCTCTCAAATTCATTATTCACTTTTTCAGCTCACTTTTCAGACCTAGAAAAACCCACACTCAACAAACATTTTCCCACTTTCTCAGTATTCAAATTTCACCAAATCAAAACATTAAAAAACATATATTTGTGTTCTTAATCCGTTGTTATTAAGGAAAACATGTTGTAATATTCAAGAATGAACCATTTGATTCTTGTTTATCTCACAACTGTTCGCTTTCTCATATCAATAACGTGATTTTAACGAAGTCTTTTCCTTATGAATAGATGGATAATCGATTTGCAAAAGAACACAATGTGTGTGCCTTCTTAAACCCTGATGATCCTGTCTCAGAAGGGTGTCAAGAACTTATCAGATATCTAAGAAGATGAAGGTTGTTCTATGCCTTATCAGCAGAGCCTGTGATTTATCAATCACATATCACTGATTTCTGGAACTCTGCTTGCATAGACGAAGACGATGAAGCTATAGTGGCTACTGTGAAGAATCGAGGACTAAGTATCGATGAACAGACAATAAGAAGGGTTCTTGAGTTGGGAGAAGTCGAAGCTGATCATCCTGATGTGTTCGAAGATGAATACATAGAAAAAGTATTTCTACTGATGGGATATGATGGTGATTTCAACAAAGGAGAAATCAAGAAAGGAAGACTTTGCAAGTCGTAAAGATTTCTCTATCACACTTATCTTAAGTGTATATTAAACAGAAAATCTGGTCTTGACAGATTCTCAAGGCACATTTCCTCTGGGATTATTGGTGTTTATGAGGGAAGAACCTATAATTATTCCAAGTACATCTTCAACTGCTTAAGTGATCACATCAAAGTGCAGAAGGCTGATAAGATGTACATGTTTCCAAGGTTTCTGCAACTGATCATTAATGCTGATCTGCCTGGAACTTCTGTGGATGGTGGTGTGTTTAGTCAAGCACACCTTGGCAGATCTATTCTAAACAAAATTTCTGGGAAATATGAAGGAGGTGATATGGACATGTTTGCACATGTGATTGATGCTGCTGCAAATATCCCTGAAGAGCTTGTATGGAAAGATGAACAAGAGAATTCTCCAACCAAGTCTGTTCAAGACACTTTCTCACCAGATACATCACCCATACATTAACAATCTCCAGCCAGCCAGAATATTGAACCAATCTCTCCCATCCACCATCCATCACCAAATCAAGAACAAACACCTCAACCACAATCTCCAGCCAGCCAAAATACAGAACCAATCTCTCCCATCCAACCTCACTCACCAAACAGTCTTTACACTGGGGAGACAGAGTTAGTCTCACAAACAAGTACAGTTAAACTGTCATCATCCAAGACTGAATCCCCAGTACTCTCAAACAAAACTGAACAAGTATCTCCAGTGTCTGATCATCATCAACAACAACAACCTCATCAAGAACTTGCAAATCAACTCATTGAGCCCAGTTCAAGCTCAGCAAGTATCTCAACATCAGGAAGGAGAATAAGAAGCAAACCATGTTGATGTAATAGCATACGATGAAGCAGATCTAACTGATGTTGATATCCCTGTCAGCAAGAGTTATCTGGTTGCTGAGTACAACAAGCTAGTGTTGAAATCAAATAAAAGAAAGCTAAGAATACAGGAGTTGAAGGGAGTGATTAGAGGAAAGGATGAAGAGTTGATGAAGCAAGAAACTAGAATAAAAAGATTGAGAGAAGATGTCACTTGCAATAATGAAGTGATTTATGCTCTTCTTCAACAAGATTCTGAACTCAAAGAAGAAGTAAAGAAAGAGAGAGAAGAAAATGAGAAGCTAGCAGTGAAACTTGATCAAATCAATGATACTCTCTATGATCAATCAACTCTGTTGAGAAGAAAAGAAAAAGAGATTGATGAATTGAAAATGAAGTTATGTGCTCTTGAATCAAATCAACAAAAGAAACGTGCTGAATCTTCTAAGCATCTCATTCAATACTCAAGGAAGAGAAAGTATTTGGGCCCAACAAAGATTCAAGTAATCAATGTTGAAGACTCTCCTAAACGATCAAGACATACATCCTCTGAGCACACTCCTTCTATGGAAAATTTAACATCAAAGCAAGCTGCTAGTGATGAATCTGTGAGTGATGCTGAATGGAAAGAGTTGATTGAAGATAGACCTGACAAAGCTCAAGAAGAATCAAAGACTGATGTTCTTCTTACATCAAAAGACATCATGGAAGAGAGGCCTGAATCTGCTATGTTTATGACCCTAATCAACCATGGATTCCATATACATGGTTGAAAGGATAAATATGTCTGAGATGAAGAACACATTGAAGGAGTTTGAACTTGCAAGCTTTATTATTCCAAATTGTGACTATGAAGCTTTCACCACCTTTCAATCTATTCAGAAGATTAAGAAGGAGTTGGGTCACTGTGACACATCTAAGCTGAGTAGATATAACATGACTTGCTGGTTACAAGGTCATAACTACAAATCACATGAGCTTAAGGGAAGGTCAATAGGAGAACTTAGAAGGATGATGGAGCATGTGATGAAAGTTGAGCTGGATACTGGTGTAAAATTCAGAACTGAAGCTCCTCATCCATCTTATGAGCAACAAAGTAAGCTTCCTACTGATCCTATAACAGTTGAACCTAAAGATCAGCATAAAGGAAGGACAAACTGATCAGAGAGCCAAGAGAAGTAATTCCTGGCAAACTATGGCCACTGGGCACTACAGTAAGGGAGATAACTTAACAGAAATCCACTCTAATACAACTAATAGACCACCTCACAACTCCTAGTTCTGTGGAAGAGAACAGGATCATAGCCTGGAAATATGATCCAGACTGGGATTGTGCTATTATTAAAAGAACATCTGGAAGAGTTGAATACTTCCATGATGTATTTTCAGTGGTGTGTCTACCAGAGAATGACATCAAATATCTTCAAAGCCTGATCATCTGCAATTATCCAATTCACCCTAGAGGAAGAGACTTCTCAACTCTAGTGGGAAAGCTCAAGACTAAGTTTAAAGATGATGTCCTAAGTGAAGCTAAAAGAGAAGATGCAGAGCATCAGAAGAGAATCAAAGGGCTTAAAAGATACAAGTCCAATGCCTCAGAATTTGTAGATGATGAATTCCCGAAGAGGGTTGGATACAAAAGTAGAACCACAACAGTAATCAAATGTATTGAAGGAACTCAATTCACATACCCTATAACTGAATGGGGCTATGTTGAGAAAACAAAAGAGTTGGTGTTGTTAAGAAATACTGAAACCAAGAAAGCTGATCGTATCAGGATCTTTGATCCTGTGGAAATCAAACTACTTCATCCCAGCTACACCTCATACCTCAATGACAAATTCTTTCCCAAGTTGGCCGATGAAAAAGCACAGAATGATTTGTTCCTGCATGTCCATGTGATCCAAGTGATTGATAAATTACATGCCAAAGCCTACAAAAGAAGAAGATACAATGCTGGACTGCTAAAGGGAACAACTTTTGATGAAGTAACCGAACTCAAAATTTCAGAGCAAGATGAATTAGAAGTGATGAATAATAATAATGTGTTAGACACACTTACTACGAAGGAAGATGTTTTGGGAATAAACTTTGAGACTCTGAAGAAGTTCAGCAAGATGAAAATCAACTACAAGTATGATGATCAGAAGAGTGCTGTGTCTTACTTCTATAATAAGATCATTGTCAGAGTCAAGGAACTTTCAGTATTGAAGAACTGATTACAAGTATCTAAGCCTAAGGGGGAGTATTGTTAGGTCTAGTTTCAGTAGATCAAGTTCATTATGTATAGGCTTAGTACTTGAATTAATATCTGTAATGAATGCTTGTAATTTATTATTGTGTATGCATTAAATATATAGGTTAAACCATTTTTGTGTGTGTTGATTTATGTATGGATGCAGGTACAAACATTATACTCGATCAACTTATGAAATTGACCAAGTGTAAGAAACATCTACGGATGAACATTTTGTTCTTTCGTAGATATATTTCTTACAAGTAACTTGTCATTCGAAGATCCTCTGCGGATGAACAACCAGAAGTGAAGAACAAGATTACTTCGGAAGAACAAGACTTCTGCGGAAGAACAATTCTTCTGCGGAAGAACAAACTCCTACGGAAGACACATTCCTACGGAGTCCAAACACTTGTATAATACAAGTGTTACAAGTCAACAAGTCAACAAGGCAGTTAAGCGAATCCCAAGAAATCCGATGATTCCTTAACTGACACAAATCAAATCCCAAGAGATCCGGTGTTTCCTATAACAGAATCATCATTGTCTATATATATATGGATCCTAGGTTTCGATTTGGCAGAGGTTGTTTTAGACGATTGATTGAGCGACAACAGCATCAGAATTATAACCATCACTTCAAAGTCTCTCAATCAAACCCTAGCAGCCGTCACATCATAACACACTTTGATATCATTCAATCATTATACTTGTAATCATTAACATGTTCTAATAAAATACATATTAATCATTAATTATGTTTTGCTGCATGTGTTTTTGAACATTTATTGATATTTAAAGTTATTGCAAAGCAATTAAACCAAATCAACGTTGATTCTGCAAACGTTGACTTGTCAATCGACTAACATTGATAATTCCTGTTTGCGATCCTAGGATTCACAAAACGCTTTCTCAATTCTATCCCGCAGTCCTCTAGGGCATCTAGGTAACCTAATGGATTCATTAATAGCAATCTCTACATCGAAGGGCTCATCGATGTTCCTTCTCCTAACATGCCACTTACAACAGAAAGCAGTAGGAACGAGACTACTACTAGCATCGCATTCAAATCATAGATACACAAATTTTAAATTACCAGAAACGTACCTGATGTCAAGTTGAAGTCCCCTCTAGCCTCCACCCTCTGTTCCCTTTCCTCGCACCGGAGCTTCCTGTCTTCGACTTCTTACAATCCCTGCTTAGGTGTCCAGTCTCGCCACAGTCGTAGCACTTAGTCGTGCGGCAATCCCTCCCCCTGTGGCCTTCCTTCTCATACCGGAAACAGACGTTCAGTCCCCCTTGCATTCCCCCTCATGGCCTCTACCACACTTTTTGCATCTTTCCTTTTCTTTCTATTCTCTTCCGATCATCGTCCCTCGACACCGTACCTTCATACACAAATCCACCATCATTGTCTCGCCTTCCTTTCCCCTTCTTAACATAGGCTCGCTATCCCCTTCGCCTGTCATCGCCATCGCCCCCCGCTCGTCGTACAACCTTCCGCTAGGTCAACTGCCGACCTAAACGTGCTCGGTCGGGCGGCGATCATGTGCCTACGGATTTCCGCCAGCAAGCCCTAAATATACCTCTTGATCTTTCGCGAAAGAGGTGTCACCTGATCCGGCACCAGACGTGCCATCTCGTTGAACTTTGTGGTGTATTGTTGATGTGTTAGGGTTCCCGCCTCCAGTTGCAGGAACTCCCTCTCAACTTGTCCATCTCTCGGTGAGGACAGAACTCCTCAATAACCAACTTCTTCAGCTCGACCATCTCATTCTCCCAATAGCCCTGCTACCCTCGCTTGGACTATATTGTCCCTCCAGCACAGAGCCGAGTCCACAAAAGAATGGGCAGCAAACTTTACTTTCTGATCCTCCCGGCACTAGTTAATATTCAATACAACTTCCATCTCTCTCACCCATCGGTGAGCACTAGCAGCAGTGCTATTTCCATCAAAAGTTGGGGGCTTGCATCGCTGAAACGCCCCATAGTTACAGCCTCATGCCACCTCCGACGCAGGCTCTTCCTCTTCTTCCTCTTCGTCATCGAAGAAAACCATTTCAGTCTCGGGTCGTCTCCTTTCGCCCGAAGGTCTACCCCTTTCCTGTCTCTCCCCATCTCTAACAGCCTTTATCACTTCTGTCACTACAGACGGTAGGATTGTCTGTATGGCCTGATGCACTTCCTCCGCAACCGCCTCTCTCATCGAGGCTCACAGATTAGCACTCTCATCACCGCCCTCCGGATGAGGGGTCTCGGGTTCCTCATGAACCACTCTTTCAGCCCTAGACCTTCCTCTTGTGACCCGTGGTTCAGCACCACGTCCACCGCTACCTCCACCTCGTGAAGCTTTCGATGATCTACCACCAGCCATCCCCGCACCCACTGAAAAACACCAACACGGTCAATTAAGGGAACAACTCAATTTATGTCAAGTATAGTAAGTACCTAATTATAGTGGCCAGTTGTGATTAGCCACTTACTTTACTCTTCATACCCCGACCATTACCTGTCCTGACTACATCAGTATCTAAATCTATCAGCAACACATAAACCACATAACATGCGCACGTAATACCGGTTAACATTACGAAAATACCTGATGGCACACAGCTACTCAGATTGGCATCCCTTCCCCTTTCGTCCCTCTCAGTTTAAGATTAGGTTTTTGAAAATATTTACCCAATTCACTTAAACTTTAGCTCTGATACTAACATGTAAGGTCCCGTTCCCGGGACGCTTACAGCTGATCATTCATCGCATTCAAAACATAATTTTCGTCATCTTACATAAAAATGTCGCAGCGGAAACATTAAAAACTACATTTTCATTTCATCAAAATGCTTTTGCAAAATAATACATCCGTTCATTTTGCAAATTCCTTTTACATTTCATTACAAAAGCTTTATAATAATGGATGTCATTCCAAAAGAACTGAGTAATCGTCTCGTGCCATCCTCAGTAACATACCTGCCAACTGGAAACACCTCAAAGTCAGTGTTACTGAGTGAGTTCTAGTTTTATAATAAAACATACTTTTCTTTCGTAAAACCGTTCTTTACTTTCTTTCAAAATCATACAGTACTTTACATTCGTTCGTGATCATACATTATACGTACATACGAATAGTATCATTATTATCTTTATCATTCGTTCATACCGTTCTAGATCTGGTCAGACTTTACCCTCTTCGTGGCACTCGGCCACGATTACTGAGGTCGAATGACAAAGATCCCATTTAGTACATTATTAAGATATTTCGTTAACGTTCATTTCATACGTTCGTTCTTTCCATCATTACTTTTCTCATTCATCAACTCACGCCATACTCCCGACTCATGTCCGAAGACTGGTACTGTGCCGGGGTCTGTACACAAACCCCCGACTCATGTCCGAAGACTAACACAGAACCAGAGTACGCGATTCGTTTCTCTTTCATCTCATCTCAGTCTCACGCACTACTCCTAAATCATGTCCGAAGACTGATACTATGCCGGGGCCTGTACACAAACCCCCGACTCAAGTCCGAAGACTGACACAGTACCGGAGTACGCGATCCTCTTCTCATTCATCTGGATCCTGTCTCATGCAACACCCCCGACTCATGTCCGAAGACTAATATTGTGCCGGGGCCTGTAACCAAACCCCCGAATCATGTCTAAAGACGGACACAGTACCGGAGTACGCGACAAGGACCTATTTCGAGATTGTTGCGACACAGAGTCGCTCACCTCATACATATGATTGCAAGCCTTTCATTCGTTCATTCGTTCATTCATTCATTAATGCATGCATTCATTCATTACGTTCCTCTTTTCATTATCTTCCACTTTACATTACATAATACTTTCATTTCATTCATTAACGTTCAACGCAAAGCCATGGAAAGATAAACATACATAATAATAATAAGGAACACAAAACATACAACATCAATCACACAGGGCAACATCGCACACCCAAAACATACATCATGCATAGCATACAACATGCACAATCACACAACATCAAACATCACATGAATCATGCGCATCACATCCCATAAGCATACATCATCGCACATCATTATGCGTCACATCATCATCATCATTAGCTCATCATCATACGTCATCTTAAATCATCCATACCCATCACTTCATCAACAACCCCAAAGGTCATACCATACCATGGTCTTTCGGGCGTATGGAACCTATTCGGTCGCATGGTCTTCCATACGTATGAGAACACTCAGGCGAATGGGCCTCCAGTCGCATAGCCTCCAATCGCATGCTTCCCATGTGAATAAACCTCAATCGCATGACATCCGGGCGTATGGACCTCAGTCGCATGACCTTTATGCGAATGGCCCTTAGACGCGCACCTTTTGTGCGTATGAACCTCAATCGCATGACTCATAGGCGTATGGACTCCAGTCGCATGACCTTCAGTCGCATGACCTTCATCCGCATTTCCTTCAGTCGCATGACCTTCATCTGCATTTCCTTCAGTCGCATGACCTTCATCCGCATTTCCTTCAGTCGCGTAGCCCTCATGCATATGGCTCTCAGTCGCATGAATGAACCTCAGTCGCACCTCTTTCGTGCGTATGAACCCAATCGCACCTTATTCGGGCGCATGGACCTCCATTCGGTCGCCTAGCCCTAGCTGATGCAGAATGCAGTTCATCCCGAACTGCAGCCGCCATGTTCAACCTCCAAACTCTTCCAAACCTCTTTTAAGCTCAAATAAACCATTCTAAACCTTAGGGAAACATACCACGACATCATTCAAGCATACCCAAGCCCGAAATCAAGCCCCAAACGAATCATACACATACATATACATACATAAACGGGTATTCATCCAAAACCAGAAAAATAATTTTCAGATATGTTCCAGCCCCAAAATCATTCAAAAACGTGTAAAAGAGGGGTCCTAGAACTCACCTTAACGATCCCGTCAAGTAGAGCTTCGATTTGACCCGCTACACGTCGATTTTCACGCTCGGATCAACCGAACC
>CM046453.1:8188775-8306275 GCA_025506515.1 Flaveria trinervia
AAAACAATTACGTGCTAATTAGGTTAATTACGTGCTAATTAGGTTAATTACGTGCTAATTAGGTTAATTACGTATGATTAAAACACCAAACTAAAATTAAATGATCTGATTGAAATAGTTAGAAAAATAGTCGACCTTATTGGAACACTACTAAAACTTAATTACTATTTTATGAAGGTTAAAAAGATTGACCTGATTGAAAACCATCTTTTTGTGAAAACTCCAGGAATCAATATCAACCACACATTTTAGTCATATGCTAACTTACTTTTTTTAAAACGTTCATAACTTTTTTCCACGACATCATATTTTCAAAAAAATTTTACCATTATTTTCAGTATTTTTTATCTTTCCAACGTCTACCATATTGATATATTTTTTTAAAAAAAGTATTCAACCGTTATTTACACATGTGTAAATTTGATTATACACATATGTAATACCGAATTTACATATGTGTATACCATTGTTACACATATGTAAAATGAATTTCATAAAAAACAAATTTTTTTATAATTTTCTTTATTTTTTATGAAAGAGGAAACGAAAGAAACATTTTTATGGTTTTAGTTTTATTATTTTTATGTTATTTATTGATTTATACTTTTTTAATATGTTTTTGTTAATTATAAAATTACCACTGAAAACTAGTGGTTGAAATTGGTTTTTCTAGTTGTCACAAAAAAGTGAGTTCTTATATATATATATGATAAGGTTCTAATAAGAACCCTTAGTTTTTGTTAGAACCTTTTAACTTGATCCATTGATTTGTTTTGAGATAGATGGGATTTTTTTCATGTGTAAATTTGATTTCATTAATAGAAAAGGATAATTTGGTCAATTAAACAATTCAAAAAAATCAGGTTGAATATGGTGGTGACAAGTGTCACCACCTATATTTCTCTCTCCTCCTATATATTTATAAAAATAACTTTATATTCAATTGTTTTTATATATTCATAACTTTTTTATACTATATTGTTTTTTATAATAATTACACCATTAAATTTGTATTTTTTTTCTTTAATTTCCATATAGTCTCAACAATTTTTGTATGCTTTAGTTAAGATCTCTGAGTTACATCACTGTAACTAGCATTTATAACACATAAAAACCATTTAAAACATCTAAAACCATTTTACAACACCTAAACTACATCTTACATCAGTATAACGAAACTACATCAATGTAATCAAACTAAAATACAATTAGTAAGCGAAGAACATATGCACTAACAACATAACAATAAGTAGTATGACATCTCATAATATTTATAGCGAATTACATCATGTTTATTTGAATAAGAAAAATAATTATTAAACAATTATGTGTAAAACACCAAGTTACACTATAAAACACCTAATATTACACCAATGTAAACCAATATAAACTGATGTAAATCAATATTAACAAATATAAAATAAATCTATAAACAAATATAATTTAATGCAACTTACTGTTACGTTAATATAAATAAGTGTAACAACATTGTAAGAACCTAAAAACCATATAAAATACCTAAAACCATTTTACAACACCTAAACTACATCTTACACTAGTATAACGAAACTACATCATAATTAGCCAATATTAAAACCCCAAATGATATTACGACATGTTGAAATTATGTGTAAAACATCAAGTTACACTATGAAAACCCCAAATATTAACCAATATTACACCAAATGACATTACACCATGTTATACTAATGTTATACTAACAAAATTGCCAAATATAACCAATATTACACCAAATGACATTACACCATGTTATACTAATGTTATACTAAAAACCAAATGAAATTACATCATGTTATACTAATGTAATCTTTAGCAATTTTGTAATAAAAACATCTACTTACACTGTTAAATACATGATATTACAGCACTCTTAACTAAAAGTAGCAATCATTACAACAACCAAGCAACATTACATCTATGTAAACCAGTGTAAAACATTCTGTTAAACAAATTTAAAACAAACTAATCACCACTACACACGATATTATACCATTCACATATAAAACACCAAAAACCATTTTACAACACCTAAACTACATCTTACACTAGTATAACGAAACTACATCATAATTAGTAAGCTAAGAACATATGAAATAACAACATAACAATTAGTAAATAATTATGTGTAAAACATCAAGTTACACTATATTAACCAATATTACACCAAATGACATTACACCATGTATACTAATGTTATACTAACAACCAAATGACATTACACCATGTTATACTAATGTAATCTATTTTGTAATGAAAACATCTACTTACACTGTTAAATACATGATATTACAACACTCTTAACTAAAAGTAGCAATCATTACAACAACCAAGCAACATTACATCTATGTAAACCAATGTAAACTAATGTAAAACATTCTGTTAAACAAATTTAAAACAAACTAATCACCACTACACACGATATTATACCATTCAAACTTACAGTAATACCGTCATTACAACAACCTAACAACCAAACGACATTGAATCAGGTAACTACACGTCTACGCCACTATAACCAAATTTCAAAACTATAAAGAAAATAAAAAATAAAACTACACCACTATAACATCATTAACCTAATGTACAACAATTTGTAAAATAATATAAACGAATCTGTAAAACTATTGTAATTACACCACTAACATTTTTTCAATGTAAACTAGTGTAACTAAAGAAAAAATAATATTTTCTTTTGTGTGTCTTCTACTAATCTGTAAACATGCTTGAAAGCTTGAATGAGAGATTGAAAACTCATTTAGGTTTGTGTTTTGAGAGAGAGACTTACTTTTGATGGAAAACCCATTTCTAGGTTTCCTTGTTTCCTTTATTTTTAACAAATAACCGTCTTCTTCTTTAGAGGAAAAACCACTTCTGGTTGATAAACTCAGATCTGTACCATAGTGTGAACCCATATCTGAACCGAGGTCTAAAAGATGGTGTGGTGGTGGCAATAGTGCAAACCCAGATCTGGACCATACCTAAACCCAGATCTGGACCATATCTGAACCCAGATATAAACCCATATCTAAACCCATATCTTTAGTGGAGAAAGGGTGGTGTTTGACCTGTGGTCGAGACGAAGAAGATGCTGTGAAGTCAATGGTGAAAGGATCGTCAACGGTGAAGTCAATGGCCACCGGAATTGAAGAATCATGGCGGAGATTCGCCTTCGTTGACATCAGCAGCGATCTCGTTCCACCAACCTCTCGCTGAGATCTTCGAGGTGTGTGTGTTTTGGCGTAAGTGTGATGGTGGTGGTATAGTGGTAGTGGTGGTAGTGGTGGTGGTGTGGTAGTGGTGGTAGTGTGGTGGAGTAGATGGAGATTAGGTTTGACTCAAGTACAATGGTTAAAAAGACTAATTTACCCTTCATTTGATCTAGGCCATCCATTTTAAAAAGTACAAATTTTAGAAAATCAAAGGTCATAAGATGAGTTAAAAGATTCTCATAAAAACTAAGGGTTCTCACATGAACCCAATCCTATATATATATATATATATATATATATATATATATATAATATATATATATATTAAATGAGATAAACGGTCACTATAAGGTAAAAGAACAAAAATGTCTTTAGATTTAACTGAAAAACTAACAGATGTTAATGTTAATATCTTAATTTGTTACAAATTGAAAACACAAATACCCTTACCGGTTACTAAAAACCCTTAGAAACCAAATCTGATATTTTCAATAAACCATAGAGACCATTTGCATAATTAACACTTTATTAACAAAAGTAGTAATAAAATAACAGAGATGAAGAAAAAACCTTTAACCATTTTAGATAGTAAACACTAGCTTTTAGAAATTAATAGCTATAATATTTATTATTATTTAAGCAACAAATGGTTTTATTCCTAACTACATCACAACTTATACGAAACTCGAACCCTTAATTTTAAGAAAACTACAATCACTTTAACTATGATTTTATTATTATACCCAACCCCCACCCAATAACTATAATTTTTAATCCTAAAAAGGTACATTTATCACATCCCATAATAAGTAAATAAAAAGTACAAATCATCATATATCCACATCAACATTCTGTAGACTTGTCCACAAGAAGTAAATCAGAATGCAATAAGGCATGAAAAAAAAATAAAAAGATCATGAAAGTAACAGATTACTGGCAGCAGGTCTAAGAACACCCAGACATTACTTGCAGGGGATTCAAACAATATCAATAAACCTGATCCAGACTAAACTCAGAAAAATTGACATAAAGCCTATGGCAGGTTTGATCTAAGCTCGTAAAAATCAAGCAATGTGGTCACCTGCTCCGACGGTTATGTGAACTTCGTTGACTATTTGACCTCTGTCGGATATGTGTACTGGTTCTGCTTCTTGTGACTCGGGCATTCTCTCTTGACCCCTCCAACGACCTGTTACGAGAACCTCTAGACGTACCAGGGTCTCTAATCTCTGATTGATGTAAATCTAAAAATTCAAACATGTCATCCCAATCATCTGAAAACAAGCTAGTGTCATCTAAAGCTGAATCGAGTTCAGA
Source organism: Flaveria trinervia (assembly GCA_025506515.1). Classification (NCBI taxonomy): domain Eukaryota; kingdom Viridiplantae; phylum Streptophyta; class Magnoliopsida; order Asterales; family Asteraceae; genus Flaveria; species Flaveria trinervia. Next base: position 8,193,323 of record CM046453.1, read on the forward strand.
AAAAACATTTTCATAATCTGGTTCAAAAATGCTAATAAAGCTCGCATAATCATAATCCCAAAGCGGGCTGGGGATAGACGCCTCAACCAGAAATTCAGTGGCGTCAAAACTGGTGTCATTATCAAACTCAAACTGCATATTGAGCATGTCTTGTTGCTCCCTATCTTCTTCCAAGTTTCTCCACTCGAGTTCACGTTCAGGGTCTACATACGTTGGCTTAACACGTGGGTGTACACGCCTGGCGTGTTCTCTCAATTGAGAATAGTTTCCAGCAAAGTCACAGGTACCAAGTGAGCAGTTTCTTGTTTTGGAGTTCATGAACTGGCGAGCAGCTTTGACCACAGTCCACCCGTTGATTTGACCTCTGCATAAAGGGCAAACGAGGGGAGCTTTAGTTGATTTGTGAAACTGATCAAGACAGTTTGAGTGGCGGGAACTCGTGTCACACATGTATGGGCGGCATCCTTTTTCATGAGATGAACAACATAAAAGAACAGCGTTGTGCGGGTGTTCCATACATATAGGGCATCTAGCTTCTTCATATTCATTTTCATTTTCATTTCTAATCACTCGAGAGGGAGATTTGGGTGTCCTTTTATCAGCATTCTTGTAGTCACGAGAATATGGAGATGCTCTGCACCTACACGATGAGGATATTCTATCCTTGGGCATCTTCACAGCTTCACAAATCACAAGCGTCTGGTTACCAACCATACCAAAGAAAACCATGAGATTATACATAAGCATTTTGATACAATGTTGAAAAGCTACAAACTATAATCATAAATAGTTCTTATCACAGCATTGATCTATTATAACGTGCAATCAAGATTCAAATACTATATGGTGAAAACAATAAGGTTTTGTCTCAAGAATTATGGATAATGCGGTGGTCTTTGTTTGTTTATCTTCACGAATAGTTAATGTTTAGCCATAGCCCGATTCAACTATTCCGCCATTATCACTAGTATGATTTCTTATAAACAAAGATCATTTACACTGAGGAAAAACAAATCTATATTCACAGTTCACAAATTACATTACTGATATAGCTCCATCTGTAGATCTTGGTTAAAAAAAGTGCACATAATGCAAGACGCGCCCATCGCTGCACTTGATGTGATGTGATTCCATGATGCGTGCTTGATGCAATGATGTGGCGGAATATGCAGTTACTCGCCATAAGCACTGGTGCGACACCATGTGTAAAAGTAACATACTGGGTGGTTTGATGGCGAGGGAGATGAACTCGTGCTCGGTTATAATGATATGTTGATTATTGATTAAAATATATTAGTTATAAGTATGTTATGACTTATAGTGTGTCTTTATGTTTAATATGTTTTATGTGTGTTATGAGTATTTTTTATGTTCACACATTAACAATATAAAAACTTGTTACACATAATTAACTTTTGAGTATCTTAACAACGAACGTACTACATATGATGTGAACACATCAAGCATCACGCAACAGATTATGGGACCAAAATGCATCAGAGCGTATCACACATTTTAAAACCAAGCAGTAGGTATACAGATTACAGACCAAGAAATTTAAGTTTGAAATTAGGATTGTAACTTATTAACTTCAAATTTAGAACTCAATCACTCATATTCCTCAACTACAACCGAACTTCAAAATAGCAAAGCCATAATCATAGCCCTAGGGTTTCATCTTTCACAGCCCAAATATATGTTAGGATCAAACTTGTACGAAACACACGAATTAAGACCAATAAACGATAAACAGACACGACATTTATATAGGTTCGGTTGCGGTGTGCAACCTACGGTCCTCTTGGGGCAACTAGGGTTTTTCTTTTTATTGAATGATAAAAATTACAAGTACAATAAAAAGTATATATAGACTACATTAGGGTTAAACCCTTTAGTTAATAATCTAACTAAAACTGAGCCTAATTAGAACTTGAGCCGGCCAAGACCAACTGTTCCAATTAATCCACCCGAAACCTACACCCAACAATATCCACCTAAATTATTCTTCAATGTTCAATTATATACTCGTATCACATACACACCTGTCATAATCACATTTACATAATCCAAACGTAACATCTAGATCAAAAACAGTAATCACAAAACCACGAGGTCCTGTTGGAAAGGATCTAAACATCACCGAACAAAACCTAATTAATACACGATAAATGCGAAGAATTCGATAATAAAAATTCTGAAAAACACTAATCAAAGCTATAATCATGATAGAAGAAGGTAGAAATCAAACCTGATTGTTGATCGAACAAATGATTTGTGTGATTTTGTGAAAGAAGATTGTAGCTTCTGCAGCCTCGTGGAGTTGTTTATAGAGCGCAGAGGATATGAATGAACTGTACTTGTTAAGGAATTGCGTTGGATGTGAATGTAACTATTTTAGTCAGTATTGGGCCGTGGGTGTCTCTGGAACCTACCAACAAGGCCCACAAAGCCCAAAAGGCCCACAAATACGCTTCGAATTAAGGTGCTACATACTTACATACAAGTATACAACATACCCAATAAATTAGACCCGTGGGCCATGAGTCCATGACCCATCCTTAGAGTTTCTGTTTTTGTGAACGTGAGTTTTAGAAATTAGGCCGTACTGAAAGTATGGATTTCGAAAATCATCAAAATTGGATACCGGTACGGTGGTACCAGTATCAAAAATGCTCGGTAGGGTATGGTTCGGTACTGGTACAGTATTTGAATGTAAAAATCAGTAAAGTGCTGGTATCGAATAAAAAATATCGATCCCGAAGGTACAGAAAATTCGGTACCGTTCAGTTTTAGTGGTTGGTACCATTTGCTCATTCCTATTAAAAAATTTGAAAATTTATAGATGTTATTCTCAATATGATTAATTATAAAGAAAAATATACATAGTAATAACCAGGTTTTCAAATTGTTTTAGGGTTATTTTACTTCGTTTAAAGTTTTTATATTCCTCTAAGGTTTCTTAAATTTTGTTAGGCATTCTGACATTATGATCTTTTTTTAATAAACGTTAAAATGTTAAAAATAAGGAATCAAATAAAATATATATGAGTGCTAGTTACTCTGATTAACTTAGGGCGATACAAATTTAATGTATATGAATCCTGGTTATTTTGATTATTTTAGCTTTAGAGATGAAACTAAAACATATATTTGGCTAGTGGTTTCTGTAACTTGATCATATTTTCAGTACAAAATATTATAGCCAACCTGAAACTTGATAATAAACTACTCGCTAAAACCAAATGAACATTAAAGAAAAGGTTCGATTAGTTACAAAATATCATAATTGTTTATACAATTTATATATATTCTAATCATATAAACTAATTTGTAAAAGTAGTTAATTGAATAACCTAAAAAACCCGGCCAACCCATGAATCATGGTTCAATATGGTTGGCACAAGCTAATCTAGTCTAACCTACATGGCCTAACAATTGCCTTACTACCTATCAACATCAATGACTTGTTAACACCTATGCATTTAAAATTGTGAAAATCACCAAATAAATATTTGACCAAACTAAATATCATTATACTATTGAAAAATAAATTTACAAAAAAAACATCCAATAAGAACAAGCCACGTGTCTATTCCTCACCATGTGGATGAGAAAAATTCATAATCCCTCGCTGAAAAGGTGATTGGGTGTGGGATTACATAATCCAACGCTAACGTATCGGAATGTCAGTGATTTCTCACTGAAAATGTAACTGGGCGAAGGATTTACATAATCCCTCGGTGATGTGTCGTAAATTTCAGTGGTTCCTCGCTGACATGTTCCATTCCGCGCCTATAATTATCAAAATGTCACTGTTTACTTAGGAATTTTAATTTTTTTTAAATACAAAATTCTAAAAAAAGTATTTACCAAAAATTAAAAATTTGTTAGCTTTATTTAAAAAATCATTTATTGTTTTTTAAACACTTAAGTTTGTTAATGTGCTTTTCCTCTATATAATACAAGTTTTACTCTTAACAAACTTATTAAATTTTACTTTTTTTTACTTTATTCATTTTATTAGTTTGGAAATATGATTTTAACACAGGCTAAATTAAAAAATATTAAATTAATAGTTAGAATTTAATATTTGAAAATTTTAAAATAATATTTTAGATAAGATATAATTCGGATTACATATACTCAACTATTTTAAGTAATAACAATATGTTTTAAACTTTCATCTTTAAAATTTTTTAAAAACTGCACTTATTTAAAATAATAATAATAAAACAAACTTTAAAAAACTTTTGTTTAAGTGAATGCTATTTTTTAAGTTTTATAAAGATGAAAGTATAAAAATTACTATTATTACTTAAAATAGTTGAGTATATGTAATCCGAATCATATCTTTATCTAAAAAGTTATTTTAAAAACTTTTAAATATTAAATATTAACTATTATTTTAATATTTTTATAAGTATGTTAAGGGAAAAGCTTGTATTATATAGAAAAAAACCACATTAAATAACAAATGTAAGTGTTTAAAAATAATAAATAAGTTTTTTTTAACTACTGATTTTTAAATATTTGGTAAATAATTTTTTTTTAAAATTTTGTGTTTTTAAAGAAAAAACATAAATTAGTAGTGGCATTTTGGTAATTATAGGCAAGGAATAGGACATGTCCGCGAGGAACCACTGAAATTACGACACGCACGAGGGATTATGTTAATCCCTTGCCCAGTCACCTTTTTAGCAAGGAACCACTAATATTTTAACACGTCATCCAGAGACTATGTAAATCACTCGCCCAGTCACCTTTTCAGCGAGTGATTATGGATTTTCCTCGCCACGTGGCTAGGAATTGACATGTGGCTCATTTTTATTGGTTGTTCTTTTTTGTAAATTTGTTTTTCAATTGTTATAAGGTAATTTAATTTGGTCAAATGTTTATTTTGGTAATTTAGGGACACCATGATTAGTTATAAAATATGGAATGAAATAATAAAATCAATTCAAACATAAAGTTTTGTATAAAATAACTTTTTATAATATAATAAAAATGTTTCTATAAAATATACGAAAAATAGTTTCATTTACTCTCTCTCTCTCTTTCTCACACACACACATATATATACATATATATACACACGTATGTATATATATATATATATATATGTATGTATGTATGTATGTGTATGTATATGTATTTATGTATGTATGTATGTATATGTATATGTATGTATTTGTATATATATGTATGTGTATATATATATATAAAGTTATCTTGAGAACCAATATTTTTGTGAGAACTCTAGAAACCAATCTGAGTCATTATTTTTTATCACATGCAAATCACATGTTATTTTCCCTATTTTTTTAAAACGATCGTAACTTTTTTTCACGACATTATTTGTTCAAAAAAATTTTCACCATAAAATTTTGTATATTTTTATATTTTCAACGCCTATCATATTGATATACTTAAAAAAAAATCATCCATCCGTTGTTTACATATGTGTAAATCTGGTTATGCGCATGTGTAATACCAAATTTACATGTGTAAATTCATTATTACACACATGTAAAATGAATTTCGTAAAAAAACAAGCTTTTTATTTTTATTTTTTATAAATGTTTTTTTGTTTTTTATGAAAGGTGAAAATGAAAGAAACATTTTTGTTTTTTTATTTTTTATGTTATTTTTCTATTTATTATTTTTTTAATATGTTTTTGTTAATTATAATTTGACATTGAAACTAGTGGTTGAGATTGGTTTCTAGAGTTTTTACAACAAAAGTGAGTTCTCATTTGATCCCTCTTATATATATATATATATATATATATATATATATATATGTGTGGTGTGTGTGTGTGTGTGTGTGTGTGTATGTGTGTGTGGGGGGGGGGGGGGTTAACATTTTATTAAGAACTATGAATATGTAAAAAACTACAAAAAAACGCATAAGCAATGTACATAGCACTTCTATAAAAATGATAATATTAAAAGATGACGGTTTGAATCTATTTTTTATTGTTTCTTTGATTTTATCATCTCTCTCCTTAGTCTTAAAAAAACTATAAAATATGTATATATGTAATACAATGTAGGTGCATATATGCACATAATGAAAAGACTATAGATATCGTATTATATATATATATATATATATATATATATATATATATATATATGTTGGATCAAGAAGAAGGCTAATGCACTCAAAACAAGATCACTTAAGTTATTTCGGTGCTGCATGCAAAGGCTTCCGAAGCTTATCATGGAACTTCAAAGACAAATGCATACTTCCGAAGTTCAAGACTTAGAAGACTAAAGTGAAGATCACTTCCAAAGTATGATGAAAAGAAGAAGTCTCCAAGCCTTGGAAGAAGCAGCTTCTTCCGAAGTATAAAGTGGCTTCGGAAGTACTTACTCTTCCGAAGCCATTTAACCTTCAGAAGACACTGCTATAACCAGTGGACACAAGTATGGTCTCTGACACTCCACTACAGACTTCTTATACAACATGGCTTCTTCCCAAAGAGTCATGTTGTTGACCATACTTTATTCCACTGTTTACCTTTCATGATAGTACATGTTACCAACTTTAGTTGGTGACAAAAGATAAGTCAGGGACATGTCCTGACTACAAATCTCAGATAAGACTTTATCCGAGATACCTTAAACTATAGTCTTGTAGTATAGGCTTTAGCTAAAGGATCCTAGCTGGTATCAAAGTATATCCGGCTGTAGATAGTATTTTATATAGGTTCTCCTTGTAACTCATTGAGACAGATCATCTTCTGCTTGGAAGAGTCTTTGTATTTTGAGTTAAGAATCAATATATAAAAGTATCTTAAAAATTATCTTTCTGTGTTCTTAGTTATTTTTTATACTGTGATCAACTCTTATTGATTCTTACCCGAGTGTGATTCTAGGTGAGTTTGAGAGAAAAACATTGTGTTTAAGTGACAAACACCGATCCTGCAATTGGTATCAGAGCTTCTCAGGCTCATGATTGTGTGATCTAACCATCCAAATCAACCTGTTTTTCACTCCTCCCTACCACCCACTCACTCAAATGGCCCTTAACAAATCTGAGGTAGAGATGGGAACAATGACAAAAGCTCCCATCATTACTCCTGAAACTTCAAGTCTTGGAGCAGAAGAATGGAAGGCTTCATTAGATACCAAGACAACAAAATGTGGAACTCTATAGTCAATGGACCGTACAAGCCAAAGGTGGCTTCACCTGATGGAAACGGTGCCATGATAGAGAAAGCTGTCGAGGACTATTCTGATGAAGACAGGAAGAAGATGGACATCGACAACAATGCTATGACAATTCTCATGATGCAATATCGAACTCTATCATGGTGGGGTTCAAGCATTGCAAGACTGCCAAAGAATTGTTTGATGCACTTGCCCAGATGTACTCCAACTCCAACGACTCAAAGAAGGACTCACTGAAGCAGCAGTTCGAGAACTTCACTCATATTGCTGGAAAGACCCTCAGCCAGCAGTACTTCAGGTACATGGATCTTATTTCTTCCCTTCAGTCTGTGAAGATCACTCCTGAACTTAGAGATCTCAGAAAGTTCATGAGTGCTCTTCCAAATGAGTGGACATTCTACTGTGTCTCTATCAAGAGAACAGAAAACTTGAACACTCTTTCCATGACTGAGCTCTACAGCATCCTTGATGGATATCGTCTAGAGATGGAGAGTAAGAAGGGCCACCAAACAAGCAGACCCATGAGTCTTCCTGCTAGCAATGCTTTAATGGTTGCTGAAGGCTTATTAACCCCACAACCTCAGCATAACCTGACATATCAGCAGTCATCCTGCTCTTTTGGTCCTTACATCACTTATCCTGAGACTCCAAGGTCTCAACAGGCTCAACACAATCCCTTCCAGGAAAGTTGTGCCTTTGTTTCAGGAGATGGACACTCAGGAGATTTTCAATGCTGCTTTGATGATCTTGAGTGTTTTAGCCCAGATGATGTAGAGTACGTGGACATTGTCCAGCAGATGGCTCTCTTAACTTACAGAGCAAAGAAGTTCTTTAAGAGAACTGGAAGGCATTTCCCTCAAAACCCAACTACCAGCAAGTTCGGGTTTGACAAGACCAAGGCAAGGTGTTACAACTATAACCAAGTGGGTCACTTCGCAAGGGAATGCAAGGCACCCAAGACCAATCCGAGAACCCCACAGGCCTCCACACATCCCTCAACCTCAAAGCCCACTGAGAAGTCAACTGAAACAGCTACAATGGCTTAAGAAGTTGACTGGGGCTTCATGGTACAGGATGTGATTCCTGCTCAAGCTCTCATGGCCGGAACAGATGATGCCCAGGTATATGAACATCTTTGCACTCCAGCCTGTATAGCTAAAGTTAAACTCTATCAGGATTACAATATGGAAATCAGATCTGACATTGAGTCTTTAAATATTCTAAAATCTGATTTTAAAAGAGCTGAATCTGACTATCAAAAAAATTGATGAGTTAGAGAAAACTGTATCTCTTTTGAAACATGAAACACCAACTACAAGACTCAAATCAAGGATCTGATATCCAAATTGTCTGAGGCTCAAGCTCAGCTTGTCACTGCTAAGGCTCAGGCCAGGAAGCATGCTATCTCTAAGCAGAACTTCCAAGCTATTCTTGCATCATCCTCCCATTCCAAACTCTATTATCAGAACAAAGGAGGGTTGGGAACTAATGAAATTGCTCCCCCACATTCCTATGAGTCTATTAGACAGCCTAGATGTGGTACTGAAGAGCAAGAGGTTCCAACTGTGACCCTTTCTTTCCAGAGTTGAAGGATGAGGCACCAATAGTGGCCACCACAGGGAAGGAACAGGTAGATATACCCATCACCTCCTGTGATGATCAAATCCTAACCACTAAAGCCAGAAGAAGCAGAGCTAAAGCTGCTAGGAAAACTGCTAAGAAAGTGGCTGAATCCAAATAGAAAATTGACCCCAAGCAGAAGGGTGTCTTTATCTCAGTTGGATTCCAAGTGTTAGGTACTTCTGATTCAGGAAAGGAATGTAATACCAACATTCCTGTCCTACCAAAGGATCAGAATTTAAAGGGAAAAGTTGCTGACGAAGAAAGGAAAACCAAGAAACAGTAACCCTTACTTTCCCAAAAGACTAACATTGCATGCATCATGTGTGGCCTGCAAAATCACATGGCAAAAGATTGTTCCTACAATCCTGCAAGCACACATTATGCAAATAATGTTAGAAAAGAAGGAGTCAGGGAAGGTTTCACATTTGGACCCTTCCATACGGTTCAAGTGTTGAAGAAGGGAAAGCTAGTTTCCAAAGCCAAGTTGCTTTCGGAAGAAACTCCTTCTTCCGAAGGGAAAATGGCTTCGGAAGCAAAAGCTATTAAGGTTCAGAAGAACAAGAAAGCTCCCTTGAAACCATCCCAGAAGAAGACTGCTTCGGAAGAAAAGGTGGTGAGGACTTCTTCCGAAAAGAAAGAAGCTTCGGAAGAAGACCATGCTGCAAAAGCTTCAACAAGCTCATCCTCTAAGATCAGCCAAATGGTGGATTGGAAGATCAAGGAAGATGCTGCAACCCAAACCTCTTCTTCAAAGACCTCTGTTGAACCCCATGCATATCATTTGGTTCACTCATGTCATTATCCTTGGAAGAACCCAAGACCAGCAAGGCTTGGGTTTCAAAACAAAACTGATTTCTCATCTTATGTGTAGGAACATCCATTTGACAAGAACAACAATGTATGGATTGTAGATAGTGGATGCTCCAGGCACATGACAGAAAACATATATCTACTTCAACAGTTTCAGAACTATGATAGAGGTCTTGTCCAATTTGGAGGTGAGGCCGGAGGATATATTTCCGGCGGAGGGAGTATATCCAATGGTAAGTTAAAAATTGACAAAGTCCATTTTGTCAAACAGCTTGAACACAATCTGTTAAGTGTTTCTTAATTTTGTGATCAAAAGCACCAAATGCTATTCACTAAACATGAGTGCATTATCCTCAAACTAGGAATGACAATTCCTTCGGAATTGGTGCTTCTTAGGTCTCCCAGGAAAGGGGATATGTACAAGCTTGATATGAAAAATGCTTCCCCAATGGGTGAAGTATCATGCTTTCTTTCCAAAGCTGATAGTGATTAGTCAACACTGTGGCATAAACGTATGTGTCATGTAAATTTTAAGACAATGAATAAATTGGCTAAAAATAACTTGGTACATGGTTTGCCTAAAAAGAAGTTTTTTGCAAAGACAATTGTGTTGCATGCCTGAAAGGAAAACAACACATGACATCTCATAAATCCAAATGTGTTAACTCTATCACTACTCCATTGCACTTATTGCACATGGATCTTTTTGGTCCCACAAGTATAATGAGCATTGGAAGGAAATCATATTGCCTTGTGATAGTTGATGATTTTACAAGATTTACATGGGTATTCTTTTTAAGAACTAAAGATGAAACTGCTGAAACATTAAAATCTTTTATTTAAAAAAAAAATCAATTTGATCACAAGGTTAAAATTATTAGATGTGATCAAGGGACTGAGTTTAAGAACTTCGTTCTTGACTCATTCTGTAACTCAAAAGGGATTGCCAGACAATATAGTGCTCCCAGAACTCCTCAACAAAACGGTGTTGCTGAGAGGAGGAATAGGACACTTATTGAGGCTGCTCAAACTATGTTAGCTGATTCAAAGCTACCTCTAACATTCTGGGCAGAGGCAGTCAGCACTGCATGCTATGTGCATAACAGAGTTCTTGTAGTTAAGCCACATGGAAAAACCCTTATGAGCTATGGAATAAGAGGCCACCGTTCATTGGCTTTCTAAGGTCCTTTGGCAGCAGGTGTGTACCATACTTAACACAAAGGACAATTTAGCAAAATTTGCTGAAAAGTCGGATGATGCTATCTTTGTTGGATATTCTTCTAGCTCCAAAGCTTACAGAGTATACAACATTAAGAATCAACAATTTGAGGAGTCATCCAATATAGTTGTTAATGAGCACACTCCCTGTGTTAGGGGGATGGACCTGATCACATCTTTGATTTAGAATTATTTCCAAACTATTCTAAAACCTCCTGTGAGAATGTTTCAGTTGGGATAGGTGCTCAAAATGATGCTGATGTTGTTGCTAATGATCAACTGTTTGAGCTTCCCAGGCCTAGACCAAATTCTCCAAGTGCTGCAATACATCAAGCTTCCACTATTCACAGATCCATAGTTTAATATATCAAGGAATAGTGAAGCCTCAACAAGTGAATCACCTATTGAGCCTCAAAACTCATCAGGTGATCCACCACAACACCAGGCAGAAGAGGAGGTAGTATTTTGAAGGAACAGGCAACTGTTAATACTACTTTACAGCCAACTATTGATGGTTTCTCATTCATTCAATCAGTCCTCATTGAATGACTTTGAAACAGCAGCTGGACAGAGTGTTCCAGTTCCTGAGCAGAATATGTCTAACTTGGATCTATCTCTGCAACTGGAAGTGATTCCTCGTCTTAGGATTCACAACACTCATCCAACTGAGAATATCATAGGGAATGTCTCTGAGGGTGTGAGAACAAGAGGACAGACTCATCAAGGGAATGTCTGCTTGTACTCATGCTTTCTATCTCAGATGGAACCCAAGAAGGTAGAAGATGCTTTGAAAGATAGTAGCTGGCTTGAATCGATGCAAGAGGAGCTGCTTCAATTCTAAAGACAGAAGGTATGGAACCTATGTCCGCTACCATCTGGTCAAGTACCTATAGGCACAAATGGGTTTTAGAAACAAGAGAGATGATAGAGGCTTGATCATCAAGAATAAGGTAAGACTTGTAGTTCAAGGATACACTCAAGAGGAAGGAATCGATTATACTGATGTCTTTGCACCAGTTGCAAGACTTGAGGCAGTTAGGATCTTCCTTGCTTATGCTGCATCCAAGGACTTCACAGTATACCAACTTGATGTCAAGTGTGAATTTCTATATGGGGATATAGATAGGGAAGTCTATGTATGCCAACCTCCAGGATTTGAAGATCCATAGCACCCCAACTATGTGTGCAAATTGGATAAAGCTCTATATGGGCTGCACCAAGCACCTAGGCTGTGGTATGAGACTTTGTCTCAGTTTCTTCTGAAGAAGGGCTACACTAGAGGTACCATTGATAAGACTCTCTTCATCAGAAAATCTGGAAAGGACATTTTGCTAGTACAAGTCTATGTTGATGACATCATATTTGGTTTCTCAAATAACCAAATGTGCAAGGACTTTGAGAGCATTATAAAGAAAAAGTTTAAGATGTGCTCCATGGGAAAAATGGACTTTTTCCTTGGAATTCAGGTAAAGCAACTGAAGGAAGGGTTCTTCATTAATCAATCTAAATATGTCTCTGACATTTTAGAAAGATTTGAAATAAAGGATTGCAAGCCTGCTAAGACACCCATACCCAGAAACCATAATCTTTGTCCTGACCTTGAGGGGGAGGATACTGATCAACATTAGTATAGGGCAATTATTGGTTCTCTGATGTATCTAACAGCTAGTAGACCTGATATCATGTTTGCTACTTGCATTTATGCAAGATATCAGGCTGCTCCAAAGGTGTCTCACCTAGCTGCTGTTAAGAGAATCCTCAAATACCTCAAAGGAGCACCTAAACTAGGTCTTTGGTATCCCAGAAACAAGGATTTCAATCTTTATGGATACTCTGACAGTGACTATAGAGGCTGTAATGTTGACAAGAAATCAACATCAAGAGGATGTCAATTTCTTGGTGGAAGGATCATCTCATGGTAATGCAAGAAACAATCTTGTGTCTCTACATCAACTGCTAAAGCTGAATACATTGTTGCTGCTAGCTACTGTGCTCAACTGCTATGGATTCAAAATCAGATGTATTAGACTATGGATTTAACTTTATGAGTACTCCTATCCATATTGACAACAACAGTGCTATCTCCATTACTGAAAATCGGTGAAGCACTCCAAAACAAAGCATATTGACATCAGGTATCATTTCATTAGAGATATTCATGAGAAAAATCTAATCAAGTTAATCAAAGTTGATTTAAATAAACAATATGCTGATCTGTTCACCAAATCTTTTGATGAACAAAGATTCAAGTATCTCATAACCGTTATTGGGATGATAAACATTTATTAATTTGATCTCTTTTGAAAACCTTTTTAATATGTAAGTTTTGTGTCAATACAATTTAAGCCCTGTTACAAGAAATTCTCTCTGAAATTTTCTAAGTGTAAATTCCTTCCGAAGAGAAATTAACCTTCGAAAGACATTCTCATATCTTCCGAAGCAAAATTTCTCAAATGATAACTTTCTTCTCGGAAGAATTTTTGGCCTCGGAAGAAGCGATTGATTGTATATCAGATCTACTTCCGAAACTTACAAATTCTCTATTCGGAAGCAACTCGAACCTTCGGAAGCAAAGTTTTGGCTTCGGAAGTAAGATTTTCCTTCGGAAGACAAGTTAACTTCGGAAATGTTTTACACTCGGAAGAGAGATTTCATTGTGTAACGTAAATCTCTTGGTCCCCACACTGTAAAAAGCAAAGACTTTGTTAATGATGTCGGATTATTTAACTGATTTTAACTTTACCGCCACTGTCATTTCATCCACTAAACCATCACATCACCTTATCCTAACCCCATTACCGCCATTCCATAATCTTTTAAATAATCTCGACTACTCAATTTCATTTTCTTACTTGCAAATTTTACTGCCCTAGAAATTTCTCCTTTCCAACTTTACCCCAGCTCAAATCATCCACATTCATCTTTCCAAATGGCACTCCACCCTCAGCACAACCAAGTCGCACTTCTTGATTCTTCAAGAGATGCTGACTTCTCTGAAATCATCTCCTTTCTCACCCAATCAACCTACTACACTGCCTTTACTGTTACCCTACTGTTTACTCCAACCAAATGGCAGAATTTTAGGAAAATGGTCAGGTCGAAACCCTAAATGGGATTCGTGTACTGCGGTCCAGCATCTGTGGACAGGAGTTGATCATCACTGAACAACTCATCAGGGAGCACCTTGAGCTTCACGATGAAGGAGCTCCTACTGAATTCCCAAAGGAAGATTTGGATATCACTTATATCCTAATAGGATATGGTGGAGACATCAGCAGGTCGACTGTTTACAAGTTCAACTTCTCCTACAATTGGAAGTTCCTCCTGCGTGTTGTTCTTCATTGCTTGTCCAACAAATCCAGAGGATGGGATCAAATCCCTTATGAACTAGGATGCTTAGTTCATGGACTGGTGAGAGGCCTGCGCTTCAATTACTCACGATTTGTGTTCTCAAATCTGATAGGGAATCTGCAAAGGGAGACATTCTTCATGTATCCTAGATTCCTTTAACACATAATCAACCGTGAGTTGGACCAGAGCATGCTTGTCTGTGTAGCTGCTCTGATTGTTCCCCACATGCGGCCTACCATCTTCAAGACATTGAAGAAGGTATCCACCAACTTCACTGGAAGGTACACCACTCTGCTTCCAGGTATGATTGAGCGCATAGCTCCTGGTGACATCCCTGTTCACCCCACAGGTGATGAACCCACACCAACAACCTCCACCACAATGCCAACACTACATTCTCCACCCATCACCATCACTTATCAAAGACGCCCCAAACGAACCCTTGTTCAATCTACTCTGATTGAGCAAGCCCCTCCTGTTCAATCCAAAAAGACTAGAGTGGAAACATGGGCTCCCACTCAGTTAGAGGTCTCTCCATTCTTCTCTTTTGACCTCAATTTGGGTTTTGAGTCTCCTCAGTCTCAACCCATGAGCCCGACACCCAAACCAGTAGCCCTCAAAATGAGTATTTACACTCTTCTGAGATGCCAACAAGGGACAGCCCCACCAGAGGCTCAATGCCTGTAGACATTGACCAAAGTCCCAGGTCAGTAGGATTAACCTCCCTATCTTTCACTGACCTTCTGTTTAAAACTGATGAAGAGATAACATCTCTCCATGGCAATGAAGTAGATCTATCATACCCACTTCAAGATAAACAGAGCCCGGAGAAATCTGTCACACCCCCAAACCACAGCGGTTTCGCGCGGGGTGTGAACATCATGATTTCATAGTCATTGATCGACCACTACATGGTTTTATAAAACATACATCTCAAATAAGTTTAAAATACATCATTGTTCAGAGTTAAATTTGCGGAAGCAATAGTAATAAGGTAAATTGTTTCAAAACATGACAATTACAAAAATGAATATCCCAAACAGCATGAATGGCCCTAAACATGAGATGTTCCATGCTAGCTTAACTTGGTGCATCTATCAATTACCTAAGAAAACATGCATGAAAAATGTCAACATAAAGTTGGTGAGTTCACAGGTTTGAAAGTAATAGTAAACAGTGTAATGGACCACAAGTCTTTCCATGATTTGATTGTTGATCATACAATACTACAATATTATATAAGCACTGCAACCGAAGCTAGACTGTAACTGTAACAAATTGCCCCTACCCATGCCTACCGTAAGCATGAGTGTGAACAGGCTAATAATGCACCCGTTTAGACATCCAGTCAAGATTAGGGTAATTAATCCGGGTGGGGGTAGTCAAACCCAATAGTACTATCCATGATTACCTCGCTTTGGGAAATAAACAAACGGTCCGATAACAGGAGACTTTATACGGTAAGTAAACAACTTATATAACATGTGAAATCATTAACAAGTAAATGTGTCCTGGAAAATAGTAATTTGCATGTAATCTCCCCCAAAAGGAAAATAAGTAAAATGGGGCCGTGAAACTCACCTGTAATGCACGCGTGAATTCTAGCAATAGTCTGTACGCATGATTGGTCTAGGAATCTCCTAAACAAAATCACAATATATTCATGAGGTCATGATTACTAACTCCAGATGGTCATGCATAACTCATCCACAAAATTAGTTTTGAAAATGTCACTTGACTAATTAGACACGTCGAGTCGTAAATGTTTTATTTAGATTCTTGTAACACCCGGATATTTATTATTTTGAAGCCGGTGAAGAAAGAAAAGAAAATAAAGTCCAAAAGTCGAGGGACCAAACCCGCCAACGAAGAAAAGTTGGGAAATGTGGTGATATATGTAGGGAGAGGGCAGCCCACTCTCCCCACATCCACATTTTAGCTTCATAAAGGAGAAGAGAGAAAGAAGAGGAGAAAAAGAGGAAAAAGTTGGTCGGTTCGGGTCGCCAAAATCGTCGTGAAGCAAGCCGAATCGAAGCTCTTGTTGTTGTGCTCGTTTAGGTGAGTTCTAGGACCCCTCTTTTACTTGTTTTCAAACGATTTGGGGCTGGAAAACATCTGAAATCGAGTTTTCGTATGTGTGTAAGTTGACCCGTTTGTGTATGTGTATGTATATGTATGATGCGATTGTGACTTGATTTCTTGCTTGGTTGTGCTTGAATGATGTTATGGTATGCATCCCTAAGGTTTAGGATGGTCGATTTAGGCTTAAAATGGGTTTAGATGAGTTTGGGGGCCGAAAACCCTCGGCTGCAGTCGGGTTGAACTACATTCTGCATCAGTTAGGGCTAGGCGACCGACTGGAGGCCGAATGGAGGCCATACGGCCGATTAGGGTGCGATTGGGGTCCATTCGCACGATTGGGGTTCATTCGCACGACTGGAGGGCCAGTCGCATGGGGGTCATGCGACTGAGGGTCCATTCGCACGACTGGATGTTCATTCGCATAGGTGTTCATCCGTATTAGTTCAATCGCATGATGTTCAGTCGCATGGAGGCCATGCGACTGAAGGGTGTCCATACGCCCGAATAGGGCTGTTGAACCCGCGGAAAGTGTAGATTGACTTCTAACTTTTGGGGGAAAGTGCAGATGTAAGTTTTGATGTAAAGGTTCCCATTAGAAAGCATGTTGGGCATGATGATGATGATGATGTTGCATGTTTAGGCTTGTTATGTATGAATGATGTTGCCCTGTATGACGTGATGTTGATGCATGTAATGTTCCTTATGATGATGTATAATATCTTTCCTGTGGCTTTACTTGTTATGATGAATGAACGAAGTATTATGTAACCTAAAGTGAAAGATAAAGAAAGAGGAACATGATGAATGAAACGTCTTGCACACATCAGATACTGGGTCCTTCTTGATGATTGACCCAAAATTTAAAACCTCTACCGCTCACCCCTAGTACTGTGGCATACGTTTAGCTGTCATTCGTTGACTTCGGCCCAGTAGCTAAGACTGATGGTTACTCCTAGTACCGTGGCATACGTTTAGCTGTCATTTGTTGACTTCGGCCAGGTAGCTACGACTAACCGGGGTGTAGCACATGGTATTGGTTTGGGATGATGTCCGATGCGCAAGTAAGGTAATGGAAGAACGAATGAACGAATGAAAAAGATAATAATGATATTATCTATGTGTACGTATGATGTGTGATCACGTAAAAGTACGAACGGTTTTATCTGAAAGTAAAGTATGTTTTATTTATAAAACTAGAACTCACTCAGCAACGCTGACTTTGATGTGTTTCCAGTTGGCAGGTAATGATTGGTGAGGATGACACGGGCGACTACTCAGCTCTTTTGGGATGGCATTCTTTTGATTAATGTTTTTGCATTGTAATGCGAACAAAATATTTTTTGTAATGAATGTTGTATTAGTTTGCAAAAGCATTTACAAGGAAATGAAAGTTTGTTTTAGTTTTCCGCTGCGATTTATTAAATACAAATGTAACTATATGTTTTATGTGCGATGAGAACCCAGCTGTAAGCGTCCGGGAACGGGGCCTTACAATTCTTGTCTTCATATCTATCTTCCTAAAAGTACATAATGTATTAAATGTGTTTTATATTAAGTATAATGGTATTATACTTTCCATGTGTATGGGTTTCCCCTTTTTTTATCAAATATCTTCAAAAGTTTACTTTATATAAATATGGGCATTTGACAGAATCAAAGGGATTTTTGGGTTGGTTGTCATCCTCTTTTCATGATACAAATAATTTTTATAAAATCTGATATTTTTACCATATTTAGATCTATGTCTTAGGATTCCAAAAAGGTATAGCTTGCAATATTTAGCTAGGTTTAAGTCCCTCGAAATGGGTCATGAAGCAACAGATGTCAGTGCATCATTTTTCTGTACATGTCCAGGGATTTCACCTTTTTGAGGGGTCAAACCTTACATTCACAAATAGAGACTATAGTACTTTTAAACCTAACACTTTAAACTAAGTTACCACAGAAGGAAAATCTCCATTTGGTTACTTTAAGTATAACTTATGCCTCAATCTTTCAGCCCTATCTATTCTACCAAAAATTCAGGTTCAACACCTTAATCATGTTTGCACGTTTTGGATAGATTATAGTCATCTAAAAATCTCAAGGTTGGACGGGTTATAAACTAGACATCCTAAGGTTAATGTTAGGCTCAAGAAACTGTTCATTTGACCATGTTTAGGTCGAGTTATGGTGTCGAAAACATAGAACATGAATCTGCCAGAAAATGTCTTACATGTTTTGTTACTTTTTAAACTTTGCTAGAGCACTTTTGGATGAGTTAGTGAATATGAACACATCATGATGGTTTATCAAAGATTAGAAACAAAGTGCTAACCTTAAACAATCAAGGAGAAAGAGATGGTAGTCTTGAAATGCAAGAAAAAGAAGATTTGATCCTTTGAACTAAGAACCAAACAAGACATAAGTGGGGAAGATGTTGTAGGATGCTTGAAAGCTTCAAAAATCACTTGATTCATCAAATATTTGTAGAATACAAGTTGAAAATGATATGAGGTGGTGTCTTGGCCGAATTTTTAGAGAGGGAGAGGAGGAGAGGAGATGTTGGGTGGTGGTGGTGTATAATGCACATCTACTTATAAAGCCAAGTCATGCATTAGATCCACCTCTCTTGGTGTCTTGCTAGAGACATATGGTCAAATGGATGAAAGATGGAGGTGGTCATTTATAGAAGGGCAACATGATGCTTTAAACCATATAAAAGTTGTTACACAAAGATGGTAAGTCTTGAGCTTCACAAAAGGCAAGCTTGTCTTGTGAGGATTTGACAAGGGAGAAGAAGAAAAGAGATATGAGGGGGGGAGGGGATAAGTGGACGGTTATGGGGGTGGGAAATGAGTTGATTCTTCAATTTTATGTAGTATTTGGTATTTGGGTGGTATTTGTTACACTATAATAATTTATATATATTTTAATATTTTTACTCCTTACTTTTTTAAAATACATTAAAATTGTATAAGTACTTGTATAATATCATATAATTTAATATTTATGATATGTTAATGATACATCATGTATTTAGTATTTGCGTTAAAAGGATTCGTTCCGGGTAAAATATCAATTTACACGATTAGGTTTATTTATAAATTTGAGTTTTTCCCATGTATTTAATTTGAAATCTAAAATACTTTGAACCAATGGAATATAAAATACTTTGAAATACCTTAAAGTACTTATTATTACATATATATATTAATTATCACATACGTTCGTGTGTGCCGGTTGTATCGCGTGTACAAATGGTAATTACGCCGAATCACCGATGCATGAAATGTAATGCATGAAATTTTGCAATGTATGCAATTTTTCAATGCATGAAACGACTTCAATAATTGAAATTTAGTTGAAAATCAAGTATTATAGGTGTAATTATAACCAAGTCAAGGTCGGGTATTGACCTGAAATTGTCGGTTGTCACAAAATCCCTTATCTCTAGCCCCCATCAACGACCAATAACTGAGGTGAGTCCCACTGATGTGGAGGGGACTCATGTAGATTTAGCTGCCACTACAGAAGGTGCCTCAATGGACCTTGTGGACAGTGGTAACATTTCTCAGACTGAATCTACGGCAACCGAGCCCTTTGATGACTCTGAAAGAGACATCATTGAGCATGGGAAACCAGGATGCCAAGAAACCACATCTGGTGGTGAGGCTGAACATACTAGGTATGTTATCTCATCTCCCCGTGATTCTTCGAAAGAAGATGAGGGAAGCATGCAACTCCTCATTCAAGATCTTCTTTCTAAAGTCTCAAACCTAGAATCTCTGGTTAGGACTTTAGAGGCAAGGTCTGCCACTCAGCAACTTAAGATTGACAATCTCAAGGCTCAACTAGCTGAGAAACAGACAGAGAGGTCTGTTAGGCATGTACCTATTTAGGTCTCACGGACTTCCTCCTCCAGCTCATCTAGCTCTCAAGATGATGCTACCAAAAAGGGGGAGAATGTTCAAAGACAAACACATGAGGAACCATAGAGCCGGCCTTCAACTTCAACATCTTCTTCTCCCATCATCTCTGTGCATGAAACATCTCAAGTCACTCTTCAGATTGATCCAAGGATGCTCAGTGATCTCTACAGACTCTTCACCAAGTTTCTGTTAAGATCTTCCTTTGAGCAGCCAAGCCATGATGCTGCAATGATTTACTTTGGAGTAGAAGAGCTTCAAAGGCTGACTGCACCTTCTACCACTCTGGAAGAAGTTGGTCAACCTAAAGTCCTCATGGAACCTAAGATTCAATTCGAAGGGGTAATGGGAACTGATGGCCCAGCAACTGAAACAGTTAGGACAAAATCTGCATCTCTTTTAACTTCCGAAGCTGAAGTTAAAGCCTCGGAAGAACAAGCTGAATCTTCCGAAGCTGAAATGGAAGCTGCGGATGGACTGTTCAAAATGTCTGAGGAACTGATGTCACACCCCAACCTTGACGGCGGAAACGTCGAGGAGTGAGAGTTAAGATCGTTCATAGCCACATAACGCTATTAAAAAAACCAAATAAAGTTTAAACATAAGTTTTAAATTGTCACATTACAATCAATAGTTTCAAAGGAAATATAAGCATAACATAGAATGCAGTATATCATTCTATCTTATTTATTAATCTAGGTCCATTCCTAGATGTGCAAGCTTCAAAGTGTAGATAGTCAAACTTGGGCATTACCTGAAACATGTTAAAAATAAAAGGTCAACAATAATGCTGGTGAGCATTCCATAGTTTTAATACATAAGTATATATAAAAGATGGCAATTCAAGTCATAAGTTAGTGAATATAGTGATTAGGGATGCTATGGACAATGCAACAATCAAACCTTGACAATGTTTTACAAGTCTCAAACGTTAAAAGTATATACGATCAGCTAAGTGTACTGGATCAACCAAGCAGGCTTGTCTTACCCATAGATCTATGACTTCGCTGGGCTAGCAATAGTTAATGATTGTACATATAACGCCATAACATGGTAACCACATAAGTTCAACTAACCACAACTTAACATGATGTATTGCCATAAAGTTTACAAGTCTCAAATAAGTTTACAAGTGCAAAGTATAAATTAACATGTTTCACCCCAAAGTGTGAAATAAAATAAGAAGGGGGTATGGAATACTCACATGACCAAATAATATATATTTGATGATTAATAAGAATAATAACAAGCAACGTTCAACGTAGACCTTCACAACGCACCTAAAACAAGTAATATATGTACAATCAAACCTCAACAAAGTTTTACAAGTATATACGATTGTCTAAGTGTGATTCAGGTAGATTTGTGTTGCGTAGGAGTTTAGGTACGATTAAACGATCATGTAGGTGCAATTAATTTTATTATTATTGCGTTTTAGATGTTGAACGGCTTGATGATTGATGAATTGTCGGTTACTCGTCGTTTGTGTTTGTAACCGGCGTTTAGATGTGTTTAAGGTTCATAACGGCTTTCGAATCATGCTCACGAAGCATTTGGAACGGTTGGTAACAAAAATTGAGAGTTTCTGATGGGTTTTAGGGGCGGCCGGAGCTCGGCCGGAGTATGGCCGGAGCTCCGCCGGAGAATCGGGGTGAAGGGGGGGTTGGTTTAGGGTTTTGCGAAGTTACACCTTTGGTCCCTTTGGTTATGATTTTATTATTTTATGTAGAAACTTATGTTTCAAGTTCCTAAATTGCCAATAAAGCATCCTAGACTTCTTTAAACCTTTTTAAGTTTATTAAGTTTTACATATTGTTATTATTGATAATAATATGATTATTATTATTTTTCTTAGTTATTATTATTATTATTATTATTATTATTATTATTTAATAAGTAATAATTAACATTATCAACTTCCAATTTAAGACAAATTAAGGAAATAAACATAAATAACTCATCACTTTAAATAAAATAACAACAATGGTCCTTACAAGAATTAACGGCGTTAACTTTTAATTAATGCAAAAATACAGAATGTCACAACTGATCATCACATATGTTATCCTGGAAATGGCATCTGAGGTGAGCAGTGAGGACTTTCCAATTGCACCTCCATCTTAGACACCATCTCTGACTCTCTCACAATCAGAAACCTCTCTCCAAGAACCACCACAGTCTCCCCAACTTAAAAGAATTTCGTCTCGAAATTAAGAATAAAGCTAAGAGAACAAATGCGGGTATCTCTCCTTCATATGATCCTCACGCTCCCAAGTGAACTCAGCTCCACGTTTGTTTTCCCAACGGACTTTGACAATAGGTGTGGTAGTTGTTCGGGTCTTCTTCAGAGTTCGATCCATAATCTCAACAGGCTTCTCAACGAAATGCAATGACTCATCAATTTGAATTTCCTCTAGTGGAACATGCAAATTTTCATCAGCCAGGCACTTCCTCAAGTTTGAGACATGAAAGACAGGATGAACTCCGCTAAGTTCAGAAGGTAACTCCAGTTTGTAAGCCACTTTCCCAATTCTTTTCAAAATCTTGAAAGGTCCTACGAAACGTGGGGCTAACTTACCCTTCTTCCAAAACGTACAACACCCTTCCATGGAGAGACTTTAAGAAGAACCATGTCGTCGACTTGAAACTCCAATGGTTTGCGTCTTTTATCGGCATAACTCTTTTGGCGACTTCTAGCCACTTCAAGGTTATTTCGAATTTTGGAAACTTTGTCAGTCGTTTCCTGAATAAGTTCCGGACCAGTGATAAGATTTTCCCTTATGTCAGTCCAACAGATAGGAGAACGACATTTACGACCATACAACGCCTCGAATGGTGCCATCTTAATACTTGAGTGATAACTATTGTTATACGAAAATTCCGCGAGCGGTAAATGCGTATCCAATCACCACCAAAATCAATGACACAAAGACGTAGCAGATCTTCGAGGGTTTGGATTGTTCGTTCGGTTTGACCATCGGTTTGAGGATGGTAAGCCGTACTTAAATCCAATTGAGTTCCCAGGAGTTCTTGCATCGAAGACCAGAAGTGCGAAGTGAAACGGGCATCTCGATCGGAAATGATGTGTAAGGGCACGCCATGACGACTCACAATTTCATCAATATAGATTCGGGCTAGCCTTGAAACTTTGTACGTATCTCGTATGGGTATGAAATGTGTTGTCTTGGTCAAATGGTCAACGATGACCCAAATACTATCATGACCACGAGGTGTACGAGGTAACTTGGTTATGAAATCCATGGATATATGTTCCCATTTCCACATAGGGATTTCGGGTTGCTCAAGTAAACCACTTGGTCGTTGATGTTCGGCTTTGACCCTTGCGCACGTGAGGCACTTGGAAACATAAGTCGCGATATCTTTCTTCATTCCCGGCCACCAATATTGACCACGCAGGTCCATGTACATCTTATCGGAGCCAGGATGAACGGAGTATCGGGTTTGATGAGCTTCGTTCATAATAAAGTGCCGAAGGTTGTCGCAATTCGGGATCCAAAGTCGATTCAGGAAATACCACATGCCGTTCGGTTTTGTCTCCAATTGTGACCGAACGTTAGTCATCAAATCTTCATCTTTTCCTTCGTCAGTTAGTGCCGTTTGTTGAGCCTCGCGAATGCATAACTCGAGGTCACTATCGATCCTTATGTTTTGGAGCATGATAGTAGCCTCGTTGACATCCACGTGAATCTCGGTATCAAATTCTCCTAACGTATCAAACCATTGCCTTCGATCTCGGATCTCTTGAAGTGAGACAGTCTTGTTGTGGACCTTGCGGCTTAGTGCGTCGGCTACAACATTCGCCTTTCCAGGATGATAGCGAATGTCGCAGTCGTAGTCACTAATCAACTCAATCCAACGTCTTTGTCTCATGTTGAG
This sequence comes from Flaveria trinervia, assembly GCA_025506515.1. Taxonomy (NCBI): domain Eukaryota; kingdom Viridiplantae; phylum Streptophyta; class Magnoliopsida; order Asterales; family Asteraceae; genus Flaveria; species Flaveria trinervia. Next base: position 8,217,388 of record CM046453.1, read on the forward strand.
ATCCTTTTGATTGAACACGTGTTGGAGACTCTTATGATCGGTGTAGACTATGCATTGCGTCCCATATAAGTAGTGTCGCCAAATCTTCAATGCAAAAACCACCGCACCAAGTTCAAGATCATGTGTTGTGTAGTTAACTTCATGAACCTTTAATTGTCTCGACGCGTATGCTATAACTTTGCCTCGTTGCATGAGAACACAACCAAGACCTTGATTAGAAGCATCACAATATACAGTAAAGTCGTCGTTTCCATCGGGTAGTGTGAGAATAGGAGCATTACACAACTTGCGCTTCAATGTCTCGAAAGCCTCTTCTTGCTCGGGTCCCCATTCAAAAAGTCGATTCTTTTGGGTTAGCGCCGTTAATGGTTTAGCAATCTTCGAGAAATTTGCTATGAACCTACGGTAGTATCCCGCTAAACCCAGAAAAGAACGAACCTCGGTTGGGGTTGTGGGAACACACCAATTCTTCACAGCTTCAATTTTAGCAGGATCCACGTAAATTCCTTGGCTATTCACCACATGCCCCAAGAATTGAACTTCCTCCAACCAAAATTCACACTTGGAAAGCTTGGCGTATAATTGCTCCTTCTTCAAAAGTCCAAGTACTTGTCGCAAGTGTGTCTCGTGATCGATTTTCGTCTTGGAATAAATAAGGATGTCATCAATAAACACGATCACGAATTTATCCAAATACGGTTTACATACTCGATTCATGAGATCCACGAACACAGCAGGCGCATTGGTCAGGCCAAAAGGCATGACCATGAACTCGTAGTGTCCATATCGAGTACGAAAGCGGTCTTTGGAATGTCATCATCATGAACACGTAATTGATGATACCCAGAACGTAGATCGATCTTCGAGAATTGAGTTGCTCCTTGAAGTTGGTCGAAGAGGTCATCGATTCGAGGAAGAGGGTATCGGTTTTTATAGTAAGCTTGTTGAGTTCCCGTAGTCAATGCACATACGGAATGACCCATCCTTCTTCTTCACAAATAGTACAGGTGCGCCCCACGGTGATGAACTAGGGCGAATAAAACCCTTATCGGTCAACTCTTGCAGTTGACTAGCGAGCTCTTGCATTTTAGAAGGTGCAAGACGATAAGGCGATTTAGCCACAGGGTTTGCACCAGGGATTAAATCAATCTTGAACTCAACTTTCCGCACGGGAGGTAACCCTTTAAGATCTTCGGAAAAAACTTCGGGAAAGTCTCGCACAACAGGAATGTCCTTTAACTCCTTACCCTTGGCTTTCGTGTTAACTACATATGCCATGAAAGCCATGTAGTTTTTACTTAAGCACTTACAGGCCTTGATACAAGACATGAGTTTGAGTCTTTGGGATGATTTCTCCCCAAAGACCTTCAAAGTATCTCCTGTCGGTAACGGAATTCGGATACACTTCTCGAAACATAGAATTTCCGCACGGTGTTTGGCTAACCAATCCATACCAATGATAACATCAAAGCTTCCCAATTGCATAGGAATAAGGTCGACGGAGAACTCATGTTCGTTAAGGCTCAAGGTGCAGTCACGTATTTCGACATCAACGACAATAGATTTTCCATCGGCGACCTCGACTTTGAAAGATCTTTCTAGGTTGACGCGCGGTTTAGAAAGTAAAGGTTCGAATTCCAGAGACACAAAACTTCTATCGGCATCCGAATCAAATAATACAGATGCATAACGATTATTTACAAGATACATACCTGTTTAGTAATATTCTATTATTGGTATGATGAACATAGATAGGAAATTTTGCAAGACAAGAAAAGGACTAGAAGAAATTTAACGGCGTACCATTCACCACGTCGTTGTTAGCTTGCGCTTGATTGGCATTGATGTTGAAAGCCCTTCCACGAGCCGGTGGCACAGTTCCCGCATTGCGGGGACATTGAGGGCGAATATGGCCAGCCTCGCCACAGTTGTAGCAGGTTCGGTTGGTAAGCATGGCAGTGTTATTTGGTGCACGAAGACAGGTAGCCACCAAATGACCATACTTTCCACACAGCGAGCAGACTCGGCATTGAATGTTGCTTGAATGATGGTACTTGCACGTGTTACACATAGGATGTGGACCAGCATAAACTTTAGCCATGGGAGCTTGATTCGCAACCACCATTTGTTTTTGAGGAGCATTAGGGGCGGTCACAGCGTAGTTGCGTGTCGGGGTGAACTTACGCTTCTTGTTTTGAGAAGATGACTCGGCCTTTCCTTTTTTTTTGCCTCAGATGTCACTTTTGCTATAGCCTTGGAACCCTTTGCCGACATCGTGCCAACTCTTATATGATTCTCGGTGAGCTGTGCAGTGATAGTAATCGCTTCCTCCAAAGTTGTGGGCCTACTACCCACCACAGCATCTTGAATTTGAGGTGGGACCCCCTTGATAAATTTCTTGATGTTACGGGGCACGGTGTCCAACATGTGTGGTAGAAGCATACTCAACTCATGATGTCGGGTGGAATAAGCCAAGTGATTCCCACCATCTTGTTTAAGGTTCCAGAATTCCTCCTCCAGCTTTTGTAACTCGCTTCTTGGGCAGAACTTTTGGATCATAATATCTTTGAATTCCTCCCAGGGCAAGGCCAAAGCAGCCTCAGTTCCACGGTTTTTCTTCTCACTATTCCACCATGTAAGTGCTCGTTGTTGAAGAACACTTGTGGCATAGCGAACCTTGAACTTGTTGGGGCACTCGCTAACAATGAACGTATTCTCCATACTTTCAAACCACTCGAGAAGTCCAGTGGCTCCTTCTTTTCCACTAAAGCTTGTGGGTTTGCACGAATTAAAGTGTTTGAAGGTGCAAGTACGGTTGTTCCCTTGTTGATTGTTCTCATTTTGATTGTTGCTATCATCTCCATTAGCACCACTATTGTTCCCATTGATGTTGTTGTTGCTATTAGCCATTAGTGTGCTATTGAGTTCAGCCACCATAGTCGGGAGAATGGCAGCCATTTGTCGTGCAATCATGGCAGCCAGCTTACGGTCGGAACTTCCACGCTTTCCATGGTGACGAGACATGCTGGATATACAAAATGAGTTAGTTACAGGAGCGGGGATAACAGAGGATAGTAGTTTAACAAAGATAAGCTAAGAAGTTTTAAGGTACACGGGATGTTTCCATTTGGTAACGCATTACCAATTGAAAACGTTGACACGTCAAGGTGAATTGACCCATTTACCTTAGAAACTTGTGTATGTTGACCATAGTTTATCACTCATCCCAGAAATCCCCAGGTAAGCATAACTAGTCCCGTAGGATTTATGCGATATGCTTGCCTTAGCCCGGGCCTTTTGCCAGGAAAACCAGGATACAGGTGTCTCTGTGTCACACAATATTTCTTAGGTTCATAGAATCAAAACCTTGATGAGATTTATACAGATTAGACGTAACGTCTAAAGATCCAAGTCATAACATAAGCATAAGATTCCACGTGTACGAGAATAAGGTTAAGAGAGTTCATGTTCGGGGAGAGTCAAAGGGTCAAGTTAAGTTTAGGGAGACAAATAACAATGTTTAGGCAATCCTATGCTAAGGCATCACATTGCACATAAGAGGCATAACATTATGTAGCATGAAAAGTATATAATTTACAAGATAGAAATATAATTCTATAAGGTTCATGCATACTATAGCCTAGGTCACCATTTCTAATAACCTAGATCCCTATAGTTATGGGCTCTGATACCAATCTGTCACACCCCAACCTTGATGGCGGAAACGTCGAGGAGTGAGAGTTAAGATCGTTCATAGCCACATAACGCTATTAAAAAAACCAAATAAAGTTTAAACATAAGTTTTAAATTGTCACATACAATCATAGTTTCAAAGGAATATAAGCATAACATAGAATGCAGTATATCATTCTATCTTATTTATTAATCTAGGTCCATTCCTAGATGTGCAAGCTTCAAAGTGTAGATAGTCAAACTTGGGCATTACCTGAAACATGTTAAAAATAAAAGGTCAACAATAATGCTGGTGAGCATTCCATAGTTTTAATACATAAGTATATATAAAAGATGGCAATTCAAGTCATAAGTTAGTGAATATAGTGATTAGGGATGCTATGGACAATGCAACAATCAAACCTTGACAATGTTTTACAAGTCTCAAACGTTAAAAGTATATACGATCAGCTAAGTGTACTTGGATCAACCAAGCAGGCTTGTCTTACCCATAGATCTATGACTTCGCTGGGCTAGCAATAGTTAATGATTGTACATATACGCCATAACATGGTAACCACATAAGTTCAACTACCACAACTTAACATGATGTATTGCCATAAAGTTTACAAGTCTCAAATAAGTTTACAAGTGCAAAGTATAAATTAACATGTTTCACCCCAAAGTGTGAAATAAAATAAGAAGGGGGTATGGAATACTCACATGACCAAATAATATATTTTGATGATTAATAAGAATAATAACAAGCAACGTTCAACGTAGACCTTCACAACGCACCTAAAACAAGTAATATATGTACATCAAACCTCAACAAGTTTTACAAGTATATACGATTGTCTAAGTGTGATTCAGGTAGATTGTGTTGCGTAGGAGTTTAGGTACGATTAAACGATCATGTAGGTGCAATTAATTTTATTATTATTGCGTTTTAGATGTTGAACGGCTTGATGATTGATGAATTGTCGGTTACTCGTCGTTTGTGTTTGTAACCGCGTTTAGATGTGTTTAAGGTTCATAACGGCTTTCGAATCATGCTCACGAAGCGTTTGGAACGGTTTGGTAACAAAAATTGAGAGTTTCTGATGGGTTTTAGGGGCGGCCGGAGCTCGGCCGGAGTATGGCCGGAGCTCCGCCGGAGAATCGGGGTGAAGGGGGGGTTTGGTTTAGGTTTTGCGAAGTTACACCTTTGGTCCCTTTGGTTATGATTTTATTATTTTATGCAGAAACTTATGTTTCAAGTTCCTAAATTGCCAATAAAGCACCCTAGACTTCTTTAAACCTTTTTAAGTTTATTAAGTTTTACATATTGTTAATATTGATAATAAATGATTATTATTATTTTTCTTAGTTATTATTATTATTATTATTATTTAATAAGTAATAATTAACATTATCAACTTCCAATTTAAGACAAATTAAGGAAATAAACATAAATAACTCATCACTTTAAATAAAATAACAACAATGGTCCTTACAAGAATTAACGGCGTTAACTTTTAATTAATGCAAAAATACAGAATGTCACAACTGATCATCACATATGTTATCCTGGAAATGGCATCTGAGGTGAGCAGTGAGGACTTTCCAATTGCACCTCCATCTTAGACACCATCTCTGACTCTCTCACAATCAGAAACCTCTCTCCAAGAACCACCACAGTCAGGATCTTCAAAAGACAAAGGAAAAAGGAAGATGACTGCGGAAGAACTTCAGAAAGAGGAGAAGATTGAGAAACTTAAGAAGAAAGAAAGACTTCAGACTGAGAAATTGCTAGCTGCCAGTACAAAAGCAGCTGCTTCCAATCAGGAGGTTGTCATCAATAAAAGAAGAGAGTTGATCATTAACCAGCTCATTGAAATGGGAGCTGCCAATGAAGAAACACTCCTGCTACCATTAGAGGAGTTGGTGGATCTGGAGAAGGCACCAGGCTGAGACTTGAAGAAGAAGCCAGGTTGGCCTTAGAGGTAGAGGAAGAGAAACAGAAGGAGGCTGAATTGCAGCTGGGGAGAGACAGGATAAACTTCCTACTCTCCAGAGGCTTTGATCTTCAAGAACTCTCTCCACACAAAGATGATACGATCCTCTGGCTCTACAACAAAGAGCAGGATCAAATGGAGAAAGAAAGGAAGAAGGTTGCAAAAGAAAAGGCCAGAGAGAAGAAGAAGAAGGAAGAAGAGGATAGGGTCACTGCCTCCAAGAAGCTCACTGAGAAAGCCTAGATGAAGGACTATCTTCGGGCTCATGGCTTCTCTAGTAGGCAGGTGGGTCCTATGTCTGAAAGGACACTCCAACGGATTGTCAGTGAAATTAAGGCTGACATCCGGATGGGGAAAAGGAAAGAGATGTATATAAGGGAAAAATGGATGACCTTCACTGCTTCTACCCAACCACAACCTGAACCTTTCACCCCTGAACCACATCACTACCCACAACTACTCCTCACTTCAACCACCTAAACTTCCCATTATCCAACCCAAAACACTAGCCAGAACCTCTAAACCTAAACCTACCCTATCACTAACCAACCATCCCTTCAGCCTTCTCAACATCTCTCCCTTGAGGAGTTAAGGCAATCAAGATGAAGCTCACTAATTGCACTACTTTGAGCGAAGTCTCTTGTGTAGAAGACTCTGTTAACATCACCTATGTAGACGGATCTTCAAGTTCCCTCACAAAAGACAGATTCCTTGATTTGCTTAGAGGAACTTTGGACCAGGCTGCAAGACTTTTTGGCCTCAATTCAGACTCTTTAAATAAGGAAGAAAAGAAGCTCAGAAGGAAACTGGTGACTCTGCTAGATACAAGAAAAGAGGACAAGATTCCTAGTCAGTCTCTTGTGCCTAGAAGGAAGATAATCCAGTGGAGGTTCGATGAACCTTCTCACAACTTTGTTGTGGAAAGAGAGAATGATGAAATCAACAGACTCAATGCAACCTCTCTGTTACACTCCAGCAGATTCGACATTGCTGAGTTAGCTGTGAAGCCATTCTCCAACCCCTCCAACTCTGAAACTGATGCACTCATCAGAAATCATCTCAACAGTCTTCATTTAGCTGAGTTAACTGCAAAGACAAAGATTTAAGAAGAGTTGAAGTTGAGAAGACAGGAAGACAAGGAAAGATCTCCCACCAAAGATGCTGCCTTTCTACAGATGGTGGAAGGTCATGAATTGGAACCTATAGTTCGATAAGAATATGATTACAGTTCCATCAACTAACTCTTTTCAGAGGGCAACAACAAAGGGTACATGGTATCCAAGGTGACAAACTGGATTTCCTGTCTACCAAGGATGTACAAGCTTCTCAGCACCACATCAGGGAAGAACAAGGAGACAGACAAAACTTACTCTCCTTGGTGCTGAAAGCTTTGAGAAGTCGAGATAAGTGAAGTTTTGGTAGCATCAGCCTAGGGAGAGTTTGTTGGATCAAGAAGAAGGCTAATGCAACCAAAACTAGATCACTTAAGTTATTTTGGTACCGCGTGCAAAGGCTTTCGAAGCTTATCATGGAACTTCCGAAAACAAATGCATACTTCCGAAGTTCAAGACTTAGAATACTAAAGTGAAGATCGCTTCCGAAGTATGATGAAAAGAAGAAGTCTCCAAGCCTTGGAAGAAGCAGCCTCTTCCGAAGTATAAAGTGGCTTCGGAAGTACTTACTCTTCCGAAGCCATTTAACCTTCGGAAGACACTGCTCTAACCAGTGGACACAAGTATGGTCTCTGACACTCCGCTGCAGACTTCTGATACAACATGGCTTCTTCCCAAAGAGTCATGTTGTGACCATACTTTATTCCACTGTTTACCTTTCATGATAGTATATGTTACCAACTTTAGTTGGTGACAAAAGGTAAGTCAGGGACATGTCCTGACTACCAAATCTCAGATAAGACTTTATCCGAGATACCTTAAACTATAGTCTTGTAGTATAGGCTTTAGCTAAAGGATCCCAGCTGGTATTAAAGTAATCCGGCTGTAGATAGTATTATATATAGGTCTCCTTTTAACTCATTGAGAAGATCATCTTTGCTTGTAAGAGTCTTTGTATTTTGAGTTGAGAATCAATATATAAAAGTATCTTGAAAATTATCATTTTGTGTTTAGTGTAGGGGTTCCAACATGTTTATCAAAGCACATATAACTTAGATTATGTAAATATATATATATAAACGCAGCGGATTTAATGTTTAAAACATGTTAATAATATATGTGTTAAACCCATTTAACAAGGAACCCCAACCCATGGATCTTTATACACAATACATACAAAAGAACATAAAAGGTAAGAAGTGAATACAACCTTTTGTAGCTTCCTTCAAAACCGAAGTGAGAGCTGTGGAATGTGACTTTGTGGCTGAGTTTTCAAGCTAGAAAACCTCAAGGAGTGATACCCCAAGCTTGAACAAACACCTCCCTTTTGCTAGGCTTTGAACACCAAGTGTAGTTCTCTCTTTCTTGTGTGATTTTCAGCCTTGAACCTGAGATTTCAAGCTGGAAATGTCCTTCAAAACCGTGAACCAAGAGGGAGAGAGAAAGGAGATTTCTTTGTTGTGTTTTGGTTGAGTGTGTGTTAAGAAAAAATCTGAATCTAGAGAGTTATTTGCATGTGCTTGGAACCACCAACAAAGAGGTTCCCAAGACATAAAAAGGGCGGCCGAATGGGCAACCCTTTGTCCCTCTCCAATTCAAAATTTTTATTAAAATCCATTCATACAATGCACCCTTTTGTAAAATTAAACCAATTTAATTTTATAACACATACAACTAGTCTTTTGTTATTGTTTAACCAATTTAAACAATGCACAAGAAATCCCCCATGAACAAATTATAATATATATAATGATGTTCATCTACAAAAGTAATTATTCAGAAAATCCAATTTTCTAAATTGGTGTAACTTATTATTTGTTATGATCTTATCAACAAATAAGTTATCTTTCGGGTTTGTTAGGCTTGTTATTGGGTATGACCCGACTTGGATCATATCACACTAGCCACATCAATTTTATATGTATCTTGGGCAGATCAAATCTTTCAATCTCCCACTTGCACAAGATTCATAGAAGATTGATGCAAGCAGCAAATAACGCCTAGCAACGGTTTGCTACCCCTAATGTATATGACTAAGTGCCATTCAATAACATCATCCTTTTCAAGTACCTTACTTGAAATGTTTTAGGTGAACTTATCATTATCCTTTTGTTCGGATGTCATGTTAAATCCAAGAGACACAGAATTGTCATTCTCTGATGATTTAACTTCAATAGGCCTTAGACATCTAACTCTCAACGAATAAGAGGAACAAATCCCATCTTGACTACATACGTCTCTCACAATCACTTCGTATCATACCTGAACTCAGCTTATGTACTGCCAATTTTTCAGAACAGCAAAGAACTAAGTCAAAATACAATATTCGGTGAATATCAAGACCCAATATGTATCTCAGGTCTGAGGATACTATGATATTCGCCTTTACTCAATATTTCTTATGACTAATCACAAAGATTCCATGCAGAAATAATTGAGTGCGGGTCAGTCCAATATCTATATCCCATAGATATCAATGAACCTTGCTAGCAACCTCTTGCTCTATATTCATACCTTATGAATATCAACCAATCCAAGTTCATTATAGTCTTACATTCATAATTGTTCCCACAAGTATGATCGACTACGAACGTTTAGAATAACTTATTTATTCACGGATTTAAACATGCTAAAATAGAAGAACAAATGAATATTATAACCATGTAACTAAGTCAAATAACATAAGTTCCAATATTCAAATATAAAGTACAACATTAAACCCAGTCACTAGAATATCTAAGTCCCATGGCACAAGCATGACCTTCATGCTTTGCTTTTTCAAGGAGTTTTGTGAGTGGATCCGCAATGTTTTTATCAGTGTGGACTTTGCGAATACATATCTTTCCTTTTCAACTTCATCCCTTATGTAGTTGAATCTCCGTTCAATGTGCCGAGTCTTTTGATGAGCACGAGGTTCCTTGATTGAGCAATCGCACCTTCGTTGTCACAAAAGATCTCTAGGGGATCCTGAATGGAAGGGACTACCCCTAGATCGGCTATGAATTTCTTCAGCCATGCAGCTTCCTGTGCTGCCATTGAAGCGGCGACGTATTCTGATTCTGTAGTGGACAACGCTACGACTTCTTGCTTTGAGCTTTTCCAAGAAACAGCTCCCCCATTCAGAATAAAAATGTACCCTGATTGAGATCGTGAATCATCTCGATCGGTTTGGAAACTCGCATCCGTGTAACCTTTTACAACCAGTTCCTCTTCACCAGACCCGTAGATCAAGAACATATCCTTAGTCCTCCTTAGGTACTTCAGTATGTTTTTGACAGCCATCCAATGACTATCTCCAGGATTTTGCTGGTATCTACTTGTCATGCTTAAGGCGCATGACACGTCCGGTCGAGTGCATATCATTGCATACATGATGGATCCTATAGCAGATGCATATGGGATTGCCTTCATCCTATTTTGCTCCTCCTTGGAGCTTGGACATTGAGTTGTACTCAATACTGTCCCTCTTTGAATAGGTACAGTACCTTTCTTAGAGTTTTCCATCTTGAACCTTTTCAAGATTTTGTCAATGTATGCACTTTGATTCAAACCAATCAGCCGCCTTGATCTATCCCTATAGATCTTTATTCCCAGAATATAGGCGGCTTCACCAAGATCCTTGATGGAAAAACAATTTCCAAGCCAGGTTTTTACACCTTCCATGGTTGGAATGTCATTTCCAAATAGCAGTATGTCATCAACATATAATACTAGGAAGTAATTGTGCTCCCACTAGCCTTTTTATACACACAAGCCTCGTCAGCGTTTTTGATGAAGCCAAATTTCTTTACTTCATCATCAAAACGGTGATTCCAACTTCTCGATGCTTGTTTCAATCCATAGATTGATTTCTTTAACTTGCATACTTTGTTAGGATGTTTTGGATCAACAAAACCTTCAGGCTGAACCATATAGACATCTTCCTCAAGATATCCATTTAGGAAAGCGGTTTTGACATCCATTTGCCAAATCTCATAATCATAATGAGCTGCTATGGCAAACAATATCTTATAGACTTAAGCATTGCAACAGGTGAGAAGGTTTCATCATAATCAACCCCTTGAGTTTGAGTGAAACCCTTTGCTACAAGTCTAGCTTTGTAAGTATCCAAGTTTCCATGCATATCGGTTTTCTTCTTGAAAACCCACTTACTTCCAACTACTTTGGAATTATGAGGTGGTACAACAAGTTCCCAAACTTGATTGTCATACATGGATTGCATCTCAACGTTCATGGCCTCAAGCCATTTGTCACAATCCAAATTGGACACTGCATCATCATATGTGGTTGTTCATCTGAATCTACCACATAGCATCCATCCATGAAAAATCCGTATCTTTTAGGTGGATTACTAGTTCTACCACTTCTGCGAACGTTTTGTGTGTATTGATCAACTGCTTGATCATCCTCAACATCCTCATGTTGAGTGCTAGTTTCAACCAAACGTGTATTAGGCTGTGGTTCTTGTTCCTCCTCAAGATCCACTGTTCTACTGCTAGCTCCTTCCATAAGGAACTTGGCTTCCAAGAACTCACCCTTTCTGGAAACAAACACCTTTTGTTCCAGTGGATCATAGAAATAATATCCCATAGAATCTCTAGGATATCCAACAAAGATACACTTGGTGGATCGGACTTCTAATTTGTTTGGGGTAGGAGTCTTAACATAAGCCTCACAACCCCAAACCCTTAAGTATGATAGGGATGGAACTCTTCCATGCCATATCTCAAAAGGTGTCCTTTCCACCTTCTTGGTTGGGGCCATATTCAGAATACGAGCCGCGGAGAGCATAGCGAAACCCCAAAATGATAGAGGCAATGTACTTCTAGCCATCATAGATCGGACCATATCCAATAAGGTTCGATTCCTCCTCTCAGACACACCATTATGTTGTGGTGTTCCAGGTGGAGTGAGTTGTGAGACGATCCCACAACTCCTAAGATGATCTTGAAAAACATCATTTAAGTACTCACCACCTCTATCGGTGCGGAGAACCTTAATTGATTTGTTGAGTTGATTTTCTACTTCATTCTTGAAGATTTTGAACATTTCAAAAGCTTCATCTTTGTGTCTTAATAAATACACGTACCCATAGCGACTATAATCGTCGGTAAAGGTAATGAAGTATCTTTCACCATTCCTAGTCATTGGCTTAAAAGGACCACATACATCCGAATGTATGATATCTAATAAATCTTTTGCCCTTTCGTTAGTTCCACTAAAGGGTGCCTTAGTCATTTTTCCTTGTAAACAAGATTCACATACATCAAATGAATCACATTCATTTGTTTTTAAAAGACCATTCTTTTGAAGTGTTTGTATACGTTTCTTGTTTATATGACCAAGACGACAATGCCAAAGATAGGTATCATTCAAATCTTGTTTGAGTCTTTTGGTGGTTGCTTGGTATATTGAGGTATCATATGTTGTGTTTTCATGAACCAATTCATAAATACCATTACAAGGTATAGCCTTAAAATAAAATACATGATTTAAAGAAACATGAATATCATTGTCAACAAACTTGAAATCATAATCATATTGTCTTAAACGGGAAACAGAATTATGTTCCTAGTCAAACTAGGAGCATATAATACATTACATAAAATAACTTCCAAACCACTTGGAAGCTTCAAAATGTAGTCTCCTTGGGCCTCCACGTGAACCTTTGCGCCGTGCCCATGAAGAGACTTATTTCCCCTTTTGCATAATGTTCATTCTTTTGAACCCCTGCAACAGATTGCAAATGTGAGTTCCACATCCGGTATCTAATACCCATGTGTTAGAAGAAATAACATTCAGCTCAACATGTATCATATAAATTATACCTGAGGTTTGCCCCGCATCCCTCTTCTCTCTCAACTCTTTGAGATAGACTGGACAATTTCTCATCCAATGTCCTATCTCACCACATTTGAAGCATGGGTCGTTTACAGCAACCTTTTGCTTCTTCTCCTTGGGCTTCGGAGGTTCCGGCCTAACAACCATCTTCCCCTTTCCTTTAATGTGCCCCTTTCCTTTGGCAACATTCGCCTTAGGAGGAGGTAGAGACCTCTTTCTTCTTCCACCTTCATTAATGGTGAGAACGGGTAAAACCCTTTTACCCATTCCCGCCTCAGCTGATTTGAGCATCGAATGAAGTTCATTTATGCTCTTGTCCCATCCGTTCATGTTGTAATTCATGACGAATGTCTCAAACCTTTTAGTAAGGCCATTAAGGATCAAATCCGTGGCCAACTCTTTTGAGACAGGACAATTTAGCCTTTGAAGGCGGTCGATGTGGCTTTTCATCTTAAGAACATAAGATGAAACTGATTGGGATTCTCCATCCGACATGCATGGAGCGCTCGAACCGTTTCAAAGCGCTCCACTCTTGCTTGTGCTGGAACGTTTCCCGCAACTGAGTGATCATGTCATAGGCTCCATGGAGCTCATACTCCTTTTGGAGTTCGGGTGTCATACTTGCCAACATAAGGCAAGAGACTTGGACGGAGTCTTCCACATACTTCACCCAATCATTATAGGCCTCCATATCCTCCTCGTTAGGTTCATCGGGGATGGGATCATCAAGGATGTAGGCCCGCTTCTCTTGCTTGAGAACAATTCTCAAGTTGCGGTACCAATCCATGAAGTTGTTAGGTGTTAGACGATCCCTTTGAAGAATCGCCCTTAAGGATTGGTTGCTTTGGTTTGGTACATCATTATTAGCATTGTTGTGGTCGGCCATCTACAAGATTTTACAAAGTTCCATTTTAGTAATCGTTGATATAATTATATTTCATTTATTAATACCCTTTATGTCTCATAGACTTATTAATAAACAAAATTTTAGAATCCAACGTTATATTCAAATATAGGTTAGGTGACCTTTATCCATTATTTAAACAAACAAGGTAGTCATAAATGACAATTGCAACCTATTGCAACTTCTAGTGGTATGGGATCGTTTGAACATCTTATGTTTATAACGGCATGTTTACCCATCAACACCTTTTATAAAAACATTTTAGGTGATCCATTCAATATATTTTATAAATCAAGTCGTCCTACTTACACACACGTGTGAGTTTACTACATGAGTGGTTAGGTGACCTTTATCCCACAAACATGGTATTCTTACCTCAAGTCACAAGTTCCCTCAAAGTGGTTAGGTGACCTTTATCCCACTAAGAGTTTGCAAGTAACCTAAGCGTTGTGTAAAAGGATGGTGCTTAACTTGTTTTCAAAAGGGATATACAATTTCATAATTCTTGTTAAGAAAAGTCTATGTACCATATGATGTATGCATTCAACCATATGGTACCCTATTGGTTCTTTTAAATAAAACCCCTTTTATTTTACAAACCATTAACTCCTTTGTTAGAACCATTCTATTTATGCTTAATGATTTGAGAACCAATTACATGTTTATAGTATGTTTTAGTTGACGGTTTGTTAATCACATCCAAATAATCAAAACAAACATCATCATATGCATTCAACCAAACATTAAACAAAACATTCAAATATGCATAACAAAGCATACTAAGTTGAGCACACTTGTTTAGCCAAAACAAGTGTGTCAAAAGGTCTTGTCCTAAGGGTTAAGAAACATGACACATGGATGACCAAATGGACTCCCACTTGAATCCATATCTTCAAGCATCCTCTTGGTTTTATCTTTTCATCAAGTCTTGATCTTGAGCATCCTTTACAAAATATGTATCCTAATACATCTTTCTAGTAAAGAAAAAAAAACTCCTAATCTATTTATTACAAACCATTTGAATGAATAGATTACAAAACAAAACTTGAAACTTAAATAAAATAATTACATGTCCAAATGAATATAACTAGATAACCAATCAATCAAACAATCCATATGGTCAAGGCTTTGTTATGCATAAACAACAAACAACCAATAACACTAATCAAAAGGCACGGTTTTGGCAGCCCCATATTAACCCATTTTCTTGGCCAACATTAACCAAGAACACATGGGTTTAGACAAAAAAACAAACAAACGAAAGATTAAGATTTTAAAGATCATAATATGCATAAGGTAAGATCTTTAAAACATCAAAAAGGGGGGGCACAAAACAGCCTACTAACTCACGGATTTGAGGTGTTAAGCACCCAAAAAAAAACGTGAACTAGTGAATGAAAAATATGTATGCATATGTATAAGTGGCTCTTGATGCCATTGTAGGGGTTCCAACATGTTTATCAAAGCACATATAACTTAGATTATGTAAATATATATATAAACGCAGCGGATTTAATGTTTAAAACATGTTAATAATATATGTGTTAAACCCATTTAACAAGGAACCCCAACCCATGGATCTTTATACACAATACATACAAAAGAACATAAAAGGTAAGAAGTGAATACAACCTTTTGTAGCTTCCTTCAAAACCGAAGTGAGAGCTGTGGAATGTGACTTTGTGGCTGAGTTTTCAAGCTAGAAAACCTCAAGGAGTGATACCCCAAGCTTGAACAAAACCTCCCTTTTGCTAGGCTTTGAACACCAAGTGTAGTTCTCTCTTTCTTGTGTGATTTTCAGCCTTGAACCTGAGATTTCAAGCTGGAAATGTCCTTCAAAACCGTGAACCAAGAGGGAGAGAGAAAGGAGATTTCTTTGTTGTGTTTTGGTTGAGTGTGTGTTAAGAAAAAATCTGAATCTAGAGAGTTATTTGCATGTGCTTGGAACCACCAACAAAGAGGTTCCCAAGACATAAAAAGGGCGGCCGAATGGGCAACCCTTTGTCCCTCTCCAATTCAAAATTTTTATTAAAATCCATTCATACAATGCACCCTTTTGTAAAATTAAACCAATTTAATTTTATAACACATACAACTAGTCTTTTGTTATTGTTTAACCAATTTAAACAATGCACAAGAAATCCCCCATGAACAAATTATAATATATAATGATGTTCATCTACAAAAGTAATTATTCAGAAAATCCAATTTTCTAAATTGGTGTAACTTATATTTGTTATGATCTTATCAACAAATAAGTTATCTTTCGGTGTTTGTTAGGCTTGTTATTGGGTTTGACCCGACTTGGATCATATCACACTAGCCACATCAATTTTATATGTATCTTGGGCAGATCAAATCTTTCACTTAGTTATTTTATATTGTGATCAACTCTTATTGATTCTTATTCGAGTGTGATTCTAGGTGAGTTTGAGAGAAAAACATTGTGTTTAAGTGACAAACACCGATCCTGCAATATATATATAAGAAGTAGTAAAAAACACAAACATTTTGATCAATTTATATAATAATGGTACAAGAGTTAAAGTGGTTGTGTAATACCGACCACTCATACCACCAATATTGCTTGTTTTGCCCACGATTAGCTCATAGATTTGGTTTGGTTGCGTGTAAACTTCTCAAGGAGGTTACCCATTCCTGAAATTTATGTAAGGTGTCACAGGTTGTTTGCTGTTTTTTATAAATTATGATTCTTAATGTATGTCTCTCTCACACACTATATATATATATATATATAATATATATATATTATATATATATATATATATTATATATATATTAACAACTATACTATGTAATTCCTAAGAGTGTTTTCATATTTTCAAAAAAAATTAACAGAAAAAAAATTAACAATGTTAGCACAATTCATTGAAATGACTACGAAAATAAATATTCACACATGATATGTCAAAAGATTTCATATATGACTAAAATAAGTATCCAACGTAAATTTTAGATACCAAATATGTAATCAACTCGAAATATGACCTACTTAGTTTATAAGAAAATAAAATATAATAAAATCTAATCACTCATAATTATCCCTAAAGGCTATAAAAAACCGGACCTAAACTTGAAACCGCTTTTGGCCGGTTCAAACCCAACCGATCTGTTGCTTTAATCTTTGTTTGAGATCATATCTGCTGAAATTAATTAAAACCAATCCGATCCAATTTCAACTCGATTTAGTTATTCATCCTTTGAATCCGTTTACAGTCCGATCCGGTTCAATCCAATCCGATTATGACTAGCATTGACACATCCCGTCCGATATTTAAACCAATCCGGTTCGGCTCAAAAACCGGTTTCTATATATTAACTATCAAAATCACCAGCCCATTCTAGATAGTTGGGCCTCGAACGTAACGGAAGAACATCACATTCACATACACATACACAGTCCAACCACTTCCACCTGTTATCATATCGTCTTCGTCCTCCATTCTTTCATCTTCATTCAATTCACTCACAATTCACAATCACCATACTGCAATCCTCAAGGTTTCATCGGCTTCAATGGCTACCTGTAAGTCCCCCTCTTTCCGATGCATTTAACTCACGTTACAACCCTAGTTTTCTTCGCTATATACGACATATACTCATGTTTTGGCACTTACAGTCGTAATTGTGTTCAAATGTGTGGATGATTAGGTTTGTTTTGTTGGAATTGATCTCGCATTTGGTGTTTGTTTGTTTGTTTGTTTGTTTATCTCCAGGTAGCTTTGGGGCTTCGAGTTTGAAACTTTACAACCTGAGGTTAGGTTCTGGTAGAATTGAGTTGGGCAATTTACGGCAGAGTTGTCGTGGAGTGAGGATATCGAACCCGAAACGGTTTGATGGTTTGGTGTTATCACAGCGGTCAGGGAAAGTATCCCACAGGTGCCTGTGTTTGCCTGCTAAGAATGCCCAATGTAAGAGACTTTGTTTGTAATCTTTTTCATGGGGTTATATTGTTTGAATTTGGTTGATTTGTAGTGAATGTTGATGTGTTGATGGATAGTGAATTGTTGTATGTGGTGGGTTATGTGATTGCTTAGGTGTTCATTGCATTTAGGGTTTAGTTAATTTGATTGTACAAGCTTTAATCTTTTACCAAATTAGATAGAAATAAGATCAACAGGGCGGCATTCGTGATTTGGATATTGTATGGAGCATGGCATTTTTGGCGTGAGAGTAAGGTTATAGCCCGTTGGTTTGGATTTTGAACCAATTTTGTTTGAAAGACGTAGCAGATGTTATCGCAGTTGGCATTGTTGTGGGGTTAGGGGTGTTGCTACAAAAATGTGTGTAACGAGTGCCCGAGCTGTAGCAATGTGGTGAATGAGACTCTTTTGGTTCAAAACAATGAGGGTTCCAAGGGGGTGACACCCCTGGTGGGGGTCTGGGGGCAGCGCCCCTAGGTCCAAGGAGCAGAGCTTTTTATTCTGATAAAAATTGCTAGTAACATTTTTTATATTTTCCTGAAATTTTCACATGTGAAAATTGGATTAGAAATCAGCTCCGATTTGTGCATTTTGCATTCAAAATAATAACTGCATGAAGGCAGTTTTTTGGCCACAACCCTTGAATTCAAAACGAGTCTTGTCATTCTTCCAGTTAACGAAATTAATCACATGTCCATACTTTCGTGTAGAATTGATTCTGTTCTTTTTATCCGGTTGAGAAATTCATATCGAACTAACGAGTTATTTGACTGTTTCAACTTGAAAGTCATACACGACTTTTTGAAGATCCCTGTTTATTGATCTATGAAGTCCTCTAGAGCCAAGCGGAGAGGAACTGATAAGAAGCCCCTTCAAAGGAAGGGTTAACTTCCTTTTTAGTTTTTGTAGGAGGGACGTGCCGGCCAACCCTAGTGGGTCGAGTTGAGTTGGGCTGAAGCCCACCTGACTCATCCGTGGGTCACGTAGTAGTATCATCATCTCGTAAAGTCCATATGTCACTAAAACTCAAATCTCATTGTTTTCTAATTATAAATGTAACAGCAAGTGCAGATTTAGAAGACTGTTCCAAGGCAGAATTATCATCTGAATCAACAAGCCAACTCACTCCAAGTGCTTCAGATGTAAATCTTAATATAAACATTATGCAACATTTTAGCTTCCGCATTGCTTCTTATCAAAATGTATCAACATTTCACTTGTTCCAATTATACCATAATCACAGGTGGAGTCTCTTTTAACAGAAATTTGTGATACAACATCAATTGCAGAGTTTGAATTGAAAGTGAGTACCTGCAAATTGGGCACACTATCTTCAGTTAGAAAGTGAATATAATGTCCCTTGTATTTGTACTCCCATGTTTCTGTACCAACTCTTATAACTTCTTACATTATTCGTTGTTATTAGCTTGGTGGATTTCGGTTATACGTACTGAGAAACTTAACAGTAGAAAATACAAGTTCTCCACCACCAGTTTCTGCCCCGATCATCAGTGCAAATGTTGAGTCAACTGAACAAAATGGGTCAGCATCATCACCATCTCTAGCCATTACTAAGGTTGAACCTACTTCAGGTGGGATTCAAACAATTCTTGATATGGCTGCAGATGAAGGGTTGACTATAATTCAATCTCCCAGGGTAAGTAATAATATATTGAATATACTTTTGAAGTTAAAAAAGAGTTTTATTTTCTAAATATGCTAGTTAATTTCCTATGTGCAATGTAGGTTGGGTACTTTCGAAGATCACGGACCATTAAAGGGAAACGCACACCTCCACCATGCAAAGAGGTAATCATTTCCGTGTGTTTCTGCACCCCTTAGAAATGCATCTAAATATCATTAAAAATCTTTAGAATAAAGTTGTTTTATTTTAAACGTTAGCTAGGAAATGTATTATTTAGTCTTCCGAAAAAATAAAAATAAAAATAAGGAAATAAATAAAATGGATTAGATGTTTTTCCTATACAGTAGGCAATTTCGATTCATTTACTCACGAGGGGGTTGATTTTGGTTATGTTTAATTCTATACTACTGAGACTGGCCTTGTTCTAACAGAAGCAAACAGTAAAGGAAGGACAAGTTATTTGTTACATCGAGCAGCTTGGTGGGGAGCTTCCCATTGAGGTTTTTAATATGATTATTTTCTAAATAAAATTTCAGTGGCAGCCAAATGAAAATAGAACTCTTCCTAATTGTTTAATTTCTGCCTAACTCGTTTTCTTTTGTTTTTCAGTCTGATATTGCTGGAGAAGTCATTAAGATACTTCGTGAGGATGGTGGTATGCACAATTTATTCTAATGAATTGGTCAATACAGGTTATGTTTTATCCGTGATGGGTCAAAGGGGTAAACCACTAAAACCGAAAGGTAGAAAACAGTCAGATGGTTCAAACAGACCTAAAAATCACCAAAGTGTAGCATAAACCAATCATGTTTATCAAAGATTACAACAAAATAACTTTCTTAATCATCTTTGACATAGTAGTTATTTACAATAATATAAAAAATTGTACAAATCCTGAAACCAACCTGGCTCGTTTTGATCCCCACAAGAAATTACCTGTTTTGACCCATTACCCAACCCACCTATTTTGCAACATGTAGTCATTGTGTACCAATTATATATCTTACAAGTTTGATTATTGTAAACAGATCCTGTGGGATATGGTGATGCTCTAATTGCAATTCTTCCCTCTTTTCCCGGGATCAAGAAGCTGCAGTAGGTTGCCGCCGACCCCTCTTTTTCTGCAGATGGCTTGTGACCGTATTTATCGAGATTGGATGGTTGAGATACCCACATATGCATATAAGAAATCCATTCGCTGCAAAAAGAAACTGTGACCACCTTTCTTAGCAAGATTTTTATTTTTTTAAATATATTTTTGGCATTTAAGACTCGCGTCTAACAAAGATGTAAAGTGAGACTTGTTTTATCTTCCATTTTCGTCATTCTATTGTTTCTAACATATTCTCCTTGTTAGGCATGTGGTTGATTTGTTTAGCTTCATTCAAAATGTTCTTTCAAGATTTTGCATAATGTATAATCCCAAAATTCAATCTGGTTTTAGGAGTTGTTTGACAACTTCTGAATGATTAAGTGTTAAATCAATAAGAGTGCTGAACTATTAAGAGGTCTGAACCATTAAAAACTAGTATATCATTTAACTATTTAAATGCAAATGTCTGACCAATTTAGATAAGAAATCTTAACTATTTAGCATTAGACTTTTTAACCATTCAGTTAGTATAATGTTTATCCATTCAGAGGTAAATATTTGAACCATTCAGGTAGTTACTTGCGAAACAAACAGTCTGAACCATTAAGTGCTGAATCATTCAGACATCTGAACCATTAAGATGCTGATTAAGAGGCTGTCAAACAATCCCTTAGACGAACTGACGAACCAGTTCTAACAGGGCGTCAAGGTTGCTAGTTAATCGATTTGATTGGTATGGTTTCTGTCTTCCGGTTCTAATTTGGTCTTGATCCCTTCTGTGGTTTTCCCAATAAACACAGTGCTATACTTTTTAAAAATCTATCGAGCCACAAGCCAAAGTTATATCGGTAGTCAAGCCACTCATGAGCTAGCTTAAACAAGTTTGAAGCTAAAGTAAAATTGGTTTCAAGTCAAGCCACTCAAGAGCTAGTTTGAGCTAGAGCTTGAACATTAATTAAAGTTGATTTGTTGAAGTGAGTTTAAGTTGAAGTTTCGTATATCAAGGCTAATCTAAGCCGATTTCAAGTTTGATGATAAACAAGAGTATTATTTACTTAAAAAATAATGTAATGAATATATAGTTTATAACTGAAAAAACATCTAAATAACACTCATATATTTACTACATATTCATATGAGTAAAATAATTAAATAATTAACGAGGCTAATCTAAGCCGATTTCAAGTTTAAATATAACATTCAACGAGTTGAGCTCAAACTTTGTAAACTAAATTAATTGAGTTTGGTTTGATTCATTTACACTTCTAAAAACATATATGATTAGCCTTTTAATATATGGGGTTTCTTTGAACAATCCCCAAATTATCATAAGCATACTAAAAGTCAACCTCCTTGTGTTTGGTTGAACGGTAGTTAGAAAGTTAATTTAGTCACATATTTTTATTATTTATTAAATTATGGGTAGTTAGCAAGTAATGATCATATATTATGGGTAGTAAAGTAGTGTCACGCCAGTAAATCTTAGATTAAGTGGTTTAGGAGGAGACACCTCATGACTTTCCAAAGTGAAAGTCATGAGTCTCACCAGGTGCAATATGGTTCAAGTGGGTCAAAAGTTTTACCACAGTGAGCCTTTGGGTGGTGAGTTTTCCTTGAAATAGTGGGCGAGTCGGGTAACCAGCGCTGTCTGTGTTCGCGGGCGTGAGTGACCTTTCACCAATGGGTTTACTCGGATGACCGGGCTTAAAAATTATCCGTTAGCCATTAAAAAAAAGTAAAGTAGTGTCACTATTTTAAAAAAATGTATGTTTATATTTAACATACTAAGTTAGAGCTCATGTATTAATGGGTGGAATAAATAAAACATATTAAAATCATTAGTTAATAAATATATTATATTCTAGATGTTATTATCCATTGTTAAAATAAATATATAATGAATATTTACAAGTTATAACACATAATGAATTAGAAATTATTACTTATATTTAATATGTATTAATAAATTGTTAAAATAATTATATTTATATTTTAGATGTTTAATAGTTTTATTTTTTTATTTATAATAATTATCATTTAATATGAGAAATACAATAAACACAAATATAAATATTTTTTTTTAACATATTTTAGTTAAAAAGAAAGGTCAAACTAATTGTTTTTATAATTTTGGTATTTATTATGAGAGAGAGGCGGAAAAATAATTGTTTATGCTAGAATAATGACACGTGTCATTTGATATGCTAGAATGATAGTACGTGTCTTAAGAATTTTTTTATTATTATAGGTTATAAATATTTAATTTTTGAAATATGAATAAATGTAAGAGTTTAAAGTGAATCATTGGGGCCTGAACCAAACTTTTTGTAAGATTAAGTGAGGGCTTAAGCTTAACTAATGAATTTAGATTTAAAAATAGATTTTAGCAGCTTACAGATGTTTCAATGGAATTACACCAAGGCAGGTTCAGTTGGGCAACTCTAGTAAGTTGTGACGTTTCTATCAATTGAATTAAGCGAGCAAGTGTAGAGCTATCTCTCCCTGTGTAGGTTTTCTTTGACCGATGAGCCCACAAGCTCTTTATTTTACACATATTCTACTTTTTAAATCATCATATTTACCCTTTACGGGATTTAAACTTATAATTTTTTAATTGAGGTGTACATCACTTTATCATCAAAATGTATAGGGACCCAATGGTCCCGTGACGAATTACACTTGAAATCCTCATACCTTCTATACTTGTCTTGAAATCCTCATGCATGTGGAGGCATCAAAGAGTGACCGATAGGTGGTGTTTTTGGACCAAAACACCTCGGGCTTTCACAGAAAGATCAATTGCCTGTTATAGAAAGGATCTTGTTAGGTGCAAGGAAAAATCAATCAGAAAAAATGAATTAGGCCCATATACAAACTGTTCATGGACCCACATGTTATTTCGAAGAAACGATGAAAAAATAAAAGAAAATAATTAAAAAAGTGGCATTAACAAGACACGGACTTGAGGTGGTGAAAGCCCAAATCAGGATGAGAATTCAGAATAGTAATGACATTTTGAAATCAGCCGGTTGACAACTCATACGACTAGTTTATTGTCTAGTTCGGTTCTGAAAGAAATCACAAGAATCAAATAACATTCTCAAATTTCAATAACTAACTTTGAAAACAAGATATACTCATATATTGATATTTATCATGAAGATCAACTGCTGTGGATTGAAATATATAGAGAGATCTGACTTTTTTAATTATCTTTTTCTTGTGGAGTTGTGGATTAGACTGGTTTTCATATCAGTTGCACCACTATGTATCTAAAAGCAATGTTGTAAAAATCGTTAGGCGCTAATCGGATGGTAAGATATTGACTAGGGATTAATCGGATTGGAATTTTTATATATAATTATAATTTTATATATAAATACACACATTTTAATATGTAGTTTTAATAACAAAATTTCAGTTTCATATATAAACACATATTTGGCTGGAATTTTCAAGTTTAAACCGGATTTTCCAAGTTTTGGCCGGATTTTTTGAAAGTCGCCGGAAGGTCGCCTGAATCTCTGAAATTTCGCTGGAATCGCATATTTTGGCCGATTAAGACCGCCTAGGTCTGGTTTTGACCACCGTTGACCGCTTAGCGCTTAATTGGCTGATTAGCAAAAATCTACTAGGTGACCGGCATATTTCCGATTAATCACTGATTAATCGACGATTAATGTTGATATTTGCAACACTGTCTAAGAGTAACATAAACTTACTTATTTATACCTGTTGTTTAACCTAATTTAAAAGGCTTTTAATCTTTAATTTTCATTTCGCCAAGAGTATCTATCCTTTTCCCTAAAATGTCATATTTGGTCATTTTATCTATTAACTTCAAATATTTTCATAATTTGCTATAAGCTAAAACATATAATCATCTTAATGTTACAACTTTAGACAACATAAGCATGTGTGTGCATTGTTCTCTACAGCCAATTAAGATACTTAATATCACTTTAAAACACGCATTTAATTACTAAATACCCTGTAACTCCTATTCTGAACATTCATACATGATTAGTAAGTATAGCGAATATTATATCAGAAAAAAGGAGCAGCAATGAATGGATTATCGCTTATAGAGCATATCAAATAATTAAATACAAAGAAAACCTAAAATATGAAAATTGGTAGCATTCACTATCTTAATAACTAATTTCAGAACATTAAACATTAACTAGTCTAGAACAATAACATAGTTGAAAGACTTTTACAGTTATATAAATTGTAATTTTCATGCGAAGCGTATAAAGTCATCAGAGCGTGACACATGTTTATTGACAGAGGGGTAATTTCGTCTGCCATCCGCGCTACAATTACACATAAAATGTATATAATTACGCAAGTTATATTCATAATTATACAAGTTATATATATTATTATGCAAGTTATATTTACTATTATGCAAAGAAAAAGTACACACGTTATATTTATAATTACGCAAGTTATATTTATAATTACGCAAGTTATATGATAATACGCAAGTTATGCTCATTATTAATTGTTAATAATCACACAAGTTATATGCACAACACATAGACATTTTTATAAAAATGTTGATTATAAAAAAAATATATAGTAGTACTATACTCATATTAAAGAAGAATGTGGAGATTTTAAAAAAATTAACAATTATAGACAATTTCCAAAATTACCCTCCGGACGTATTTATTGTGTAATTATTCCATCTTTAATTTGAATGTTATCACTTGGTACATTTCGTACGAATTACTTTGTATCGTAAACTTTCTCTCTACGTATAAGACGTCATGTTATAAATATTTGTTGATATACTCTGTTCTAGAACTAAATTCTGCTTTGACCAAAGGACCAGGTCAACTCAAGAGCTCTTCCATTTTACCCTGGTGTTCATTAAGACAGTTGAAAGTTATAAACAAACAACAAAATGGGAACATGTAAAGATTTGAATATTTAGAGAAGTACCTCAGAAATGTAACTATCGCCATCAATTCGCTTAAGAAATCGAATTGCATGCATTGCAAGGGTTAGCTACTTGATCACTGGTACAACCTCATTACCAATATCTTCAAGGACCCTAACCTAATGTAGGGATCTTTGGGTGGCACCATGTCCTAAAAAACCACATGAACTATGAGAGTTGACGATCAAATTATCACTCAATGTTCATAGCATGTAACAGTATATGTTTTCAAAACAAAATGATTGATGGTTGATATGTTTTCATCCACCAAAATCAAGACCATGCAAATCTGACATGTAAGATAGTAAAGTTGCAGAATGATTTTTGAAATATTCATCCTCAGAGCTGCTAAGTTTCTCTATAATTGCATCGAGCTGATCACGCTTGATGGTCCATCCCATATTCTGAATAACTTCGGCACGCTTATACCTATCACTCTATCAGAACAATAAAAACAATGATACAACTTGAACATATCTTCCACTGTGATGGAAACTATAGTGAACAATTAAACAGCTAGACATGTGACTTACATATAAGGCATGAGACATCGCTTGTTGCGGACCAATGAAAGGTGGTGAGTGAGGGCCCCTAAATGATCAACATTTTTACTTGTCTGGTTGTTGGATCCTTCCTCTTGCATCTTCCTGTAACGCATGAGGTTGAAAGATAAATAACTGGATACAAAAGATGAGGAAACAAATGATATGATGAAAATTTTACCTTAACAAGGCTTGAAGATGAAGAACATGTCCATCACATTCTTTAGTAACTTGAGCAAATAGAACATTCTAGATCATATTGAAAACATGAAAAAATGAGTGACTTATAATACAATCCCTTTGAAGAAACATGTGTAATGTAAGCCAAAACAGTTGCAAGTTAAAAGCCAAAAGCAAATTCTTCTACGAAACAGAAAAGACATCTTGGCCCGCTCTAATAGTTGGGGAGTGGTTGGGGAAAAATGCTAAGATTTATCAATAATGCTTCGATGTTTTAATCCGGATTCTGGACTTAAGGTGAACTTCATTAAAAGTAAACTATACGGGGTGGAATAGAAGAGTTAGAGTCCATCGAATTAGCGAGCATTCTTCATTGTCAAAGGTCTGGTCTTCCTTTTGTGCACCTGGGATCCTCATTGGAGCGAATATGGGTCTAGTGAAGAACTGGGATCCCATCTTGGTTAAACTTAAGGCGAAGTTAGATACATGGAAAACGAAATGTCTTTCATTTGGCGGTCGGTTGACTTTGGTCAATTCTGTTTTGGTCTCACTACCTAATTATTATTTGTCTTTATTTAAAGCTTCTATGTAGGTCATTCATAAGATGGAAGGAATTAGAAGGAAATTTTTATAGGGAGGCTCTAGTGAAATGACAAAAATCAATTGGGTGGCATGAAAAAAGATTACTACTCCTAAGGATTAGGAGGTCTTGGTGTGGTGAGTATCAAAGATACAAATATGTCATTGCTAGCCAAGTGGAGATGGAAGTTCAAAGTGGATTCGTCAAGGTTATGGGCACGTTCAATATTACTATCAATTCTCAACCTAGGAAGCCTATGTCAATTCCTCTTAAACGGTCCATAAGTGGGGTGTGGAGGACTACAGTCAATATTATTAAAAAAAGACTTTCAAAAGGAGAATATCAATCTATATATGCTTATTATGGGACAAGTGGGTAGGGGTGATACAATTTATTTTTGGTTAGATAATTGGGTGGGAATCGGGTGTCTAAAAGACCTATTCCCTACCTTATTTGATCTGGAAAAAGGTGTTGTGGGTCAAAGATGGACTGATAATGGTGGTGTTTCAAGGTGGACATGGAATTAGAAAAGATGTGTTCTTAATAATGTTGAGAAGAATGAGTGTGTCAACATGGAAGATTTGTTATAGAATGTTAACATGAGTATTGGGAAAGACTGGTGGAGATGGTACACTAGTGTTTTTTTAGTTGGATCAATTCGTAGGGTTATTGAATTCAACAGACCTCCTTTGGATTTTAGTCCTATTCCATGGGTGTCATGGGTTCCTTTGAAAGTAAATTTCATTCATTTGGAAAGCAAGACCGGGTAGTATTCCATCCAAGGTGGCGCTAGATAGCCGTGGGATGGCTTTGGGATCACTCAAATGCAGTATGTGTTTTGGTCATAATGAAATTGTTGACCATATGTTAATTTCATGTCCCATGGCTGCTTATATATGGGAAATTACTCTAAGCTGGTGTCGTAGATCACACAGAGTGGCGTCTTCAATTCGCCAAGCATTATTCGATCTCCAAGTCTCATCGACTAGCCTGAAGTTAAAGAATGTTTTACTATGTATCTATCTAGCGACTTGGTAGTTTATTTGGAAGGCGAGGAATGAGCTAATTTTTTACAAAAGGTTGATTAGCCTTTCAAAAATGGTGAAGATCAAGGTTAATACATATTGGTGGATAAACAATAGGTAGTAGTTAAAAAAACATAGACTAACACCATAGGTGTAATTTTGATTTATGTAATCTATTGATGTAATAGTTGGAATTTGATCTAGCCTCTTGCTACGTTATTTTGAATAAAAATTAATTTTGCTGTTAAAAAAAACTAGGGGAACTAAAACGATGAATATTGCCTTTTATTTTGACAAATATTGAAGGATGATTTCAAAGTCATTCTTTATATGGACTCAGATCCAGGTCTCGTTTGAACTATGGGTTTGAATGATCCAATAGCCGGTAGGGAAAATCCATAAATACCAATAGAGTAATCTTTTTTACTGCTAAAGGATCACTAATATGTCACTGATCCACACGATCATTTTCATTACTCGCATACAAAACAAATATGTAAGGCCCCGTTTCCGGGACGCTCACAGTGGTCGATCATCGCACATAAAACATAAATTTACATTTATCTTAAATAAACACTGTAGCGGAAACATTCAAAAACGACATTTCATTTCATTATAAAAGCTTTTGCAAAATAATACATCGTTGACAAATTACAAAGTACTATGTTGCATTACAAAAGAGCCAAGTAGCCGCCCCGTGCCATCTTCAGCAACCTTACTTGCCAACTGAAAAATGCATAAAAAGTCAGCGTTGCTGAGTGAGTTCTAGTTTTATAAAAACATTACATTACCTTTCATTCGTTAATACCTTTTCATTACTATCGCATGTGATCACACATCATACATGCATCAGGTAATAATTATTATCCTCATCATCGTTCGTTTTGTACATTTCGCACGTTTCGCACATTTCGTACTTATCGCACTTTTTGTACTTTTATTATCTTCACTTTTATCTAGGTTCTGTCATATGTTTAACCCCCCCTCTTAAATACAAGGCCCTATCATCTAGGGTTAAGCGACAAGGACCCTATATTGCACATATCGCACATATCGCACATAAGGAGTAGTCACTAGGACTGACTCCCCTTGTGTGTGTGAACTCTTATGGGTCAGCCAAAATCGCATGCTGTATATACACACAGTAATTAGGAAATCACACGTAATGGAGTAGTCACCAAGACTAAACTCTTACTGTGTGTATGGACCCTTATGAGTTAGCCAAAATCGCACGCTGTAAATACACACACACAGTTGAGCTAACAACTCTCAATGAGTTATGATCCTCCTTTCATTTGCTTGCAAGCTTTTCATACTTTCATTCATTCATTAATGCATGCATTCATTATTTCGTTCCTCTTTTCATTATCTTCCACTTTACGTTACATAATACTTAATCATTTCTTTCATTAAAATTCAACGCAAAGCCACGGAAAGATAAACATACATAAACAGGAAATCAACAAGATCATGCAAATCTTCATACATATTAGCATGTATACATAACATGCATCACACATACCATCATGCATAACATCATACATAACATCATCATCATCATACATCATCATCATCATCTTATATCATTTATGACCATCACATCATCTTTGACCTCAAAATTTCAACTTACATAGCCCCTGGGAACATCCCAAGTCAAAGCCTACTTTTCAGAAAATATTCTAAGTCTTTAGGCGCATGAGCACTATGCAGGCGCATGAGCACTATACAGGTGCATGACCTTTCAGGCACATGAGGAACACTTAGGCGCATGGGCAATTTTC
Organism: Flaveria trinervia; assembly: GCA_025506515.1. Lineage (NCBI taxonomy): Eukaryota > Viridiplantae > Streptophyta > Magnoliopsida > Asterales > Asteraceae > Flaveria > Flaveria trinervia. The sequence continues at coordinate 8,246,652 of CM046453.1, forward strand.
AGGCGCATTAGCTCTATTGGGGCGCATGAGCAACACTTAGTTTATTCTAGGCAAATTCTAGGCATATGAGCACTATGTAGGCACATGAGCACTATGCAGGTGCATGAGCACTATGTAGACGCATGAGTGCTTAGGCGCATGAGCTATCCTGGGCTCATGAACACTTGGTCAAATTTTGCCTATTTCTAGGTGCATGACCACTATATGGGCGCATGAGGTTTCGGGCGCATGGGACACTTAGGCAGTTATTTATAGTTGGGCGCATGAGCTAATGTTTAGGCGTATGGACAGACTAAATCACACTTAACATTATAATTCGGTCCCCAATCATCACCTATCATGTTCTAAACTTAAATCATAAAGCTCCACAATTTCCAACGATCACTTAAGATATTTCTCATTTGAACCTTTTTAGGTGCTCTTTATCCTCTATCATGTGCTCTCTCTCTTCTGTCAAGTGCTCTCTCTCTCTTCTGTCATATTCTTAAAGAATTGAAACTAAAGTTAAAGGATCGATCTTTTGAGTGTTCAAAACAGAAAGATTGAGTCTTTGAGTTTTCATGTCTGAAATCTGGTAACTCCTTTTTTAGGACCAACATGAAAATAAAGATTAATCTTTTAAGTTTTCAAAAGAGCAAGATTGATGTTTTGAGTTAAAAAAATAAAAAAATAAAAAAATAAAAAAATAAAAAAAAATGATGGATGCATTCTAAGCCTTAGAAATATAACTATAACACATATGGGTATAAAACCCAACTTTATAAAAATGTTCATACATACATCTCCAGCCCCAAAATCAGTTAAAAACATGTAAAAGAGGGGTTCTAGAACCCACCTTGGCAGCCTCTTCGGGTAAGACTTCCTTCAAAACCCGTTTGCTACAAGTTCTCACCTAGAAACCAACTTGAAACACACACCCGAACACACATAATCACACATAAGCATACAACCGAGGATATAACCAGTTAAGAACATCATAAACACACGAATTCTTACCTTGAATTCACACTTTTCTTCTGGTTCTTCAAAGAAATCGAAACTTTCTGCTTCTCTTTCTTTCTTTCCTCAAAATCCGAAAGATACAAGGTGTGTAGGAGGTGATGGGTGGCCATCACCTTTTACCCACCAACTTTTCTAACTTTTGTCCTTTTTACATTTTAGTCCCTCCACTTGAGCTTTATATCTTTTTTTTCTTTTTTCTTCACTTTATTCTTCTTTCTTTGGCTTCAAAGAAAAATGACCGGGTGTTACAAAATACCACTCTTTAGATGAAAAAACCCCCTAATTCAATCTAAAACCCTCTTATTTTTGTGTCACATATGAGATTTAAACACAAGACATCCTTCTATTTTAATAAAATCTTATGATACTTTAACTACTCAAAATTCATTGGTACCAACAGAATAATTGATAGAGAATGTTAAAAGACTTATTTTTTACTTTAATAAAAAAGTTTTTCTTACCCACTTTTAGTATATAGAAGTTCTAATTTATAAAAAGTATATGAAATATCATAGAACAAACTTTTATATATTACCTAGTAGTTTGACTATGATATGTGTATAAATATACATGTTAATTTTGTATATCGTTCCCCATTTTCAAATCCTTTTAGTTGCAAATCCATTCGAATCAATGCTTAATTATGTTCGATTTGAATTTTGTAATTTTGGATGGCCACTTGGTGATTTTAATAGAAAACATAAAAAAATAAGTGAAATTGTGAAGTCTAACATTTTGCTATGATCGTGTGACATTTTGACATGGTCATGTGATGCTAAACGTGTTGAAGAACACCTCACACGACCGTGTCACTTTACATAGGTATTGTTACATTACACAATTGCGATGGTTACTATGTGTAGATCATGTTAACTTTTCAAAGATTTGTGGGTTTGGGTATTTTTGATGGAACCAACAATCGTGTTAACTATTATTCAATTCAATGTTATAGATTTAGATTTTACATTCATATAATGTTTTCACATCTAGGTTTGAATTTTGAATGGTATTTACCATAAGATTTATGTTTCTGTCTATGTCTTTTATACATCCTTATAAAAGTAAAAAAAAATTAAAGAATAAACTAAGAATAAATGAAAGTTTGTATATTTATATCTATACTATTTAAATAATTAAATTCGTTTATTTTTATTTTGATAGTTTTATTAAATTCAGTAAAAAACAATTCTAAAATATAATTAATTTTTTCCTAATTCTATAAGTTTTGTTAGAAATATTTTGTAATTAATTTTTGTCCAAAGTTTGTTGGTTTTTTAAACAACCAATGTTCACAACATGGTTAGCTTTGTGTTGCATTATCTTGAGTTTCAAGTAAACATAAATTAAAATTATTAATATTAAACAATGATAGTGAAATTTAAATATTACTAATTACCAAGTTGTTCATGCATTATCATGTTGTACAATATGCTTTATAGCTTTTTTGTGCATATCGTTGTTGTAACATATGCTTTGTGTGTTTGTACATAACTTTCTACTTTCCTCTGATACTTGCAATTCCCGTATGCAATTCAATCTACACTGCTTCACTTCAATCATCGTGATTCCACGTCGCTGCAAACTAAGGTGCATGCTTCGGTCATCTTCTAAAATCAGGTTAGACTGTAATTTAGGGTTTGGGGGAGAGATGCACTGAGAATTTAGGGTTTTTGCAATCATCTTCTTCAATCAGGTTAGGGTTTTTGATGAAGTAACACTCGGCCTGGCAGATCGTGGGGGTGAGAAAGCTGGATAAACGTCTCACGAACACTTCTTCCTTTAGATTTAGGCGAGATCACTGATTTGCTTTATGGTAAACCTTTTACTTGATGTTCAATTGTTATATATTGAACGGTTTTGTAAGTTATAAATTTGTTTTTTGACAAAAAAAAACAAATTTTGTTTTAAAAGAATGTTTTCATTTTGGACGGAGTGGGAATTGTGGTGCGATGGCAGTAGAAACGAAGACGAAGACGATACAAGGTTCATGTATGGTCTTTGGATCTCCTTTCTTAAATGTTCTTCTACAAATATGGTTTCTAGGTCTTATCCCTTACATGCTTATTCTGAGATTGGTAGACATGTTAATGCAGATGCTTCGAAATACATAGGAATACTCCAACTGTATTGAACATTTTACTATTATTGATTCCATTGAAGTGGGTTTGAAAATGTACTTGAAGATCTAAAGATTAGTTAACTCTAAAATCTCACCCATATCCATACACATATCCCACCTCTCATTTTGCCATTTATATTATTTGTTATGTGAATGTGATTTGAATACTGTTATGTGTTAATTTGTGGCATACTAAATATATGTTTGTTTAAAATTTAAAATTTGCAACACAATTATGTTTTTCTGTTTTTATGCTAGGTCTAGATGGAATAAAAATGCATTCAAGAAGATGGTACAAAAAAAGGTAAGAGTAAGAGTTTTAGTGCTTCTTTAGTATTTTGCTGTTAGAGCAGGGTTGATTTGGTACCATTAAAGTTATTAAATCCTTAAATTTGCACTTACATTACAGTCTAATGTACCTTATATCTCCTGCTATCTATTTTGTGTGGTTAAATTTCAGTTAATTCAGTTGCTTCAGGGCCAGGGGCGGAGCATAGTTGGGACCGGGGGGAGGGGGTGGCGCCCCCCTCCCTCTTATTTTCGTCGTTAGTGTAAAATTTTGGCCCGGTAGTGTAAATTTTTCGCTCGATAGTGTAATTTTTTATATAAAACTCGAGTACGCTCCGCCATTGTTCAAGGCTTCTTATACATATGCAATGACTACAGTGCATGTTAGTTCAATTTATCCTCCATGTACGTATTATTGTTCTTGAGTTGTTAGGAGTCATGTTTGTTTTCATTGACTTTAGTAACTAAACACATGAGCATTATTATATTTATATTATACTAATTACTAACCTCTCTATGTATAATGGTATTGTACCTTATGCATAGGAGATTTTCAAAACAAAATTGACTTTTAATTTTTAACACAAAAGCTTTCATATTTTACAAAATAACCTTCCAAAAGTTAATTATTTTTAGTTTAAACCCAAAACTTTTTATCCTTTACAATTTAATCTCACAAAGTTTTATACTTTCAACTTTGATTCTCTATTTTTCATATTTTGTAAATTTTCGTCTTACGTTCATTCTAGGTTTTGCAAGTTAACACGACACAAACATGCATGTGTGATTCACCATTTTACAAGTCGCTTTATGTTTCATTTTAAATTCTATGAGTTAGCACAACACAATGTGCACACGCGGTTTATTTTTTTTACGTTTATTTTCCCATTTAGTAGGTTCGTTGTAACGTGTGAGTCTTAGATCGACTTGGTTATATTTTTATATGGTTTATGCTTTGGTCTTATTTTTTTGTATTAACACATCGCAATTTTAGTGTTGATGGTCATTAATGATGGTTTGACATTGGTATTATTTTGCATGCTTTTACGCCCCTCGCAACGCGAAGAACTTAATTCTAGTTATTAATTATTCATCAAATTTTGTATAAAAAGAAGTTTTCGAATGTTTATTAATGTTTTGATGTTCAATATAATATAATCTATAGTTTTTATTTACAATTTCATTACATTTGTTATTATAGACTATTTAGACTTATAATCATCATAAAGAAAATCTATTAATATTAAATATAGATGATTACACTGGTATTTATTATTTTAATTAAAAATAAAGAGAGTGCTCAATTAAAAGTATTTATATAGTCTAGCTTTTGAATACCGCTTATGATTAATTATGATATACTATGTTTAGTACAAAATGCTTTTGTCACAACGAAAATAGTGATTCATGTGAGTTTGTGACAAGATTTCAGCCATAAATTATCATACTACGAATAAAGCCTCTTTACTAATTTACAAATTGCCAAATATCTATTCAATCAATATTCAATAAATAATAATAATAATAAATAAAGCACATTTCACTGTTCTTATAATATATTTCCACTTCACACACAAACAATCAAACATCAAACGTTAATTCTGCTACATCTTCACAGCTGAAGAAACTTTCGCCGGAGCATGACGTCGGGAGCATGATCGGACCACATCTCCGGCGATCGGTATCACCGGAAGAACATCACAGTTGCAGATTTCGATCATGAACCCATTTGGATCATGGAAGAACAACTGATCAACGTAGATTCCACCTTCTTCCACCCTATGTCTCTTGTACTTTATCACCATTTCTTTCAGCTTCTTCTCCACCAATGCAATGCTCTCACACTGTGCACACGGTTTCAATTCACACATCATTTATTTGTCAGAGTATTCGTAATAGGTTTATTATACTATTAAGAAATATGAGTATTCTTATATCATAGGAAATGGTTGTAAGCGGATAAAAAATTACTATTTATATATGTATATTTGAAGAAAACTAATATTTTTCACCTTATAAATTTTTTATAGACTATTTAATATTTTTGAAAGTAAATGCAAGAAGAGGTATAAAGAGTAAGTAAGGATAAATATATTAAAAGTATTGTTTAATAAAAATAAGAAGTAAAGTAATAAAATTTTATACGTTTTGTGTAAAAGTAGAGATATAGATATAAAAAATATTATTGAATAAAAATAGTTTAGAAAAAATAATAATTTTTAATATTTTTGAAAATGATTATAAATGGGGTATAAAGAAAAACTAATGATAAAAATAAAAATTGTTATTTAATTGAAAAAATTGATTTTTATATAATTATAAAAATAAGATGAATAACCTGTGAATACTCTTAATCACTCGTAAATGGTAAACCCATCAAATTCCAGCTTCAAGTGTTATTTTTTAAGGTGAAAAAGGCTAGAAATATACAAGTTGTATGATCTGATTCATTGATAAAACTGTGAAAATTTTGCAAATCAGAGATGAACTGTAAACGAAATGGGGATAATTGTTGTTCACCTGGAAAGAAATATGATTATCTTTAATATTAATTTCAGACTTTGCAACTTTATCAGGGTCTTCAGATTGAATCAGATGTATCCCAATTCCATAGCTAAAAGCCTGAATCATCAAGTAACAAAAAACAGAGCATTATATATACACAAACACGATGAATACAGATCACCCTGTTTTCGAATAACAATTCAAAATTCGTTGTGTTTTAACGATTAAATTACCAAGAACCATCAAAATCAAGACTTTCAGGTCTCTTAACTTCAACAAATCCAAGTATTTTGGTGTAAAAATCGATCGATTCTTCGACCGATTTGCATTGAAGAGAGATGTGGTTCAGAGACTTGAGAAGCAGAGGATTTACAGCAATTTCCTTCATTTTTGTAGAGATAACTACAACAAAAGTTTGATTTTTTATATGGGTTTTGATCAAATCGACTTTTTGATGTAATCCCAAATGAAAAACAGATTAAAATTGGAAAAAAATGAGCCAATTGTCAATTGGGTTTATATGAACAGAGCAGGGGCAGGGGTTGGTTTTTAAAGGCAAAAGAAATTCAATTTATGAGTGGTTTTGTCCACGTGTTAAGGTAGCGTATGTTTGACACATAGGCTCCACGTGGATGACTCTAAATGGGATTTTGACACCTCATCTTGATTACTTTAATTAGAAATTATATAATTTTACAGTAATAATATTAATATAACGATAATAATAATAATAATAGTATTTAAACGATAATAATTTATTGAGTGTTTAATTAAAACGTTTTAAAAATCGACGTTGACACCTTAGATATCTAAAGTTTCAGGTTTATTTGTCGGTATGAGTCAGATCAAATATAAAATTTTACGTGTACTAGCTTTATAACTCGTGTGTTACACAACTTGAAAAAATAAAATACTAATATAATAAAATTTATTAATAGATGGTATTTTAAGATATGATATGTATGTGAAATGATTATAAGTAATAAAACAGTTATATCAATTTTTAAAAATTTGTTACTAAATCTTTTTGCCAAAAAATCAACATTTTGTTCTAAACAAGTCGTATAAAATGTTATTTTTAAAATTTTTCTTATTATAACTCTCAAATTTAATTATTTTTGTTTTAAAAATGATTTTTTTCTTTTTAAAAATACCAATTTAAAATATTTCGTATTTTTAAAACAGCTTTTACATTTAGATAAAAATATTATTTTATAAAAAAATATTTATCTAAACATAAAATTAATAAATAGATCTTTTTTTTAATTTATTAAATTAAAAAAAAATATTAAATAATATTATTAGTAAATAAGATAATTATTTAATAAGAAAGAGAGAGAGAGAGACTGAAAAATTTTGGTGATGATAATTGCGGTGTTGATAATTGTCATTCAAAGATATATTGTATTTGAATAAGGAGATATGTTTTGAGATGATCAACGTTCGCGTACGTTTTGACGTAAATTCTGTTCTGTAATCAGTGAGTCAAATATAAAATGCTTTTATTGGACACTATAAATCATAGTTACTCCAAGCTTTAACATAAATTTAGTTCAAATTGAGTCGGGAGGGTTGTAATGTTGCACTTCTTTTTTATGTACGTTCTGAGTTGGACTACATTTTAACATATTTTATTTGGAAAGAGTCGGGTCAAGTATAACAAATTTTCGTTCAACAATATAAATTCGGATTAGTTTTACGATTCAACGTAAATTTAGTCTGAAGACAAGTCTAGGTCGGTTATTAGTCTATACGTTATTACGTCACGTACAATACCACTGCAGTGTGTTGTTGCATTCACATTTTAATATTTGGGATCATGGTGAAATTCCCTTGGTTTTTAATGTACGTTTTGAGTTGAATTACATTTCAATATAATTTTGTTTGGAAAAGAGTCGGGTCAAGTATTACAAATTTTCGTTCAACGGTATAAAATCGAGTTAGTTTACGTTCAACGTAAAATTAGTCCGAAAACAAGTCGGGTCATTTGTTAGTCTATACGTTATCACTCACGTACAATACCACCGCTGTATTATTGCATTCGCATTTTAATATCTAAGATCATGATAGAATTCTCCGAGTAACGCGCGGATCGAGATAACCTAGTTTGGTAAAAATAATATCACGTTTTGCATGCTATTTTGTTTTTAGGACAGAAATTGTTTTTTATAAGATATTTTGAATTTGATGATGATATTCATCATGTGATATTAGTCTATTTGTTACGCAAACTAATGTTTAAGTTAGTGATTTGATGTATAGAAATATCAACTCTAACCAAATGAATCACCTTTTGTTTTGTATTTTGTTACGCAGCGTGTTAGGGTTAAATTCTAATGGTAAGATGTGTGTTTTACGATAAAAAGAATATTGGTTTTAGTATTGTTTGCACTCAATAGAATAAAGAATTAATCTTAGCAATTCAAATTTTGTGGTTATGCCCACGTGTTATGGTTTTGGGTGTTGTTAGAAAGATTGTTATGAAGAGGACATGAAAATAGAAATAAGCATGATTTAAGTGGATATACAACTTGTTATGGATATTAATCATTCAAAATGGTATTTCTGGTTGATAATTATTTATGTTGATAATATAATTCTAAAAAATGTTACGAGTGAATTTGCTATGAACTATTTTTGATTTTTTAAAATGAGAATTGAAGTTGTCGCTTGATAGATTTTAGATTCATTAAATTTGTAGCAGTTTGTTTATTAGCGTTGTGGGTTGATGCAACGTGAAGATAGAGATTTGATTGTGGTGGTGCAATGAGGTGGTGTCGACGAACAACACACCAGATACAAATTTGGTTTTTCAAAAATTTTATTTATTTACTTAAAATAATTTTTTATATTAATTATAATCTTATTTTATCTTCAAAGTTTGATTACTTTATAAATTTAATATTTTATTTGTTCAACTCATGTAATACACAGAGTACGTACTAACCTAGTATTTTAGTAACACACCCTTTTAAATTATAAAAAAATTATTAATTTTAAAGTAAAAGAAATCTTTCAATCTTCTACATCAGAAGATTTAAGAATTTATGTCATGTTTCTTTTTAACCATCTTTTGTACTTTATTCATCATTGTTAATTTTCCTATAAATAACCCATTTTAATAAAACACCACGGTTTAACAACTTTTATCAATTCCTTAGTCTGGTAACTAAAACTTGTTTCGAATCAAATCTATGATCTTTGGTATCTTTAGAACGAAAACAAAATAATAAACAACTAAAGGGGATTCGAAAATGAAGGTGTTACTTGTAAATCTCCTAAATGATATTTGCTTCCACATATATTTAAAAATACAAGTCAAATTCCAATGCAGTCATGCTTTTGCGTCACATAAACTTTTTCAACACAAAAATGGCACTATTCACGCTTTCACCGTACGAAATTGTTTTCATGCCGGTATACCCTTGCATTCATATTTTTTCATTTCAAAACAAAAAAAATTACATTATCGTTATAATAAAAACAAATTTGAAACTTGCGAGAAGCAAATAGAAGGCGTCGCCACGTCATATTACCCAAAGAGCGAGGGCAGATGCGTCCATTGAACACGTAAAGATGCAGAAAGAGAAGACACGTAAACTTGGTGTACATAGTATGAAAAAACGCAGAGTGTGCTAGGTTGGGGTTGAATGCACGTTTAGAAAAACTGGATACACTATTGAAATCATTCAACACAACACTTAAAATTATATATATTTAAAAAAAAGATATATAATAGTACCATATTCGTATCAAAGAAAAATACTTGATTTTATGGTATAATTATTCTAAAAAAATAATTGAGTATAGATATATTATATTTATATTTGTTTATTTTATATAGCTTTTCTAGATTTATTTTTTTTTCTAAAAACCAAATAGCAATTTTATTAACTAAATAAGATGAACTAATTAATTATGTATTGATTCGATGAGAAAATAAAATATACTAATCGAGCATTTTTGCATAAAGAATTGCAAAGGAAAAAAAATCATTTGTAATCAAATTTAGTTATAAGTTTGAATAAGCTCTTATAACTTTTAAAATAATCATCACTTAAACAATAATATTTATATATAGATATTGTTTGAACAAATAATTTAGTGATTTAAACCACTATTTAAAGTTTATATAAAAAAATCAACTAAATTTATTATTTGTCTAAAATACCGAATAAAAATATTAAAATATTTTATAGAATAAATTTACAGGAAATAATACGATGTCTTAAAAAATTAACAAGTTTAAAAACTGATTTTTTATAAAATTAAAAAAAAATCAGATTTAATTTGAAGGCCCAAAAGCCTTAAAACAAAAACGTGAGGTTCCCCGGGTTCGAACCGGGGACCTCCTGTTCAAATGGGCATGTATGTTACTAGTGAACCAAGGGTCGTGGCCGTGTTAGGTCTCGGCCCTTAAATGTTAAAAAGCAAAGATACCAAACATCCCCAAATCCGATAAACCCTAGAATGTTCTTGGATCAAATTGAACACCAATTCGATCCTACTGAAGAATATATTCATGGGGCTTTTGTTCCTCATGTTAAAACGAACGTATTCATGTGTTTAATTACCTGGATTCGTTCAAATTCGATAGAGAACGAGCACAAGAACAGATCACGACTAACGTATCACTAGTTTGATGTTCAAACGACGATGTTAATCAAATTAGTTGCACAGGTAGTATCTAATGAACCCAATAATGAAAAGCCCTCTATCAATTGCAAGCTAGAAAGCTCGGAAGGTGGTGTTCGAGTGACTGCAGGTTCGCGATGAAGATGGTGGTTGATTGAGGAGTGCATGTGTGTTTCAGATGAATTTTTGTTGATTAAACGTTTAGGAGTAGATAAATGATTGATTAGGTTAAGTTAATTGGGTTATTATTGAATTTTAATGACCGAACGGTTAAAGCATTGAGGTCGACAGTTACCAAGCTCAATCGACACCCATTGCCGACGTTAAACTCAAATTAAAGTGTGGTTAAGGTTCGAAACGTACACACGAATTTATTTGCAACGGTTTGAGGTCGAAAACGAATGTTTTTTTGTGGGTTGTAGAGTCGCCGGAGCTCTCCGACGGTGGCCGGAGAGGCTGCCGGAAATACGGGGTGGGTGGGGGGTTTGGGTTGTAATTTTAAAATTTACACTTTAGTCCCTGTAGTTTTGATTTTAACATTTTATGCAAGAACCTTAAATGTTTAAAGTTTCAAAATTAGCAAATAGGCCCCTTTAACTTTTAAATCAAAGTTTCATGCATTTTTAAGTTTAATAATTCTTATAAATTTTTATTATTAATAACAATATTATTATTATTATTATTATTATTATTATTATTATTATTATTAGTTATTATTATTATTGTTATAATTTTATTATTATATTACCATTATTAATATTGTCATTATTATTATTATTATTATTGTTGTTGTTGTTGTTGTTGTTATGATTATTATTCATTTATTATGCAATAATTAACATTATCAACGTTCAAACTAAAGAAAAATAAGGACAAATTAAAACAATTAAAACGATAAGCATAAGTAGCCCATAGGTTTCAAATATGGCAACAATGATCCTTACAAGAATTAACAATGCTAACTTTAAATTAACCCCAAAATTACAAGATGTTACAGTCTCCCCAACTTAAAAAAAAGTTCGTCCTGAAATTAAGAATGAACTAAGCGAACAAATGCGGATATTTTGCTTTCATGTGGTCCTCACGCTCCCAAGTGCACTCAGCTCCACACTTATTCTCCAACGAACCTTGACAATTGGAGTAGTTGTGGTTCTAGTTTTCTTCATAATATGATCCATAACTTCAACCGGTTTTTCAACAAAGTGCAACGACTCATCCATGTGGATGTCTTCCAGTGGAACATGCAGACTCTCGTCAGCCAAACACTTTCTCAAATTTGAGACATGGAACACAGGATGAACTCCACTAAGTTCGGAAGGTAGTTCCAGTCTATAAGCCACTTTCCCAATCCTTTTCAGGATTTTGAAAAGCCCTACAAATCTTGGAGCCAGTTTACCCTTCTTCCTAAAGCGAATAACACCTTTCCACGGTGAAAACTTAAGAAGAACCATGTCGCCAACTTGAAACTCCAAGGGCTTACGACACTTATCGACATAACTCTTTTGTCGACTTCGTGCAACTTCAAGGTTCTTGCAGATTGTGGAGACTTTATCGGTCGTTTCTTGTATAAGATCAAGACCAGTGATGAAGTTTTCACCAATATCGGTTCAACAGATCGGTGATCGGCATTTATGACCATAAAGTGCTTCGAAAGGTGCCATCTTGATACTTGAGTGGTAACTATTGTTATACGAAAATTTCCACTAACGGTAAATGCGTATCCCAGTCACTACCAATGTTAAGGACACAAAGACGTAGTAGGTCCTCGAGGGTTTGAATTGTTCATTCGGTTTGACCATTAGTTTGAGGATGGTAAGCCGTACTTAAATCCAATTGAGTACCCAAGAGTTCTTGCATAGACGACCAAAAGTGCGAAGTGAAACGGGCGTCACGGTCGGATATGATGTGCAACGGCACGCCATGACGACTCATAATTTCATCAATGTAGATATGAGCCAGTCTTGGAACTTTGTATGTGTCTCGTATTGGTATGAGATACGCCGTTTTGGTCAAATGATCAACAATCACCCATATACTATCATGATCACAAGGAGTACGAGGTAACTTGGTTATGAAATCCATGGATATATGTTCCCATTTCCACATAGGGATTTCGGGTTGTTCAAGTAAACCACTTGGTCGTTGGTGCTCGGCTTTGACCTTTGCATATGTGAGACACTTGGAAACATAAGACGCGGTATCTTTCTTCATTCCAGCCCACCAATATTGACCTCGCAGGTCCATGTATATTTTATCGGAGCCAGGATGAATGGAATATCGGGTTTGATGAGCTTCGTTCATAATGAAGTGTCGAAGGTTATCACGATTCGGGATCCAAAGTCGATTCAAGAAGTACCACATGCCGTTTGGTTTTGTCTTCGGTTGTGACCGTACGTTAAACACCAAATCTTCATATTTCCCTTCGTCGGCTAACGCTGCTTGTTGAGCTTCGCGAATGCATAACTCGAGATCACTATCAATCCTTATATTTTGAAGCATGATAGTAGCCTCGTTAACATCCACATGAATCTCGGTATCAAATTCCCCTAACGTATCAAACCATTGCCTTCGATCTCGGATTTCTTGAAGCGAGATAGTCTTGTTGTGGACCTTGCGACTCAGCGCGTCGGCTACATCATTCGCCTTTCCAGGGTGATAACGAATATCACAGTCGTAGTCGCTAATCAACTCGATCCAACGTCTTTGTCTCATGTTGAGATCCTTTTGATTTAACACGTGTTGGAGACTCTTGTGGTTGGTGTAGACTATGCATTGTGTCCCATAAAGATAGTGTCGCCGATTCTTCAAAGCGAAAACCACAGCACCAAGTTCAAGATTGTGAGTTGTGTAGTTCACTTCATGAACCTTCAATTGTCTTGTCGCCTATGCTATGACTTTTCCTCGTTGCATAAGAACACAACCAAGACCTTGATTAGAGGCATCACAGTACGCGGTAAAGTCGTCGTTTCCATCGGGGAGTGTGAGAATAAGAGCGTTACACAGCTTGCGTTTCAGTGTCTTAAAAGCCTCCTCTTGTTCGGGTCCCTATTCAAAAAGCTGATTCTTTTAGGTTAGCGCCGTTAATGGTTTAGAAATCTTCGAAAAATTTGCTATGAACCTACAGTAATATCCCACTAAACCCAGAGAAGAACGAACCTTGGTTGGGGTTGTGGGAACACACTAATTTTTTTTCACGGCTTCTATTTTAGCAGGACCAACGTGAATTCCTTGGCTATTCATCACATGCCCTAAGAATTAAACTTCTTCCAGCCAGAATCACACTTGGAAAACTTGGCATATAATTGTTCCTTCTTTAAAAGTTCAAGAACTTGTCGCAGGTGCGTCTCGTGATCGATTTTCGTCTTGGAATAAATAAAAATGTCATCAATGAACATGATCATAAGCTTATCCAAATACGGTTTACATACTCGATTTATGAGATCCATGAACACGACAGGTGCATTGGTCAAGCCAAAAGGCATAACCATGAACTCGTAATGTCCATATCGAGTACGAAAAGCGGTATTTGGAATGTCGTCATCGTGAACACGTAATTGATGATAGCTAGAACGTAGATCGATCTTTGAGAATTGGGTTGCTCCTTGAAGTTGATCGAAGAGATCATCGATTCGAGGAAGAGGGTATCGGTTTTTTTATGGTGAGCTTGTTGAGTTCCCGATAAACGATGCACATACGGAATGAACCATCTTTCTTCTTCACAAACAGCACAGGTGCACCCTATGGTGAAGAACTAGGACAAATGAAACCCTTATCGGTCGACTCTTGCAGTTGACTAGCTAGTTCTTGCATTTTAGACAGTGCAAGGCGATAAGGTGATTTAGCCACAGGGTTTGCACCAGGGATCAAGTCAACCTTGAATTCAACTTCTCGCGCAGGAGGTAACCCTTTTAAGATCCCCGAGAAACACTTCGGGAAAATCTCGCACGATAGAAATGTCTTTTAGTTCCTTAGCCTTGGCTTTCGTATTAACTACATACGCCATAAAAGCTACGTAGTTCTTACTTAAGAACTTCCGGGCTTTGATGCAGGACATAAGTTTAAGTCCTTGGCATAATTTCTCCCCAAAGACTTTCAAAGTCTCACCCGTCGGTAAAAGAATTCAAATGTACTTCTTGAAGCATAGAATTTCCGCACGTTGCTTGGCTAACCAATCCAAGTCGATAATTACATCAAAGCTTCCCAGTTGCATAGGAATGAGGCCGATGAAGAACTCGTGTTCGTTAAGACTCAAGGTGCAATCGCGTATTACGACGTCAACGGCGATCGATACTCTATTGACGACTTCGACTGTAAAGGATCTTTCTAGATTAACACGCGGCTTAGAAAGCATAGGCTCGAACTCCAAAGACACGGGAATGAAGATAACAAAGGATAGTAATTTAAACATGAATAAGATAAAAGTTGTAAGATACATGGAATGATTCCATTTGGTAACACATTACCATTTGGAAATTGACTCATTTGCCTTAGAAACTTATGTATGTCGATCATAGTTTATCACTCATCCCAGAAATCCCCAGGTAAGCATAACTAGTCCCGTAGGATTTATGCGAAATGCTTACCTTAGCCCGAAGGCCTTTTGCCTGGAAATCCAGAATACACGTGTCTATGTGTCACGCAATATTTCTTAGGTTCATAAAATCAAAACCTTGATGAGATTTGTATAGATTAGACATAAAGTCTAAAGATTCAAGACATAAACAATAAGTATACGATCCCACGTGTCGTCAAGATAAGATTAAGAAGCTTCATTTTCGGGGAGAATCAAAGAGTCAAAGATAAGTTTAGGGAGACAGGTAACAATGTTTAAGCATTCATAAGGCAATCCTATGCTAAGGTATCAAATTGCACATAAGAAGACATAGCATTATGTAGCATGCAAACCATATACTTTTACAAGAACAGGAATATAATTCTATAAGGTTCATGCATACGCTATAGTCTAGGTCACCATTTCTAATAACCTAAATCCCTATAGTTATGAGCTCTGATACCAATCTGTCACACCCCAACCATGACGGCGAAAACGTCAAGATGTGAGGGTTATGATCGTTCACAGCCACATAACGCTATTAATAAGCCTAAATATAATAATCATAAGTTTTAAATATAACATTACAAATATAAGTCTCAAATAAGGACATCAACAATGTATAATAAGAAATAATTCAAGTCCATCTATTTATTTAACTAGGTCCATTCCTAGGTGTGAAATAAGCTTCAAAGATGGCTATCAAACTTGCGCATTTCCTGAAACATATTAAAAAAAAGGTCAACAATAATGTTGGTGAGATTTTCATAGTTTTCAATACATAAGTATATAAAAGATGGCAATTCATGTTATATGTTAGAGAACAAAGTAATTAGGGATGTAAGACAGAATGCACAATCAAACCTTGACAGTTTTACAAGTCTCAACGTTTACAAGTTTATACGATTAGCTAAGTGTACTTGGATCAACCAAGCAGGCTTGTCAGGTCCATAGATCTATGACGTCGCCAGACTAGCAATAGTTAATGATTGTACATATAATCATCAATACATGGTAATTACTAAGGTCAACTAACCACAACATACAAGTGAATTGCCATAAGTTTACAAGGATCAAACGTTTTATAAGTGCAACGGTTATAAGGTAACATGTTTCACCCCAAAGTGTGAAAATATGAAAAAATGGGGTATAGAAATACTCACATGGTCAATAAATATAAATTGACGATTAATAAGATTAATCATAAGCGTCGTTCCAACGTAAACCGTCACAAGGCACCTAAATATAAATAGTTACAAGGTTTAAGTTTTATTAGTTTAATGAATTAACAAGGACTAGGGTTTCAAGTTGGTATTTGGGGGTTTTATTAACTAAATAAGATGAACTAATTAATTATGTTTTGATTCGATGAGAAAATAAAATATACTAATCGAGCATTTTTGTATAAAGAATTACAAAGGAAAAAAAATCATTTGTAATCAAATTTAGTTACAAGTTTGAATAAGCTCTTACAACTTTCAAAATAATCATCCCTTAAACAATAATATTTATATATAGATATTGTTTGAACAAATAATTTAGTGATTTAAACCACTATTTAAAGTCTATATAAAAAATCAACTAAATTTATTATTTGTCTAAAATACCGAATAAAAATATTAAAATATTTTATAGAATAAATTTACAGAAAATAATACGGTGCCTTAAAAAAATTAACAAATTTATAAACTTATTTTTTATAAAATTAAAACAAATCGGATTTAATTTGAAGGCCAAAAGCCTTAAAACAAAAACATGAGGTTCCCCGGGTTTGAACCGGGGACCTCCTGTTCAAAGGGGCATGTATGTTACCAGTGAACCAAGGGCCGTGGCCGTGTTAGGTCTCGGCCCTTAAATGTTAAAAAGAAAAGATACCAAACATCCCCAAATCCGATAAACCCTAGAATGTTCTTGGTACAAATTGAACACCAATTCGATCCTGCTAAAGAATATATTCATGGGGCTTTTGTTCCTCATGTTAAAACAAACGTATTCATGTGTTTAATTACCTGGATTCGTGCAAATTCGATAGAGAACGAGCACAAGAACATGTCGTAACTAACGTATCACTGGTTTGATGTTCAAACGATGATGTTAATCAAATTAGTTGCACATGTAGTCTCTAATGAACCCAATGATGAAAAGCCCTCTATCAATTGCAAGCTAGAAAGCTCGGAAGGTGGTGTTCGAGTGACTGCAGGTTCGCGATGAAGATGGTGGTTGATTGAGGAGTGCGTGTGTGTTTCAGATGAACTTTTGTTGATTAAACGTTTAGGAGTAGATAGACGATTGATTAGGTTAAGTTAATTGGGTAATTATTGAATTTTAATGACCGAATGGTTAGAGCATTGAGGTCGACAGTTACCAAGCTCAATCGACACCCATTGCCGACGTTAAACTCAAATTAAAGTGTGGTTAAGGTTCGAAATGTACACACGAATTTATTTGCAACGGTTTGAGGTCGAAAAAGAATGTTATTGGTGGGTTGTAGAGTCGCCAGAGCTCTCTGATGGTGGCCGGAGAGGCCGCCGGAAATACGGGGTGGGCGAAGGGTTTGAGTTGTAATTTTAAAATTTATACTTTATTCCCTCTAGTTTTGATTTTAACATTTTATGCAAGAACCTTAAATTTTTAAGTTTCAAAATTAGCAAATAGGCCCCCTTAACTTTTAAATCAAAGTTTCATACATTTGTAAGTTTAATAATTACAAATTATTATTATTAATAACAATATTATTATTATTATTATTATTATTAGTTATTATTATTATTGTTATAATTTTATTATTATTATTACCATTATTAATATTGTCATTATTTTATTATTATTATTGTTGTTGTTGTTTTTGTTGTTGTTGTTGTGGGTATTATGATTATTATTAATTTATTATGCACTAATTAACATTATCAATGTTCAAATTAAAGAAAAGTAATGTCAAATTAAAACAATTAAAATGATAAGCATAAGTAGCCCATAGGTTTCAAATATGGCGACAACGGTCGTTACAAGAATTAACAATGCTAACTTTAAATTAATCCCAAAATTACAAGATGTTACACGTATATATATATATATATATATATATATATATGCATATATATACATATACGTATATATATATATATGTAGATGTATAGGTATATATACGTAGATATACGTATACGTATATATATGTATATATATGTATACATATACGTATATATATATGTATATATGTGTATATATATGTATATCTATATATATAGATATATATGCAGATATATATACGTATATATACGTGTATATATATACGTATATATATTGTATATATATATATATACGTGTATACACACACACACACATATATATATATATATACATGTATATATATACGTATATATACGCATGTCTATATATATATTGTAACATCTCGTATTTTTGTTAACCAAAAGTTAACTTTGTTTATTCTTATAAGGGTCATTATTGACAATTATGAAACTCATGTGTTACTTATGCTTATTCTCTTTAGTTATTACTAACTTTTAATGTAAGAAAACTAAAAATAAAAATACCAAATAATATTAATTATGTTAATATTAATAATAACAATAATGATACAAGTTATAATTATGATAATAATACTAATAATAATAACTATAATAATAATATATAATAATAATAATAATAATAATAATAATAATATAATAATAATAATAATGATAATGATAATAATAATAAGTCATAAAAATATTTAAAACTTAAAGATTAATTTAAGTCCAGGGGTTATTTGGCCAATTTTAAAAGTTAAAATCTAAGTTTAAACATAAAATGATAACTCCTCTAAACTTGAGGGGGACAATGTGTAAATTGAAATCCCAAATTTCTTTTCTCACTTTGCAAATCCGGTGGCTTTCCGGCCACCGTCGGCCGACCTCCGGCGAGGCCTAAATCAACCGTTTTGTTGATGCGAATCCATGCGAACCATTCCGAACTCGTTCGTGACCTTAAATGCATGTACCCGATGTGATTAAAGCATCAGTTACAAGTCGAACCGCCGTGTAACCGGTGACCTTAATCATATGATCGTTAGGGTATTAACAAGCCATAACAATCAAATTAAACTCACATACATGATCGCCTAACTGTAACTAACCTCCTACACAATCTAATTTTATTCGAAACACAACCAAACAGCTCGAACAAGCTCCACCTTCATCGCGAGGCTGCAACTAGTCAAACACCACCCTTTGGTGTTCAAGAATCAAAATTTACAGAGGGCTTTGAGTCCAGACCATCACATGAAGCTATCTGCACCTTTGATTTGAATATCGTGGAAGATTACTCGACATTCTGCACTCACGGCCGCGATTTGTTCTTGGTTGTTCTTGGCATCGATTCAAAATCCAAACGGGTAATTGAACTCATCACTATAATCGAAGTCACATGGGTAACAATACCCCTAAACTTAATGTAACACCCCAAAATTTCTACTTAAATGAAAGGAAAGAAAAGTAAATAGAAAGAATAGAAACTTTGCAAAAGTGAAAGGGGAAAAAGTGTACAAAGTACATTTTTATTATTTTAAGATATTAAAGGAAATGGTTACCCATTCTTCCTTTTTCATCATCTTCTTCACGGCTGAAAAGAAGAAGAGAGAGAGAGAGCTCGGTTCTAGAGAGAGAAAGAGCAAGAAGAAGCTGAAAAAGGTAAGTCTTCTCTTCTATGAGCTCGGTTTCAGCTGGGTTTCGAGTTCTTAACCGAAGTTCCGGTTGTTTAGAGTTTACTTTCGGGATTCAAAGAGCTGAATCGAAGTGGGTTTTGAACGGGAAGAGTGTTGCTCAAAAGCTGCTAAAGGTGAGTTTCTAGAATCCTCTTTTACGGATTTTCAACTGATTTAGGGCTATTATGCATACTAAGTAAACGTTTTTAAAGAAACCGTGGACTTACAGTTTTATGTCCGAATGTTGTATGTATGTATGCATGTTATAGTGATGATTATGGGTTATAGATGATGTTTAGCATGCTTAGATGGCCTTAGTATGTTAGATCTATGTTTGGGTATGCTTAGAATGATTATCGGGTGAAATGGGTAGCATAGAAAAGATTTCAGAATGTCTGATGAACATTAACAGTGGTTCATGTGCCCAAACAGTTGTCTATGCGTCCAGCATGAGTGGCCAGACGCCTAAGTGTTGGCCATGCGCCCAAGGGTGGGTCATGCGCCTAAATAGTGGCCCATGCGCCCAGCATGTTGGCCTATGCATCTAAGTGTTGGCCATGCGCCCAAGGGTTGGCCATGCACCTAAATAGTGGCCCATGTGCCAACATGTTGGCCCACGCGTCTAAGTGTTGGCCATGCGCCCAAGGGTTGGCCATGCGCCTAAATAGTGCCCATGCGCCCAAGTGAAGAAAAGGCTGTGTGGACCATGCGCCTAAATAGTGCCCATCCATCCCAGAGATTGAAATGGCTAAGTGTTGGCCATGCGCCTAACCAGTGCCCATGCGCCCAAGTGAAATGTTAAGTGTTGATGCGCCTGAACAGGGCAGAAACGCCCAAACAGTGCCTATGCGCCCAGACTGTTTTATACTTAGAATTTTTATGCCCATGCGCCCACTTTGGACTTGAGGTTTTCTAAGTGGTTTTTAAGGTGTAATATGGGGAGATAGGCCTGGTTATGATGTGATGGCTTATGTGTGTTACGTATGTATGTGCCTGTATTGGTGTATGTTTATGATTATGTATATGTTCCTTATTATGTACGTATGTCTTCCCTTGGCTTTGCGTTGAATGCTAATAAATGTAATGAAAGTATTATGTAACGTAAAGTGGAAGATAATGAAAAGAGGAACGTAATGAATGAATGAATGCATGAATAAACGAATGAATAAAAGAGAAAGTATATAAAGGCTTGCAAGCATATGTATGAGGTGAGCGGCTCTGTGTCGCAACAGACTCGAAATAGGTCCTTGTCGCGTATCCCGGTACTGTGTCAGTCTTCGGACATGAGTCGGGGGTTTGTGTGTTGGGCCCCGGCATAGTATCAGTCTTCGAACATGAGTCGGGGGTATTGCATGAGACAGGATACAGTTTGCGTACTCCGGTACTGTGTCAGTCTTCGGACATGAGTCGGGGGTTTGTGAGTAGGCCCCGGCATAGTATCAGTCTTTGGACATGAGTCGGGAGTATTGCATATGACGAAAGTGACGGATGATGAGATCCGTGTCGCGTATCCCGGTACTGTGTCAGTCTTCAAACATGAGTCGGGGGTTTGTGTGTCAGGCCCCAGAACAGTATCAGTCTTCGGATATTAGTCGGGGATATTGCATGAGATGAGATGATGAGGTGAGAGACTTTGTGTTGCAACAAACTCGAATGGAGTTCACTCCCTGTGATTGACTCGTATGGGATCTTTGTTGCGTATCACGGTGCTGTGTCAGTCTTCGGACATGAGTCGGGGGTTTGTGAGCAGGCCTCGGCACGGCATCAGTCTTCGGACTTGAGATATTGCAAGAGACAAGATTCGAGTAATAATGAGTAATGAAACGAAAAGATTAACGGTGAATAACTTGCCTCAGGTACTGGAGTCAGCTTCGTGCATAATGTTCGGGGTCTATGATAGACCTCAGGCCCAGTGACCAGCTTCGTGCACAATGTTCGGGGGAATGTACATGTCACCAGATGTAACGAATGAACGAAGATTAACGAACGTAATGAACGATCATGTATGAAAGAAGGAACGTATGAATGAACGTAAATGAATTATTGTAATAAAGTACAGAATAGGATCCTTGTCATTCGACCTTAGTAATCGTGACTGAGTGCCACGAAGAGGGTAAAGTCTGACCGGATCCAGAAAGAGAAATGAATGATAATGTAATACATTGAATGAACAAAGTTAATGAACATAATGACGAAGATAATAATGATATTATCTGTATGTACGTATGATGCTTGATCACGAATGATGTAAGGTATAGTATGTTTTGAAAGAACGCTTTTAACGAAAGTAAAGTATGTTTTACTATAAAACTAGAACTCACTCAGCGTCGCTGACTTTTGTATGCATGATAGTTGGCAGGTATATGTTGATGATGAGGAGTTGCAGGCATGGATGCATAAGCTACTGGGAGCATTTTGAGGCTGGCATCCGTATTTTGACATGTCATGTATTTTGAGATGAAAACTAATCTTGTAAATGACATGTTTTAGTTATAAATGAAAGTTTTAAATTCCGCTGCAAAATTAATGTACATTTTATAATGTTTTAAGTGCGATGAACCACCAGCTGTGAGGTGCCCGGAAACGGGGCCTTACACTTAATTTGATTGATACCAACGATTCGGGGTTCGATTGGGGGTTAAATGATTCTAGGGTTCATAGGGAATTTGGGGATTCTTTTATTTATGTTTTTAAACCTTCGAAACCCACTTATCTCGCGGTCGAGGCCTTTGGTTCAGTGGTTAAGGTGTGGGGTTTAAACATGTGGTCCCGGGTTCGAACCCGGGGACCCTCATGTATTTTTTAAGGCTTTTAGCCTAAAAACTTATTTTGGAAAAATTCTTAAAAACATAAAAAATGTCTTTATAAACTCTAAATAATTTTATGGCCACCGAATAAATTTCTGAAATTATTTAATTAATTATCATCTATTTAAGTATTTATTTAAGTTTAAAAAATGTAAATAATTAGCTTAATTTTAATAGAATAATTCTTTAAAAATAAAGGTTATTCTTGGTTTAATATTATGGAATTCAAATAATATATATTTTGATAGACTTAACATATTGTTGAAACTTACCAATTAATTATTTAAAAATGATATATTTAAATTATTTTCCTATATAAAGAAAAGAGACTTTAAATATTGATGTAATTCACTAAATCCTTATTTACTTAAATAATAAAGATATATCATTGTGTGAAATGAGGTTTATTTCAAACATTGCTTTTAAATTATTGTTTAAAACGTGCTTATCTTATTTAGCTATGAAACTTTATTTTTATATTAATCTTACAAAATTTTATAAATGTTATTCTTATTCCATATTTTATACAAAATATGATCAAATCATTTCTATGTAAATATAATTTGTTGACAAAAACCCCAAATACCCAATCCTTATTGAAACCCTAATTCGCGTTTAATCATTAAACCTTATTACTAATCTAAATATGATAATATATATATATATATATATATATATATATATATATATATATTTAGGTGCCTTGTGACGATTTATCTTGAAACAACGTTTATTATCAGTCTTATTAATCTTCATTCTTATACTTATTGCCATGTGAGTTTTTCCTTGCCCCCTTTTTTATATCTTCACACTAATTTGGGGTGAAACATGATACTTACTCTCATACACTTGTAAACGTTTAAACTTGTAAGCACTTGCAATTCATTTTTTTGTCATGGTTATTTGTGTGTTGTAAGTGTTTATATGAGATACATATTTTTGTTTGCAATAATTAACTATTGCTAGCCTGACGACGTCTTAGATCTTTGGGCCTGACATGCCTATTTGGTGCTAAAGTCGATGTATTGCCGACTTCTAATGACGTATGCTTGTTCATCATGGGAACCAAATACACTTAGCCAATCTTATATACTTGTAATCAAGTCGAGGTTTGGTTGTAACGATATGTGTTCTATAACCTTACTAACTTATAACCTATGACATGAATTGCTACTTGTAACCTTATCATATTATGTATGAAAACCTTGGAAACTCACCAACTATTTATAGTTGACCTTTTATTTTTATCATGTTTCAGGTAACCCTCAAATTTAAAGTGGTCTTTTAAAGCTTTCAATAAAACTAGGACATGGACCTAGTTAAATAAATAACATGTTATGTTATGTTTTGATTTGTGGTTGAACTTATTTCATGTTTGAGACTTATGTTTGTATTTCCTTTTGAAACTTATTATTTTAATATTTACATTTAAATATAGCGTTATGTGGTTGTAAACAATCTTAACCCTCACATCTCGACGTTTCCGCTGTCAAGGTTGGGGTGTGACAGATTGGTATCAGAGCCCATAACTATAGGGATTTAGGTTATTATAAATGGTGACCTAGACTATAGCTTATGCATGAACCTCATAGAATAATATTTATATTCTTGGAAATATATATATTGTTTACATGTTACATAATGCTATACCATACTTATGTGCAACTTGATGCCTTAGCATAGGTTTGCCTTGTAATTGTTTAAACTTTGTTACTTGTCTCCCTAAACATACCTTTGATACTTTGACTATCCCCGACAAATGTAACTTCTAAATTTTATTCTCGATGACACATGGAATCGTATACTTATGCTTAAGACTTGAATCTTCAGACATATGTCTAATCTATGTAAATCTCATCAAGGTTTTGATTTCATGAACCTAAGAAATTTGTGTGACACATGGACACCTGTATTTTGGATTTCCTGGAAAAAGGCCCTCGGGCTAAGGCAAGCATATCGCATAAATCCTACGGGACTAGTTATGCTAACCTGGGGATTTCTGGGATGAGTGATAAACTATGGTCAACATACATAAATTTCTAAGGCTAATGGGTCAACTTACCTTGACGGGTCAACATTTCCAAATGGTAATGCGTTACCAAATGGAACCATTCCAAGTGCGTTACAACTCTTGACTTATCCTCTTTTAAATTATAATCCTTGTTATTCTCTTTCTTGTTTCTAACTCATTTTGCATATTCCAGCATGTCTCGTCATCATGGAAAGCGTGGAAGTTCCGATCGTTAGCTAGCCGCCATGATCGCCCGACAAATGGCTGCTGTCATCCTGACTATGGTTGCTGAACTCAATAGCACCTTAATGACTAACTCTAGCAACAATGGTCAAGGAGAAAATAGTGCTAACCAAGGGCGCAACAACCCCACCTATACTTTCAAGCACTTTAGCTCTTGCAAGCCCACTAGTTTTAGTGGCAAGGAAGGAGCCACTAGTCTTCTTGAGTGGTTCGAGAGCATGGAGAACACTTTTGTCAACTGTGAGTGTCCCGAGGCACTCAAAGTTCGTTATGCCACTAGCATGCTCCAACAAAGGGCTCTTACTTGGTGGAATAGCGAGAAGAGAAATCGAGGATCCGATGCTATTTTGGCACTTACTTTGGAAGAGTTCAAGAGCATCGCCATCGTGAAGTTCTGCCCGAGAAGCGAGTTACAAAAGTTGGAAGAGGAATTCTGGAACTTGAAGCAAAACGATGGTGATCATTTGGCCTACTCAACTAGGCATTATGAGTTGAGTATATTATTGCCCCATATGGTCGACATTGTCTCCCGCAACATCGAGAAGTTCATTAAGGGTGTACCACCCAAAATTCAAGATGCTGTGGTGGGTAGCCAACCCACAACTTTGGAAGAAGCCATCACTATCACCGCTCAACTCACCGAGAACCATATACGAGCGGGCACCATGTCTGTGAAGGGTGCAAAGAAGGTGGAAAAGACGACTACCGAGGCCGTTAAGGAGGCCAAAGCTGAACCGTCACAACAACAACAAGCGCAAGTTTACACCGGCACACAACTATGCTGTGGCTGCACCCAAACAACCCCAAAGACAACTTGTACCTGCGGCTACACCTGTGGCACAAGTGCCTGGGGCTAGGGCTTATGCTGGTCCTCAGCCTATGTGCAACACTTGTAGGTATCATCATCTGGGGAATCAACCATGTCGTATCTGCACCTTATGTGGTAAATATGGTCATTTGGTGGTGACTTGCCACCGTGCACCTAACAATGCCGTTGTGGTCACAAACCGTGTTTGCTACAACTGTGGGGAACTTGGTCATTTTCACCCACAATGCCCTTGTCTTGTGGGTAATGTTCCACAAGCTCGAGGACGTGCTTTCAACATCAACGCAAATCAAGCACAAGCAAACAACAATGTGGTACATGGTATGTTAACTTACCTTTGACTTGTGTGACCTAATTTTTTCCATGCGTTAACTGTATCGTTAAAACCTTTAAAATTGAACAGGTATGTTCCTTATTAATAAAACTTATGCCTATGTCCTATTTGATTCTGGAGCCGATAAGAGTTTTGTTTCGTTAGAGTTTGAACCCATACTTGCTAAGCCACATACGAAACTAGAAAGACCTCTTACCGTGGAAGTTGCCGATGGAGAACCGATCACCGTTGACATCATTATTCGTGATTGCATCTTAAGTCTTGACACGCATGATTTTCTTATCGATCTTATTCCTATGAAACTTGGAAGCTTCGACGTCATCATTGGTATGGATTGGTTAGCCAAACACCATGCTGAGATCATTTGTTTCGAGAAGTGCATCCGTATACCGTTACCTTCTGGAGATACTTTGAAGGTGTTCGGTGAAAAATCTTCCAAAGGACTTAAACTCATGTCTTGCACTCAAGCCCAAAAGTGCTTAATCAAGAAGTATATGGGCTTATTGGCTTACGTGGTCAACACGAAAGTCAAAGGGAAAGAACTTAAGGATGTCCCTATCGTACGAGACTTTCCTGAAGTATTTCCCGATGACCTTAGTGGTCTACCTCCCGTGCGTGAAGTTGAGTTTAAATTTGACTTGATACCGGGAGCAAACCCCGTGGCTAAGTCACCATATCGACTTGCACCATCTGAGATGCAAGAACTCTCTAGTCAACTTCAAAAGCTATCCGAGAAGGGCTTCATCCGTCCTAGTTCTTCGCCTTGGGGTGCACCTGTTCTTTTCGTGAAGAAGAAAGATGGATCGTTTCGTATGTGCATCGATTATCGTGAGCTTAACAATCTTACCATCAAGAATCGTTATCCTCTTCCTCGCATTGATGACTTGTTTGACCAACTTCAAGGAGCTGCTATTTTCTCGAAGATCGATTTATGTTCTGGCTATCATCAATTGCGAGTCCATGATGATGATATCCCAAAGACTGCATTCCGTACTCGATATGGGAACTATGAGTTCATGGTTATGCCTTTTGGTTTAACCAATGCTCCTGCTGTCTTCATGGATCTCATGAACCAAGTATGCAAGCCTTATCTAGACAAGTTTGTGATCGTCTTCATTGATGACATACTTATCTACTCCAAATCCAACACCGATCATGAACTGCATTTGAGATTGATTCTTGAGTTGTTGAAAAAAGAGCAATTGTACGTGAAGTTCTCAAAGTGTGACTTCTGGCTCAAGGAAGTTCAATTTCTAGTACACGTGGTGAATAGCCAAGGAATTCACGTTGATCATGCAAAGGTGGAAGCTGTGAAGAATTGGTGTGTTCCTACGACTCCTACCGAAGTTTGTTCTTTTCTTGGTCTTGCTGGTTACTATCGGCGACTCATTGCCAACTTTTCGAGGACCGAAAAACCACTCACTTCTTTGACACAAAAGAATAAACTATTCGAGTGGGGTTCCGAGCAAGAAGAAGCTTTTGAAGCGTTAAAGCACAACTTGTGCGATGGTCCTATCTTGACCCTACCCGATGGAAATGACGACTTCACCGTGTATTGTGATGCATCTAAACAAGGCCTTGGTTGTGTTCTCATGCAACGAGGGAAGGTCATAGCTTATGCATCGAGACAATTGAAGGTTCGTGAGATGAATTACACAACACACGATCTCGATCTTGGTGTTGTTGTCTTTGCTTTGAAGATTTGGAGGCACTACCTATATGGTACGCAATGTATAGTCTAACCGATCACAAAAGCCTTCAACACGTTTTCAATCAAAAAGATCTCAACATAAGACAACGTCGTTGGGTGGAGTTGATTAGTGATTACGATTGTCACATTCGTTATCATCTTGGTAAATCAAATGTTGTAGCCGATGCACTAAGTCGAAAGACTCACAACAAGATGATCTCATTCCAAGAAATTCGCGATCGACGTCAATGGTTTGACACTTTGGGTGAGTTCGATACTGAGATCTGACTAGATGTCAACGAGACTACCGTACTGCTACAAAACTTGAGAATAGATTATGACATCGAGTCTAGTATCTTGGAGGCTCAACAAGTGGTGCAACAAGAAGGAAGAATGAAGGATGAGGTGGAGCCTAATCTTTTAACTCGATTGGAAACGAAACCCAATGGATTGATGTACTTCGCAAATCGAATTTGGGTTCCAAATCACAATAATCTCCGTACCTTTATCATGAACGAAGCTCACCAATCTCGTTATTCTATTCATCCTGGTTCCGATAAAATGTACATGGACCTGCGTGGTCAATATTGGTGGCCTGGAATAAAGAAAGATATAGCAACTTATGTAGCTAAGTGCCTCACGTGTACGAAGGTTAAAGCCGAACATCAACGTCCAAGTGGATTACTTGAGCAACCCGAGATCCCTATGTGGAAGTGGGAACACATATCCATGGACTTCATAACTAAGCTACCCCGAACCTCTCGAGGACATGATAACATATGGGTGATCATTGACCGATTGACCAAATCGGCACATTTTATACCCATACGTGACACTTACAAGACATCAAGGTTAGCTCGTATATACATTGATGAGATTGTAAGTCATCATGGGGTACCTCTGCACATCATATCCGACCGAGATGCTCGTTTCACTTCGCATTTTTAGTCGTCTATGCAAGAACTCTTGGGTACTCAATTGGACCTAAGCACGGCTTACCATCCTCAAACTGATGGTCAAACTAAGCGAACGATCCAAACCTTGGAGGATTTGCTACGCCTGTGTGTTCTTGACTTTAGTGGTGATTGGGATACGCATCTACCGCTCGCGGAATTTTCGTATAGCAATAGTTATCACTCGAGTATCAAGATGGCACCGTTTGAAGCGCTTTATGGTCGTAAATGTCTTTCATCGATCTGCTGGACGGACATTGGTGAAAACTTCATCACTGGTCCTGAACTTATACAAGAGACGACTGATAAAGTTTCCATTATCCGCACGAACCTTGAAGTGGCGAGAAGTCGTCAAAAGAGCTATGCTGACAAGCGACGTAAACCGTTGGAATTCCAAGTTGGGGATATGGTTCTTCTAAAGGTCTCACCGTGGAAAGGTGTTGTTCGCTTTGGAAAGAAGGGCAAATTGGCTCCAAGATTTGTAGGACCTTTCAAAATCTTGAAAATGATTGGGAAAGTGGCTTATAAACTGGAGTTACCTTTGGACCTTAGTGGAGTTCACCCTGTATTTCACGTCTCAAATTTGAGAAAATGCTTGGCTGATGAAAGTCTGCATGTTCCGTTGGAAGACATTCAGATTGACGAGTCATTGCATTTTGTCGAGAAACCATTTGAGATTATGGACCGGATTATGAAGAAGACTAGAACCACAACTACCCCAATTGTCAAGGTTTGTTGGGAGAATAAGCGTGGCGCTGAATTTACTTGGGAACGCGAGGAGCACATGAAGAAGAGATACCCGTTCTTATTTGTATAAGTTTCATTTTTCTTAATTTCGGAACAGAATTCTTTTAAGTTGGGGAGACTGTAACATCTCGTATTTTTGTTAACTAAAAGTTAACTTCGTTTATTCTTATAAGGGTCATTATTGACAATTATGAAACTCATGTGTTACTCATGCTTATTCTCTTTAGTTATCATTAACTTTTAATGTAAGAAAGCTAAAAATGAAAATACCAAATAATATTAATTATGTTAATATAAATAATAGCAATAATGATACAAGTTATAATTATGATAATAATACTAATAATAATAACTATAATAATAATAATAATAATAATAATCATGATAATGATAATAATAATAAGTCATAAAATATTTAAAACTTAAAGATTAATTTAAGTCCAGGGGGTTATTTGGCCAATTTTGAAAGTTAAAATCTAAGTTTAAACATAAAATGACAACTGCTCTAAACTTGAGGGGGCCAATGTGTAAATTGAAATCCCAAATTTCTTTTCTCACTTCGCAAATCCGGTGGCTTTCCGGCCACCGTCGGCCGACCTCCGGCGAGGCCTAAATCAACCGTTTTGTTGATCCGAATCCATGCGAACCGTTCCGAACTTGTTCGTGACCTTAAATGCATGTACCCGATGTGATTAAAGCATCAGTTACAAGTCGAACCTCCGTGTAACCGACGACCTTAATCATATGATCGTTCGGGTATTAACAAGCCATAACAATCAAATTAAACTCACATACATGATCGCCTAACTGTAACTAACTTCCTACACAATCTGGTTTTATTCGAAACACAACCAAACAGCTCGAACAAGCTCCACCTTCATCGCGAGGCTGCAACTAGTCGAACACCACCCTCTGGTGTTCAAGAATCAAAATTTACAGAGGGCTTTGAGTCCAGACCATCACACGAAGCTATATGCACCTTTGATTTGAATATCATTGAAGATTACTCGACTTTCGCACTCACGGCCACGATTTGTTCTTGGTTGTTCTTGGCATCGATTCGAAATCCAAACTGGTAATTGAACTCATCACTATAATCGAAATCACATGGGTAACAATACCCCTAAACTTAATTTGATTGATACCAACGATTTGGGGTTCGATTTGGGGTTAAATGATTCTAGGGTTCATAGGGAATTTGGGGATTCTTTTATTTATGTTTTTAAACCTTCGAAACCCACTTATCTCGCGGTCGAGGCCTTTGGTTCAGTGGTTAAGGTGTGCGGTTTAAACATGAGGTCCCGGGTTCGAACCCGGGGACCCTCATGTATTTTTTAAGGCTTTTAGCCTAAAAACTTATTTTGGAAAAATTCTTAAAAACATAAAAAATGTCTTTATAAACTCTAAATAATTTTATGGCCACCGTATAAATTTCTGAAATTATTTAATTAATTATCATCTATTTAAGTATTTATTTAAGTTTAAAAAATGTAAATAATTAGCTTAATTTTAATAGAATAATTCTTTAAAAATAAAGGTTATTCTTGGTTTAATATTATGGAATTCAAATAATATATATTTTGATAGACTTAACATATTGTTGAAACTTACCAAATTAATTATTTAAAAATGATATATTTAAATTATTTTCCTATATAAAGAAAAGAGACTTTAAATATTGATGTAATTCATTAAATCCTTATTTACTTAAATAATAAACATATATCATTGTGTGAAATGAGGTTTATTTCAAACGTTGCTTTTAAATTATTGTTCTTGGTTGTTATTGGCATCGATTTGAAATCCAAACGGGTAATTGAACTCATCACTATAATCGAAATCACATGGGTAACAATACCCCTAAACTTAATTTGATTGATACCAACGATTCGGGGTTCGATTTGGGGATAAATGATTCTAGGGTTCATAGGGAATTTGGGGATTCTTTTATTTATGTTTTTAAACCTTTAAAACCCACTTATCTTGCTGTCGAGGCCTTTGGTTCAGCGGTTAAGGTGTGGGGCTTTAAACATAAGGTCCCGGGTTCGAACCCGGGGACCCTCATGTATTTTTTTAAGGCTTTTAGCCTAAAAACTTATTTTGGAAAAATTCTTAAAAATATAAAAAATGTCTTTATAAACTCTAAATAATTTTGTGGCCACCGAATAAATTTCTGAAATTATTTAATTAATTATCATCTATTTAAGTATTTGTTTAAGTTTAAAAAAAATGTAAATAATTAGCTAAATTTTAATAGAATAATTCTATAAAAATAAAGGTTATTCTTGGTTTAATATTATGGAATTCAAATAATATATATTTAGATAGACTTAACATATTGTTGAAACTTACCAAATTAATTATTTAAAAATGATATATTTAAATTATTTTCCTATATAAAGAAAAGAGACTTTAAATATTGATATAATTCACTAAATCCTTATTTACTTAAATAATAAACATATATCATTGTGTGAAATGAGGTTATTTCAAACGTTGCTTTTAAATTATTGTGTAAAACGTGCTTATCTTATTTAGCTATAAAACTTTATTTTTATACTAATCTTACAAAATTTTATAAATGTTATTCTTATTCCATATTTTATACAAAATATAATCAAATCATTTCTACGAAAATATAATTTGTTGACAAAAACCCCAAATACCCAATCCTTATTGAAACTCTAGCTCGCGTTTAATCATTAAACCTTATTACTAATCTAAATCTTATAATGTATATGTATATATATATATATTATATATATATATATATATATATATTATATATATATATAATATATATATATATATATATATATATATATTTAGGTGCCTTGTGACGATTTATCTTGGAACAACGTTATTATCAATCTTATTAATCTTCATTCTTATACTTATTGCTATGTGAGTTTTTCCTTGCCCCCTCTTTATATTCTCACACTAATTTGGGGTGAAACATGATACTTACTCTCATACACTTGTAAACGTTTAAACTTGTAAGCACTTGCAATTCATATTTTTGTCATGGTTATTTGTGTGTTGTAAGTGTTTATATGAGATACATATTTTTGTTTGCAATCATTAACTATTGCTAGCCTGGCGACGTCTTAGATCTTTGGGCCTGACAAGCCTATTTGGTGCTAAAGTCGATGTATTGCCGACTCCTGATGACGTATGTTTGTTCATCATGGGAACCAAGTACACATAGCCAATCTTATATACTTGTAATCAAATCGAGGTTTGGTTGTAACGATATGTGTTCTATAACCTTACTAACTTATAACCCATGACATGAATTGCTACTTGTAATCTTATCATATTATGTATGAAAACCTTGGAAACTCACCAACTAATTATAGTTGACCTTTTATTTATCATGTTTCAGGTAACTCTCAAGTTTAAAGTGGTCTTTTAAAGCTTGTAATAAAACTAGGACATGGACCTAGTTAAATAAATAAAATGTTATGTTATGTTTTGATTTATGGTTGAACTTATTTCATGTTTGAGACTTATGTTTGTATTTCCTTTTGAAACTTATAATTTTAATATTTACATTTATATATAGCGTTATGTGGTTGTGAACAATCTTAACCCTCACATCTCGACGTTTCCGCCATCAAGGTTGGGGTGTGACATATATATACGTGTATATATATATATGTATATATATATACGTGTGTGTATATATATACATATACATACACACACCACACACACATATATATATAAATATATACACACACACATATAGGGGAGGGATCAAATGAGAACTAGCTTTTTTTGTGAGAACTCTAGGAACCAATCTCAACCACTAGTTCTCAATGACAAAATTGTAATTAACAAAAACATATTTAAAAAATTTATAAATCAAAAAATAACATAAAAATAAAAAAATAAAACACAAAAATGTTCCCCAACTTTCCCTCTTTCATAAAAAAATATAAAAAAATTATAAAAAATAAAAAAAATTCCCGTTTTTTAACGAAATTCTTTTTACACATGTGTAATATCGGATTTACACATGTGTAAATCTAGTACTACACATGTGTATAACTAGATTTACACATATGTAAACAACGGATGTGCGATTTTTTAGAAAAGTATATCAATATGGTAGGCGTTGAAAAGATAAAAAAATACTGAATTTTATGATGAATTTTTTTTAAAAAAATGATGTCGTGAAAAAAAGTTACGAACGTTTAAAAAAAGGGGGAAATAACATGTGATTTGCATGTGATAAAAATGAGTGACTGAGATTGGTTTTTAGAGTTCTCACAAAAAAAGTGGTTCTCATTTGAACTTTCCCCTATATATAAAAACGGGAATTTTTTTTATTTTTTATAAATTTTTTTTTATTTTTTTATGAAAGAGAGAAAGTAAGGGAACATATTTTTTTATTTTTTTTTATTTTTATGTTAGTTTTTTATTTATAAATTTTTTAAATATGTTTTTTGTTAATTACAATTTTGCCATTAAGTGTAAGGCCCCGTTCCCGGGACGCTTATAGGTGGATCCTCATCGCACATAATATTGCAGCGGAAACATAAAAAAATAACTTTTCATATCGTTAAGACAAGCGTTCATTTCAAAACATCATTCGTTCGCATTACAATGCAAAAACATTAACAAAAAGAATGCCATCCAAAAGAGCTGAGTAGCCGCCTCGTGCCATCCTCAGCAACGTTTACCTGCCAACTGAAAATGTATAAAAGTTAGCGTCGCTGAGTGAATTATAATTTTATAATAAAAATACATTTCAATCGTTAAAACCGTTCTTTACTTTCTTTCAAATCATACTGCGCTTTACATTCATTCGTGATCATACATCATACGTACACATTGATAATATAATTATTATCTTCCATTACATTCGTTAACTTCGTCCATTTTATACGTTCATCCTTTCGATTCTGTTGCGACAACAGGGTCGCTCACCTCATTAACAATCACAGCTATTTGCACGCTATCCGAGTCTGTTGCAACCATAGGGTTGCTCACCCCAATTGTCAACTTCAACGATAGCACGCTATCCGAGTCTGTTGCAACCATAGGGTCGCTCACCTCATGGCAACTTCATGATAGCTCGCTGTTCGAGTCTGTTGCAACAACTGGGTTGCTCACCTCATATATGTGCTTGCAATCCTTTCCTTCATTCATTCGTCATTCAATAACGCATGCATTCTTACTTTGTGTTCCTCTTTCATTATCTTTCAATTTACGTTACATAATACTTCATTCATTCATTAACATGACACGTAAAGCCATAAGAAAGATAAACATACATCACCATAAGGAACATATCATACAATCATACATAATCATCAAACATTATCAATCACACATCATCATGCCTAATCACCCATCTTACATCACATCATGCATCACCCATCACAACATTTATGACTTCAAAAAGTCAACTTACATAGCCCCCCGGGAACCTCCCAAGTCAAAGCCTACATTACACTTTTCCCAAAAAAACAGAAAATAATCTAAGTCCTTAGACGCATGGGCACTATGCAGGCGCATGGGGAACACTTAGGCGCATGGGCAACTTTCAGGTGCATGGGCACTATGCAGGCGCATGGACGCTAGGCGCATAGGAACCTTGGACGTCCGGACACTTATCAATTCCAGCCTAATTCTAGGCGCATGGGTACTATTCAGGCATATGAACTAATCAGTCGCATGGACACATAGGCGCATGTGCCACTTGGGCACATGGGCACTATTGGGGCGCATGACCCTGTCCGACTAATATTTCTAGGCGCATGGGCCACTGTTCAGGCGCATGGGCTATACTTAAACATTTCTAAGGCAATTTCAGGCACATAAGCCTTATCTAGGCGCATGAACCCCTTGTAAAACATGTTTCTAGGACGATTTGTGACATCCGTCACCTTAAGGTCTGTCGAACAACATAATTAACCATAGAATTATTTTAATTATTCTTCCTCTTTTTCATGAACTCCTGTTTTAAGAAATCATGTTAGCTTTATTACCCTTGTGCCTGTACTTCCTCAGTGAACGTGTGCTAAGCCTAAACCATTTATAAATTTCATCACCATTATCACCAAATATATCATATTTAATTATAACCATTGTCATTAATAAAACCATTTTAAGTTATCAATTACCATAAAACACGCTTTTAACATTAATATAACGCACATTTTAAAGTTGTTTTCAACAGAAACAAACTTTGGGAACTCGGGAGCTAAGTGCAAGGACTAAAATTGACATTTTTCAAACCTAGGATGGGTATAAAAACCCCATTCCCAGCCATTTTTTCTCCATCTTCTTCACTTCTTCTTCACTTTCTTCTTCATCACCTATCTTCTTCACTTTTGCACCAAAATCGCTCCATTTGGTCTCGTTTTCTTCGTCTAGGCTTCGTCTACAACCTAGTCTACTCCATCCTTGCAGGTAGACGACCTTGGTTGTCCATTTCTTGCTCGTTTTACTGCTGCCCATTTCTAGGGTTTCGGGTGTTCGGGTCAACCCGAACACAAGAGGTCGTGTGGGTATGTGTGATGACTTTCTGCGTGTGCTTCTTGTTTGTGTGTGTTTTTTGTGTGATTCTGGAAGTCCTTGTTGTGTAAAACCCGTGCTTGGGGCAGCCGAAGGCTGCTCTGCACTTCAGCAGTCGCGAACCTAAAGTTCAGGCGACTGGGTCTGTCATGCGACTGAGCCGTGTGACTGGGTGAGTCGTGCGACTGAGTCATGCGTCTGGGTCATTCGGGCGACTGAGTCATTCGACTGGGAATGTCATGCGACTGAGCCGTGCGATCGAGTGTTGTGTGCGATTGAGTCAATGCGGATGAGTGTGTGTGCGATTGAGCCAATGCGGATGAATGTGGTGTGCGATTGAGTCCTACGACCGAATGAATGCATGCGACTCTGCGTGTATCGCACGACTGAAGGCCAATCGTACGAATGAAGGTTCAGTCGTACGAATGAAGCTGATTCGTACGAATGAAGGTTGATTCGTGCGTATGGAGGTTAAGTCGTGCGATTGGGTGTTGTGTGGTACGACTGAATGCCAGTCGTACGAATGAAGGTTCAATCGTGCCAATGAAGCTGATTTGTAAGATTGAAGGTTGATTCGTACGAATGGAGTGTTGAGTCGAGCGTCTGGTCCTGTTGTGTGACTGATGATGTTTGTGTGTGAATTCCCTTCTTGTACGTCTGATGATGATAAGGTAACATCAGTAAAAGTGTCATTGCTTGACCACAAAGATTAAAGTCAACGCTATCAACATGCACATACTATTTCAATTTAAATCAACCTAACCTTTTACAATTATCGACAACCCATTTGGGACTACAAATATTTAACAAGTACTATCTTTTATAACAATGGAATCTTTATACGGATGTCATTAGCAATGACGACTACTCATAGTACTTGGATCTACATAAGATCTGATACGTGTGTCCGCTTGTGTGTGTGCTACCCACAACCGAACCAATACAACCCGAACCGACCAAACATTATTATACGCTTTACACATATCATTGATGCTAAACTATAACTGTCAATAGGTGTTTGACTATTCTTTGCATTTAACCGTTGGGAACTTGACCCTTCATACTTACCACTTAACATATGAGTTTCGTGGCCCCTTTTTATGCTTATATAACTTTTCAATCATTTACAAACTTGGGGGAAAGTATGCTCACCCGTTTTCATGCTGTACAACATACATACAATTTACATACTTGGAATCAACATGCTACTGTTTTGTGAGTACTTATCTGATACATGCTTGAGTCTGCTTTGTGGTTCTTTCTTACAACCATCTAATTCCAGTGTGGGAACCGACGGATAGGTATTGGTAGTACTACTTGGGTTGACACCCCCACCCTCGTGTTGGTATACTAGTTAGTACCAACAGATGCCAGGAACGGGCCTTGGGTGAATATATTCCGACAAGATTCTTTGTGTACGTCGTTAGGTTTGGTTGTAAAGCTCTTGTCATGTGATTTTGCTTACTTATAACTGTATGCATGGTATTCTGCAACAACTTTATACAGCATCAATTACTTATTTACTTTTAAACCTGCGAGCTCACCAACAATTTTGTTAACCATTTTGAGCATATCTTTTCAAGTGATCATGCTAACCGAAGATCTAGGTGTGCTGCCTTAGTGGAGACCCTAGGATGCATTTTATGGCTAAACTTGGTCTTTTGAAAACAATTGTTGTATCTGTTTCAAACAACATTACACTTTGTAACTTGTTCACGGGTTGTGGGAATTGCATACAATGTTATTATTTATGTTTATCTTATATCATGTTTATGCTAATGGCTATGTTGTCGTGAATACTGACTAAACACGACACAAGTCCCCTTGTTGTCGGGTGTCGTCATGACACATTTGTCATCATTACTATTATTGCATCTCTATCATTTACCATGTGTTATGACGATCTCGTCTCGTTACGCCCCCGTGTTTCCGCTCTTAGCGGGGGTGTGACACGATTTTGAACCCATTCATCATACCTATCTGTTCTAATGTTTCTAGGACGATTTTGAACCCATTCATGATACCTATCTGTTCTAAGCTTACCAGGGCTATTCTAAACATGCATAATACATACGGGCATACATACACAAACATTGTAAAAATCATTTTAATACATTTTCAGCCCCAAAGATGTTTAAAACAAGTAGAAACCGGGGTCTAGAACTCACCTGGTGCAACTTAGGTGTATCTTCCTTCTAACCCTCTTGCAAATGAGTTCAAACACCTAAAAACCCCACCAAACACACACACCCAAACACACACAAACATATAAGCATAAACCCGAGACCAAAACCCAAAAAAACACTTAAAAACCATGAATTCATACCTAAATTCGACCTTAATCTTCTTCTTCTTCAACCGAGAGTTTCTGCTTTCTCTCTCTCTCTAACCGAATGAAAAAGGTGATGAGAAGTGGGGGTGGGCGGCCATGCCCACCTGTTCATCAACTTTATGTACTTTATCCTTCTTTTATATTTTTAACACTTCAACTTGGGTTTAATTGCATTTACTTCTTTTACTCCTCATTTCTTATCTTTCTAAAAAAAGACGGGTGTTACATTAAGAACTAGTGGTTGAGATTGGTTTCGAGAGTATTCACAAAAAAACTAGTTCTCATTTGATCCCTCCCCCATATATATATATATATATATATATATATATATATATATATATATATATATATATGTATGTATATAAGGTAGGGTTTTCTTGAGAACCACCATTTTTTTAGAACACTAAGAACCAATATGAGCCACTCATCTTTTATCACATGCCATTTCTCTTTTTTTTTAAACGTTTATAACTTTTTTCACGACATTATTTTTTCAAACTAAAAAATTCAACATAAAATTCAGTATTTTTATCTTTCCAACGCCTATCATATTGATATACTTTTTAAAAAAATTGTCCATCCGTTGTTTACATATTTGTAAATCTGGTTATACACATGTGTAATACTAGATTTACAAATATGTAAATCCGGTATTACACATGTGTAAAACGAATTTCGTAAAAAACAAGAATTTTTTATGAAATAGGGAAACTAGGAGAACAATTTTGTGTTTTTTTTATTTTTATGTTATTTTTCATTTTATAATGTTTTTATGTGTTTATTAATTAACATTTCGCCATTGAAAACTAGTGCTTGAAATTGGTTTCTAAAGTTCTCACAAAAAAATGAGTTCTCATTAGAACTCTCCCTATTTATATATATATATATTATATATATATATATATATAATATTATATATATATATATATTATATATATATATATATATATATATATATATATATATATATATATATATAATATATATATATATATATGATATATATATATATGAATATATAGAAGAGGGATCAAATGAAAACCATTCTTATATTTAAAAAAAAACATAAAAACTAGAGGTTACATATATGGAAGTAAGTGTTACAAAGTGTACAACTAAGAGTTACGTATTTGTAGGGGTAATGTATATGTAAGTATGTATTACCAGGTGTATAACCACAAGTTGCATACATGTAACTTATAAAAGTTACGTATACGTAAGTCGTTTCGTCATCATTATTGTTCCTTGGAGTTTAAACTAAAAAATATATAATGACCTCAAACAATAAGGTTGAAATTTAATCAAATATTTTTTAAATAATTAGAACGTTAAATCAATTATAAGTTAAGTGACTTGGTAGTGGTGGTTTTCATGGTTTTCAATTATAAGTATAATTATATATATACGTAGGTACGTATGTATGGATGTCTGTATGTATGTATGTACCTATGTATGGATGTACGTACGTACGTATGTATGTATGTATGTATGTATGTATGTATGTATGTATGTATGTATGTATGTATGTATGTATGTATGTATGTATGTATGTATGTATGTAAGGCCCCGTTCCAAGGACGCTTATAGCTGGGTTCTCATCGCACATAAAACATATAATTACATTTGTATTTAATAAATCGCAGTGGAAAACTAAAACAAACTTTCATTTCCATGTAAATGCTTTTGCAAACTAATACAACATTCATTACCAAAAATAGTTTGTTCGCATTACAATGCAAAAACATTAATCAAAAGAATGCCATCCCAAAAGAGCTGAGTAGTCGCCCGTGCCATCCTCAGCAATCTATCTGCCAACTGGAAACACATCAAAGTCAGCGTTGCTGAGTGAGTTCTTGTTTTATAAATAAAACATACTTTACTTTCAGATAAAACCGTTCGTACTTTTACATTATCACACATCATACGTACACATAGATAATATCATTATTATCTTCTTCATTCGTTCATTCGTTCTTTCATTACCTTACTTGCGCATCGGACATCATCTAAACCCATACCATGTGCTACACCCGGTTAGTCGTAGCTACGGGCCGAAGTCAACGAATGACAGCTAAACGTATGCCACGGTACTAGGAGTAACCATCAGTCTTAGCTACTGGGCCGAAGTCAACGAATGACAGCTAAACGTATGCCACCGTACTAGGGGTGAGCGGTAGAGGTTCTACATTTACGGTCAATCACCAAGAAGGACCCCGTATCCGATGTGTGCAAGACGATTCATTCGTTCATTAATACATGCATTCATTCATCATGTTCCTCTTTCTTTATCTTTCACTTTACGTTACATAATACTTCGTTCATTCATCATAACAAGTAAAGCCACAGGAAAGATATTATACATCACATTAAGGAACATAAACATGCATCAACATCACCTACATGGCAACATCATACATACATAACGTACAGCATCATCACCCTCATCATGCCCAACATGCTTCTAAGACCTCGATCGTCATCTTAAAAACTCTATGGGAACCTTTACATCAACACTTACATCTGCACCTTCCCCCGAAAGTCAGAAGTCAATCTACACCTTCCTCGGGTTCAACAGCCCTATTCGGGCGTATGGACACCCTTCAGTCGCATTGCCTCCATGCGACTGAACATCATGCGATTGAACTAATACGGATGAACACCTATGCGAATGAACATCCAGTCGTGCGAATGGACCCTCAGTCGCATGACCCCCATGCGACTGGCCCTCCAGTCGTGCGAATGAACCCCAATCGTGCGAATGGACCCCAATCGCACCCTAATCGGCCGTATGGCCTCCATTCGGCCTCCAGTCGGTCGCCTAGCCCTAACTGATGCAGAATGCAGTTCAACCGACTGCACGAGCGAGGTTTTCGGCCTCCAAACTCATCTAAACCCATTTTAAGCCTAAATCGACCATCCTAAACCTTAGGGATGCATACCATAACATCATTCAAGCACAACCAAGCAAGAAATCAAGTCACAATCGCGTCATACATATACATACACATACACAAAGGGTCAACTTACACACATACGAAAAACTCGATTTCAGATGTTTTCCAGCCCCAAATCGTTTGAAAACAAGTAAAAGAGGGGTCCTAGAACTCACCTAAACGAGCACAACAACAAGAGCTTCGATTCGGCTTGCTTCACGACGATTTTGGTGACCCGAATCGACCCGAACCAACACTTTTTCCTCTTTTTCCCTTCTTTCTCTCTATTCTCCTCTTTGTGAGCTGAAATGTGAGTGTGGGGAGAGTGGGCTGCCCTCTCCCTACATATGTCACCACATTTCCCAACTTTTCTTCGTTGGCGGGTTTGGTCCCTCGACTTTTGGACTTTATTTTCTTTTCTTTCGCCACCGGCTTCAAAATAATAAATATTCGGGTGTTACAAGTCCACCCCCCTTAAATAGGTTTCGTCCCCGAAACCTGTCATTCGTCGAACAAACGTGGATAATGCTGTCTTATTTCTTCTTCAGTCTCCCACGTGACTCGGATCCCTTCCTGTGCTTCCACTGTACACGCACAAGAGGAACCACTTTATTCCTTAGCCTCTTTTCCTTACGATCGATGATTGCCACTGGTTGCTCCACATAGTTGAGCCGTTCGTCTACTTCAATATCTTCCAATGGGACAATCATATCTTCATCTGCTAAGCACTTCTTAAATGAGATACATGGAATGTCGGGTGAATTCCACTTAACTCATCCGGCAACTCCAATCTATAGGCCACCTCTCCTACTCGAGCAATGATTCGGAAAGGGCCTATATATCTTGGGCTCAACTTGCCCCGCTTTGTGAATCTGATAATACCCTTCCAAGGTGAGACCTTCAGCATAACCCGGTCACCCACCTGGAACTCAATTGGCCTACGTCGCTTATCGGCATACGACTTCTGTCTATCCTTGGCTGCCTTCATGAAGGCTTTAATCTTTTCAAGCTTCTCTGTCGTAGCCTCGATTACCTCGACGCTCCCCAATTCCTTTTGACCAATATCACCCCAACAAACGGTGTGTTCTGCATCTCCTACCGTATAGCATCTCATATGATGGCATACCAATACTGGCATGATAGCTGTTGTTGTATGAGAATTCAGCTAACGGCAGGTGGTCATCCAACTTCCACCAAAATCGATCACACATGCCCAGAGCATGTCTTCCAGTGTCTGAATGGTCCTTTCTGACTGACCATCAGTCTGGGGATGATAAGCCGTGCTAATATGTAACCTCGTCCCCATAGCGTCGTGGAATTTCTTCCAAAATTTAGATGTAAACCGAGTGTCACGATCAGACACAATAGACACCGGCACACCATGACGAGCTACATTTCCTTGATGAACAGATCAGCCAACCTCTCAGATGAATACGTCTCGCGGATCGGTAGAAAATGAGCGCTCTTCGTCAGACGATCAACTATCACCCATATGGCATCATACCCTTTCGGGGTACGTGGCAGCTTCGTAATGAAGTCCATGGTGATGTGCTCCCATTTCCATTCTGGTATATCCAAAGGTTGTATCTTCCATACGGCTTTTGATGCTCTGCCTTCACCTGTAAGCAAGTAAGGCACTTACTCACATACTCCACGACGTCACGCTTCATACCCGGCCACAATAATCTTTCTTCATGTCATGGTACATTTTCGTGGCACCAGGATGAATGGAGTATCGAGTCTTGTGGGCTTCATCCATTATCTTCACCCGTAGATCCCAAAACGAGGAATCCATACATGACCGAATCGAGTTCTAACACCGAGTGTGTTTCACCCAATTCCCCAACAGACCTCTCATCTTTCCGAGTTAAGATGATCTTCCTTCAATGCCTCATCTTGAAATTCCTTAACTTGCTTCATCACATCAGAGGTCATGATTAGTGATAAGCTTTCACCCGAATCGGCTCGGGCCTCTCTTTTCGGCTAAGGGCATCCACCACCACATTAGCTTTGCCTGGATGGTATGGATCTCGCATATAATCCTTATACAAGTACTGAAGATCAACAACTGATGTACAAAGTCTGAAGACAAAGACTGAAGACATCAGCCGATGATATCTACTGAAGTCATCAGCTGATGAAACGCTGAAGGTCAAAGTCTGAAGATCAAGTACTGAAGCCTCAGTAGTTTGTCACAACTGCTGAAGAGTACTTCTTCAGTAGTTGTGATATCAGTAGTTTTATTTTCCTTGTTCAGTAGTTTTGTAAAACGACTGAAGAGCTTGTTCTTCAGTCGTTGTAGTTTCAGTAGTTTTATATTTGTACTTAACTTGCTGATATGTTCTCAGTAATGTGAACATTTCAGTAGTTTGTTAAGAATTAGTTATTTCTGTATTGGATCTGCCAGTTGTCACTTTCGTGTGATAACAGCAGTGACTGTTGCACTCTATATAAGGAGTGACAACCCATTGTAATCTGTGAGCGATATGAGCAATTGAATGGAATGATTGATTGATTCAATTAGAAATATTCTACATCTATAAACATTCTAGAAATCAGAAATTCATATTCTCTCCCTATAATCGTATGCGATCTCAACGCTTACAAGTATCGATTGCTTGCTACAATTTGTCTAATTCGTGTTTGTATTCCGCTGCTTTATATTCTGATACATCAAACTTGTGATCACTGATCCTGTCAAATGGTATCAGAGCAGGTTGATCATTGATCGATCTAATAATTGATCATTGAAACTGCTATTCAAGATCCAAGTTTGATTGAATTAGCTTTTGTTTTTGCAAGAAACGGTTATAGAGATTGAATTTTTCTGTATTTCTGCTCATTCATCCTGAGATCTTATTCTTGGTTCTCATTGAGTTTGTTGTGGTTTGTCTAAAACTTTTTAAAACTTGAACTAAACTGTTTTTGAACTGAAAATGACCACTCCCTCCAATGATCCTCACAATACTGGTTCCTCAACCAAGCCTCCTATGCTGGTTAGGAATGAGTATAACATATGGCAAAACGTATGCTCCATCACCTGTCTGTTAATAGCGCAGGGGTTGGACATCAGTGGTACATGGTCCACACAAGCCTATGGTGAATAACCC
Organism: Flaveria trinervia; assembly: GCA_025506515.1. Classification (NCBI taxonomy): domain Eukaryota; kingdom Viridiplantae; phylum Streptophyta; class Magnoliopsida; order Asterales; family Asteraceae; genus Flaveria; species Flaveria trinervia. The sequence goes on from CM046453.1 coordinate 8,290,966, forward strand.
GGAAACAATCAAATGGTTCCGAAGAGGAGGGAGCAATACTCAGATGAGGATAAAAAGTTGCTTGAGATTGATGCAAAAGCCCATGGAATTCTGGCCATGGCTTTGCCCAATGAAATCTATTCTGGGCTAATGCATCATGAAACTGCCCATGACCTCTGGATTGCTTTGAAAGAACAATTTGGAGGAACAGATGAGGTCTGGCAAATAATAGAGAAATTCTTGCCCAACAATATGAGACATTCTCTCATAGAAAGGGTGAGACACTGACTCAACAATATGAGCGGTTTTCTTGTTTGATCTCTGAACTAAAAATGGTCAAACTTGAATACACCAATATTCAGATGAATAACAGATTTCTCAGATCACTGCCTGAGAGATGGGACACATATACTATTGTCCTACGCTCCAGTGCAAGTTTGGACAAACTATCTTCACCCAACTCCATGGGAAATTGCTCACTTTTGAGAGAGAGATAGAACAGAAGAGAAAGCTGTCTTCATCTGGAAAGCTCACTGAAGACTTTATTCAAGGCAACACTGCCTTGGTGGGTCATGAGTCAGAATATGCTGCATCTGAATGCCAGTATGATGAGCATATTAATTTCTCTTCGAGCACTTCTAATTCTGCATTTGTAAGTGTTGATGGTCAGTTTACTGGAGGTAATAATGACAATTTATGTTTCATTATGGATGATCTCAAGGGGATTGCTGATGATGACTTAGAAGAGATGGATTTTGAGCCAAATGGCCTTGATAAATATCAGATCTCAGAAGTTCTACAAAAGAACTGGAAGAAAATTCCCAGGACTCTCTGGCAAAACCAAAGTTGGTTTTGACAAGAGCAAGTTGAGGTGTCACAATGCCAACGGCTTGGACACTTTGCAAGAGAGTGTAGATCAACTGGTTCAAACTCTACTGCACCCTTGTGACTTTTCCTGGCAACAGTCAACAAAACAGAGGGCAACATCCTGTCACATCTAGTCATCATCCTCAACAACAATCTCCGGCATATTTTGTTTCAGGGTCAAATGCCTTATCAGTACCCTTGTTATTACATGCCACAGTCAAGTCAAGTTCAAGTCCTATGACACCACAACCTCATGCATTACCAGAACCTCAGCCTTCCCTATCTCATCAACAACCTTCATCTCAACAACACAGCGTCTTCACCCCAGGAGTTGTTGACTGGAGCAGTTTACCAGATGACTTGTCTGGTCATGATCAACTGTTCTCAGGTGCTGGTCAACATGGTGGTGACAGTCCCTTTGGGAATCTAGCTCTTATGGCTTTGGAGTCTGCTGATACTTCATCTTCCAATGCCTCTACACCTCAGGTATCACAGGTATCTCTGAGGCAAAAGCCAAATTATGTTCTGAACAATGCATAGCAGCATTTGCTTCCATTAGAGAAGCAAATGTAGCTTAATTAATAAGAACATTGAGCTAGAACAAGTAATTTCCAAAAACAAAGCTGAGTTTGAGTTTGTGCTCAAAGATAAAAATGATGAGGTTTATAAACTGAATTGCAAAATAATTGATGATAAGGCTAGAGAAGATGTACTTCTAGAGAAGTACAAAGATCTCAAAGAACCCTTGCAGTTACCCAGGTCGAGTGTGATAGATGGGTACAATCATGCAAAGGTTTGAAATGCTTCTTAGTAAGCAATCTGCTTCAAATGTGAAGTTTGGAATTGGTTACAATCACACTGCTCCACCTACAGATTTTACCCCAAGAGCAGAGGTAGAATCTGATGGTGAGAGTGATAACCAATCCATCAAGTCATGTGATCTACCTTCTGATACAGCACAATCAGAAGTAGCAGTCAGTATCAAGTCCTCTTTGAACCTATCAGCTGATGTTGATGGTCCAAATGCTGACATTCACATGATCAATAAGTTGATCAACTCAGGAGTCAATCCTGAAGGTCCTGAAAAGACTGGAGAGCAGGATTCAACTCCTGAAGTTCAAACTTCAACTGCTGTCAGTACTGAAGAGAAGAAAACTGGCAGTAGTAGAAAGAGTTTGAAGACTACTAAAGATGCTGTCAAGAAAGCAACCAATGCTTCCAAAGCATTGAAGAACAAGTCTTCTGTTGCTTCACCATCTTTAGTTGATGATCAACCTAAGATGAAGAAGAAACCATGTGAAGTATGTGGTTTGTTCAATCATCTTACAGATGATTGTTGGTACAAAAGAGGTTCCAAACTCAAACAAAAGGAAGAAATTAATGAGAAAATGGTAAAAATGAAAACTGAGTTTGAGACCACATTTGTATCAGCAACATCAAATCCTGTAACCCTTAAGTCCTTAAAGCAATCCAAAAAGGAAGGAGTTAAACAGGTGACAGCTGAGGGTGCTCAAAAGAAGAAGGTGCAACATAGGACCTTATCTAACTCCACTAGCAATGTGTCTGATGAGCTGAAAGCTTTATCACAAAATCAGACACAGCTGGTGATGATGGTACAACATCTGTTGGGTAGAGTTAACCAACTAGATTCTCCTATGTTGAAACCACAGAAAAGGAGGTCTAAGCCAAAGGACTCCTCTTCTGCACCATCTTCTCCTCTCAGCTGTTGTTACAAATAAACATGCTAGTTTACCATCTATTGATGAGACCAGGCCCAAAACCAAAAGGTTTGGGTCTCTAAAACTAACTGATTGTTATTATTGCAGGGTTCTTCAACATGCCAAAATAGCATCTGGTATGTAGACAGTGGGGGATCCTGCACATGACTGGGAACATCTCTCTTCTTCATGACTACTCTCAAGGAAAGAAGGGATTTGTCTCTTTTGGCAATGATGCTAGGGGTTACATCATCGGTAAGGGCTTTGTCTCCAATGGAGAAATCAAATTTGATGATGTTAATCATGTGGAAAATCTCAAGTACAACCTCTTGAGTGTCAGTCAAATGTGTGATAAAGGCCATGTTGCCCTTTTCACAAGTCAAAACTGTAGGATTCTGTCATCCAAAGTTTTGCCTTGATTGACAAGGGTTGGATGATCACACTCTCCTGAAAGCCAACAGGACAGGAAGAGTGTATGCCTTAGATCTCTCTAAGAAGATAGATCTCAAAGGTAATCCTTGCCTATTTTCCAAAGCCTCTTTTCAAGAATCTAAACTATGGCACAGGAGGCTTGGTCATGTTAATCTCAAAAACATGAATCAGCTTAGCCACAATAGTTTAGTCAGAGCTTACCAATAAAGGAGTTCCACTGTGATGAAACTTGCATGCTTGTTTAAAAGGAAAACAGCACAAGGTCTCATTTCCTCTATTGAAGTGTCCAAGTCCACTGCTGCTTGCAATTACTGCATATGGATCTATTTGGTCCTGTGAGAGTAATGAGCATGGCAAAGAAGAAATACTGTCTGGTAATTGTGGATGATTACTCCAGATTTGTATGGACTTTCTTTCTACATTCAAAGGATGAGGCTGCTCAGAAGATTATCCACTTTGTGCTGTACATTGAGAAGCAGTATTCCCTTCCAGTCAAGTGTATTAGGAGTGATAATGGAACTGAGTTCAGAAATCATACACTTGATGACTTCTATCTCTCAAAGGGAATCAAAAGGCAGTTCAGCATTCCAAGGACTCCGGAACAAAATGGAGTAGTGGAGAGAAAGAACAGGACCCTCATTGAAGCTGCAAGGTCCATGCTGGCTGACTCAGGTTTGCCATTGACTTTTGGGCCGAAGCTGTCAACACAGCTTGTTATGTGCAAAATAGAGTTTTAGTAAATCAGAGGTTGATGAAGACTCCATATGAAGTTCTCCATCATTTGGCTCCACTGATTTCATTTTTCAAAGCATTTGGGTGTCCCTGTTTTATTCTCAACACAAAGGATCAACTCCACAAATTTGATCCTAAGGTGGATGCAGGATACTTTGTTGGTTATTCATCTACTTGCAAAGCATACAGAGTCTTCAACTGCAGAACAAAGATGGTTGAAGAAACTCTACATGTTAAGTTTAATGAATCTCCAAAGGACAAGATTCCACAAAGTCCTGTGGAGTTATTTGATCTGGACATACTGCAATATGTTCCTTATCAAACTCCTGCTGTTGCTCCTGTCAACAGTTCACCACCTGGTGGTACTGCTGATGATGATGATGATTGCAGTACTCACCTCTTCAGGTTTAGTGATCAGCTGCCTGATTCAACTAGACCTGATGTTCCTGTAGCGCAGTAGCACCATCCACAACAAATGCTGATGAGATTTCTTCGAATTCAACTTCCTTTGAATTACCATCCACTGATTGGTTTCAAGGAAATGATTCACCATCACCATCTGTTGCTGCTGAACCGGCTACAAACACTTGCACAGATCTCATTGTGTATCAAGATCTGAAGAACCCCATGTCTCAAATCATTGGTGATATCACTGCTGGAGTATCAACAAGAAGTCAATTGTCAAATTTCTGCTTCTATGCTCTCTTCATCAGTCAGCAAGAGCCAAAGAATTATCACATGCTTTAAAGGACAATGGATGGGTTGATGCCATGCAGCTTGAGCTTCTTCAGTTCAAGAAACAGCAAGTGTGGGAACTGGTTCCTCTACCTCCAGGTAAGTGTGCAATAGGCACTAAATGGGTGTTTAGGAACAAAACTGATGAAAATGGGCTTATTGTTAAGAACAAGGCCAGACTGGTTGTTCAGGGGTTTGCACAAGAAGAAGGTATTGATTATGATGAAACCTTTGCCCCTGTAGCCAGACTGGAAGCAATTCGATTGTTTTTAGCTTATGCTGCTTATCAAAAACTTAAAGTCTTTCAAATGGATGTCAAAAGTGCATTTTTGTATGGAAAAGTTAAAGAAGAGGTTTATGTATGTCAACCTCCAGGCTTTGAGGACAACAAACATCCTAATTGGGTGTATAAGCTTGATAAAGCTCTTTATGGGTTTAAACAAGCTCCCAGAGCCTGGTATGAGACATTATCAAACTTTCTTCTGGAAAACAATTTCACTAGAGGCTCCATAGACAAGACTTTATTTATTAAGAAAGCTGGGCAGCATAATCTACTTGTTCAAATTTATGTAGATGATATATTTTGCATCCTCTGATCCAAAGTTGTGTGATGCCTTTACAAAGTTGATGCAACAGAAGTTTGAAATGAGTGCCATGGGAGAATTACAGTTCTTTCTGGGGTTGCAAATCAAACAAAAGGCTGATGGATTTTTATTCATCAATCCAAATATACAAAAGATCTTTTGCAAAAGTTTGATTTACAACACTGTAAGCCCTGTTCTACTCCCATGAGCAGCACCACACAACTGGACTCAGATCAGAAAGGTAAAGTGGTTGATGAAACACTTTACAGATGTATGATTGGGTCCTTGATGTATTTAACAGCTTCTAGACCAGATATTATGTTTGCTACATGTGTTTGTGCTAGATTTCAGGCTGCACCTAAAGAGTCTCATCTGATTGCAGTCAAGAGGATCTTTAGATATCTGCAAGGCACTCCATCTCTAGGTTTATGGTACTCTACCAGACATTCTGGTAAATTAGTTGCTTTTTTGACAGTGACTATGCAGGGTGTAAGTTGACCAGGAAATCAACTTCTGGTGGATGTCAATTCCTAGGCAACTGCTGAATTTCTTGGCAGAGCAAGAAACAGACCTCAGTTGCTACATCCACTGCGGAAGCAGAGTACATTGCTGCTGCAAGCTGTACATCTCAGGTACTCTGGCTTCAAAACCAACTTTTGGATTATGGCATTACAGAGACTAAGACTCCATTGTTAATGGATAGTGCTTCAGCTCTTTGCATTGTCAAAAATCCAGTCCAGCACTCTAGGACCAAACATATAGAGATCAGACACCATTTTATAAGAGACTGTTTTGAAAAAGGTCTGATGATCCTAAGTTTGTGCCCAGTGCTGATGAGCTTGCAGACATTTTACTAAGCCTTTGGATAGTTCAACTTTCCAAAACCTGGTGTTAAGGCTTGGTATGCTGCAGCTAGAATAGGTGACAAACTGATGATCTCAGTAATTCATATTGATGATCATGAGTGCCTGTCACATATAAGTACTGATGAGCTCTTTAACCTCAGTACTTTTTATAACTACTGAAGGCTAAAAGTTCTCACAAGTACTGAAGTACTTCATCTGCTCTAAACTACTGAAGTAGTTACAACTACTGAAATCAGTAAAAACAGATAAGTACTGATGTCCTATGAAACAACTGAAATCAGCCATAAAGACTGATGAATGTGTTGAGGATAGTTTGAAACAGCTGAAAAGCTAAGAATTGACGAAAACAGCTGAAGAGAACTTTCCCTTCAGTCGTTTGTACCACTGCTGTTTCATTTTAAAAACTGAAGCAAACCCACGTCTTCAGCAGTTTTATAACTACTGATGACCAATACCAAGTCTTCAGTTGTTTACAACAGCTGATGACAAAACCACTGTCTTCAGTAGTTTCATAACTACTGATGACAAACACCATGTCCTCATTGTTTCAATCACCTGAAGTCAAAACCACGGTCTTCAGTAGTTTTCTAAACTACTGATGCCTAACACCGCGACTTCAGCTGTTTCAACGTCTGAAAGGATAATACCATGTCAACGGTCGTTTAAAACTACTGATGACTAACACCACATCCTTCAGTCGTTCCCTCACCAGTACCCTATAAATACCCTTAAACTGAGCTCTCCATGCTTTATCTTCTTCAAACTAACGTTCCTCTCCAAAAACTTCCATGGCGTCTATGCAAATTAAACCGCGACACAAAGTGTTGCCTACCTCACAAAATCGCCGATCTGGACTAAGTTCGATACTGCTATCGATCTTATGGTTCAGTCCCCATACAACAAGGCATTCCTTCTGAACCCCGTTTTACATGCCGAATCCTTGAACCAATTTTGGATGAACATTACTGTACAACTGAGGAGAGCACACACAATCCCTCCGGTCAGTCGTCAACAACAAAGAAGTAGTGATTACTCCTGCAACAATCCGTAAAATTCTTCAACTGAGTGATGCTACCTCTCCTGCTGGATATCCGAAGGGCACCATAGATCTCTCATTTGCTCGGCATGGATATCAAGGTAATCTCAGTGCCACCACCATCATGAAGAAACACTTTAATGACGCTGAGCGCCTGATCTTTCACATGGTCAATGTATGTTTGGCCCCTAAGACATCGTCTGGGATCAAATGTCCACCAAATGGCAGCAGGTAATGTATTCTATCCTTGAGCAACAACCACTGAATTTTCAGAATTAATATTTTCAGAGCTCAAAGATATGGCTCAAAAACTAACTGCCAACCGTTGGATACTCTATCCACGGTTCATCATGGCCATTATAATAGACCAGCTTAATGCTGAGGGACTTGTTGGCTTGGGAGTCCCTGCTACGGCTGTTTTGCCAGAAGTATACTCCCGGCACAACTCCGACGGACACTCAAACTGGCTGCCAAGCTGCGAAAACCCACGCAGCTGGAACCCACAGCCACCACCTCCCATCCAATGTCCCCACCAAACTCACCAAAAGAAACCAAAAAGGCTACTCAGGGAATTGAGTCCCCTGAGGATGCTCCTGCACAACAAAGCAGGATATATCCACTAGTCCAAACCCCCTAGTGGATACCATGACTCCTCCAGCCACAGCCGCTCAGGCTTCCTCTCAACAGGAGCCTGCAGCAACCCAAGGGGCACCTACTTATCTGGGATCTTCCTCACTTGAGGAGATTGCCATTGAAGAGCACCATCCACCACCAGGTGCACACTGCTTCTACCCTGTACCCCAAACAACCGCCCCTCACAGCCCAACTTTAATAGTGCTCAAGTGCTGACTCAATTGCACTCCTCACCCCTCCCCAGAAACCACTATTACTGGGAATACCTCTACAATTGAGGGGGAGGAACACAGTGCATCTGAGAACCCACAGCACAGGGGTTTCCAATTCTATCTCCTGGTGTAGAGAAGGAGCTTAGAATATCTAGTAAGGCTGCCACCTCCTCTGACTCAGCACATGACCAGAGTGAGGCTGGTAACATTGCTAAGACCTCCTAGAGGCAACAGCTGATGATGGACATTGTCCTGAGGCTGGAAGTCCCCAGTACAAGCACAAGGGGCACATGCACCAACTGGTCTACACCCAGTGCATGTAAATCCTGCTCTAAGCAGGAGGTCAGGTGATTCAGTATCAACTGATGATGACCTGAGCTTCTTCTTCGATGTAGTTGCTCAAAACACCATTCTAGAGGATGAGGTTAGCAGACTCAAAGAGCTGCTGGCCAAGATGTCTCAGGATGCAAGTCCATCTGCCACCATCATACACCCACAGATGGCACCTTCCCTTGAAGGTTTCCCAAACACAGAGCCACCCCAAAATCAACCACCCGCCTCTGCTTCAGGCCCTACTTCTCAGGAACAGAACCCTCCTGAGCAAATAGGTGCTATCCTCCGAAATTCCCTCCCTCTCATCACCCCCATAATCACTGATATAGTGATCAAAGCCTTGATGAGAGGCTTTCCTCAACATTACAGCCCTGGTTGATGCTGCTGTCCACAAGACTCTTTCTGCGGTACCAACCCCTTCCTCCAATGCAACCAAAAAGGGGGAGGGTACTGCAGTGAAAGATAGAAAGAGGAAGAGATCTGAGGAAGAGGAGGAACAAGAAAAGCAACCTCTGCTCACGTACAAGCGAAAGAGAAGTGCTGATGATCATACTGCTGAAGAAAAATCCTTGGAGGAGCTGGTCAAAGAAGCTGACACCACACACAGCCGCTCCATGGATAAAATAATTGAAAAACTATTCAGGCAGGGGTTTGACACAGCCACACTGGACAGTGAGATCAGAAGGTTAGAGGTACAAGAGATACAAACCCGATGGGCAGGGTACGATGCTCTTGAGAAAGAGAGGTTGGAAATAATGATCGTTATTGCAAAATACTTGGGAAGATCATTAATGGAGATCCGCGCATGGTCCAGGGACAGCATTCTGGCTATAGCCACCAGAATCTGTCTGTCTGAGCAATTCAACAAAGGGATCATTGTGGAAGCCCTTGATGAGGCTGGGGCTGGCAAAAGGTTAGAGATGGCTAAACTTACAAAAGCAAAATTAACTACAAGGATGCTAGATCAACCTCCCTTCACCCACTCAAAAGATCCTATCCCTCAAATCTCCCAACAACCTCTAAGCCAAAATCCAAACATCCTCTCTTTCAAAACCAATCCCCACCAACCCAACCATCATCCAGTGATGTACCCCGTAGAAGGAGAAGGGTGCTGAGGATGGAAGAAGAAGCAGAAGAAGAGGATGAAGATGATAGTCTGCCACTCTCTGCTGTTCTAAAGCTACCAAAACCCCAGAGTCAATCCATGATCACACCTGACTCTCAAAGGGAAATGGTCAGAGTCAAGATAGAAGAAGAAGAACAGCAGAAACAGCACGATGAGCAACTGTTGAAGATGGTTGACAAGGAATTTCCTCAGTCATCATCTATTCAAGCCATGAAAGGGCATGCTCAAGGCTGTACACTCTCAGACACACCTTTCAGTATCAGAAGGAGAGAGTGAGAGTATGGCCAGACCCCAGGGTGAGTTCTAGAATCCATAAAAGAACTATCCCACACAGATACAACGGCCAAGTACGAAAAACAATAGAATCTACCATCATGTTGGCCGTTGTAGTCTCACCTTGGAAATCATTGATGAATTCAAGAAAGCTCACCAAGCAAAGAAGACACCTCAAGCCTTACTAGAAAACAAGATGATTAAGAAGGGGTTGTTATACAAAAAGCTTGAAGACATCCAAAAGAATGAGCTCCAGTTACTCCTTGAAGGCAACCATCCTGATGAATTTGTATACAGGGAGGTAACTACGGTGGAGTTGAAAAATGGCAGGACCATGAAGTACTTATCAGAGTACTATGGTCCAGAGTTCTTCTTCGAAGGAGGAGTGCTGAAGAACTCTCTCAAGAGGAACAAATTGTTCTCCTTGAGGCCTATGTTCGTGAGTCGTACAGACTCATTATGGGGAAGTGAATCTCATGAATGGGATAACAACTCTGTGTCCAGTTCCCAAAACAGAGTTCCCATTCATACTCTGCCAAACAAATATTTGAGGTTCTTCCCAGGCCGGAGCGTACATGGGTCATCTTCTCTACTGATCAAGAAGGAAAAAGACCAACATTTTTGCCATCAATAAGTGGGAGTATAAATAAGTTAGAGGTTTTGGCTGCATGGTTCAGGGGGAGTTTGTTGGACCAAAAGAACCAATGAGCCAAGATCAGAAAACCTCTAAGTCCCACCCGGTATCAAACAACTGCTGAAAGCCTCATCAGTAGTTTGACAAGTGCTGAAGACTTCAACAGCTGAAGATCAAGTGCTGAAGACCTTAACTGCTGAAGAACCAAAGTGCTGAAGTACAACAGCTGAAGAACACAAGTGCTGAAGCTGAAAGACCAAAGTACTGAAGTACAACAGCTGAAGAGTTCACAAGTACTGAAGATCAACAACTGATGTACAAGTCTGAAGACAAAGACTGAAGACATCAGCTGATGATATCTACTGAAGTCATCAGCTGATGAAACGCCTGAAGGTCAAAGTCTGAAGATCAAGTACTGAAGCCTCAGTAGTTTGTCACAACTGCTGAAGAGTACTCTTCAGTAGTTGTGATCTCTGAGGCTTCATTACTTATCTTCAGACTTTGACCTTCAGGCGTGTAATCAGCTTGATGAACTTCAGTAGATATCATCGGCTGATGTCTTCAGTCTTGTCTTCAGACTTTGTACATCATTGGTGATCTTCAGTACTTTGTGAACTTCAATGTTGTACTCAGTACTTTGGTCTTTCAGCTTCAGCATTGTGTTCTTCAGATGTTGTATTCAGCACTGTGGTTATTCAGCAGTTAAGGTATTCAGCACTTGATCTTCAGCTGTTGAAAGTATTCACACTTGTCAAACTACTGATGAGGCTTTCAGCAGTTGTTGTGATCCGTGTGGGACTTAGAGGTTTTGATCTTGGCTCATTGGTTTTTGTCCAACGATCCGCAAAATAATCCTTATAAGTTCCAAACATATCCTCTGCCTCATGTCAAGGTCCTTTTGCTCGAAGAAATACTTCAAGCTTTATGATCGGTGAATATGGTGCACTTCGTCCAGTAGAGATAGTGCCTCCAACTCTTTAGTGCAAAGACCACGATGCTAGCAAGTCATGAGTAGGATATTGACCTCATGAACCTTTAACTGTCGAGTGCATAGGCTATAACCTTCCCTCTCTGCATTCAACACACACACAAACCTGGAGTAGGAAGCATCAGAATAAACCACCAAACTTCGCTTCCATAGGGTAATGACAGAACAGGAGCTTGAGTCAGCTGCCTTCAGCTCTCGAAGCCTTCTTGAGCTTGACCCCATACAAATTTCACATCCTTCGGGTCAACTTAGTTAGTGGAGAAGCAATCTTAGAGAACTCTTGGATGAATCTTCTATAGTAGCCGCCCAAGCCCAAGAAACTACGGATCGGGATGGCGTCTTTGGTGACTTCCATTGCATAACCGCCTCCACTTCGCCGGGTCAACCATAATCCCATCAGGATTTACCACATGAACCAAAAAACGAACTTCGCGCAACCAGAACGCGCACTGGAGAATTTAGATACAATTTTCCCTTCTCAACGTCTCATAGAACCTCTCGAATGTGCACCGACATGCTCAATCAGCTCTTTGAATAAATCAGGATATCATCAATAAACACAATCACTGATTTAACCAACATAGGCCGACACACGTCATCAGATCCATAAAAGCAGCTGGCGCGTTGGTCAAACCAAAGGACATGACAAGAAACTCGTAATGGCCATAGCGCGTACGGGAAGCTGTTTAGGGTATCTTGCTCCTTCACCTTCAACTGATGATAACCAGATCGAAGATCTATCCTCGAGAAAAACTAGCACCCTGAAGCTGGTCGAAACAATCATCTATCCTCGGTAAGGGGTAGCGGTTCTTCACTGTCAACTTGTTCAGTTCGTGGTAGTCAATGCACATCCTCATACTACCATCCTTCTTCTTACAAATAGGACCGGAGACCCCAAGGAGAGATACTCGGTCTAATGAACCCCTTATCAAGCAGCTCTCGCAGCTGCTCCATCAAATCTTTCATCTCGGTTGGAGCCAACCGATATGGTGCCTTGGCCAAGGTTGGGCACCCGGTATCAGATCAATCTGAAATTCAATTTCTCTGTCAGGTGGCACTCCTGATAAGTCTTCGGAACACGTCTGGAAAGTCACACACAACTGGTACATCAGCTAGTGTGGTGTTGGTGTATCCACATCCTTTACATAAGCCAAGTAGGCGCTACATCCACGCCTCATACACTTTCCCGCCACCCCCATTGAGATCACCTTCGGAATCGTAGTAACCCGATCACCATAAACCGTTACCAAACTTCCGTCAGGCGCTGTCAACCGAACCATCTTCTTGCGACACACAATGTTCGCCTCGAAATCCGCCAACCAATCCATCCCAAGAACCAAATCGAAACCACCCAAGGTTATCACAAACGGTCTAACAGGAAACTTGTGACCCTCAAGTTCCACATCACACTTCTCTATCATCTCAGAAATCTTGGTAGACTTACCTATGGTAGTTTCTACATCAAAGGGCGCATCAACACGTCTACTACTAACAGGCAGCTTAGCACAAAAAGCAGCAGAAATAAAACTCTTACTAGCACCCGAATCAAATAACACAGAAGCTAAAGTCTGGTTCACTAGAAACGTACCGGACACAACGTCAGGGTCCGTCCTAGCCTCCTCCTGTGTCATGGTGAACGCCTTGGCGCTCGCCCTCGGTCCATCACTTCCCGTCTTCTTCACCCCTGAACCCTTAGTCCTCGACTTCTTACAATCTCTACTCATATGACCAGTTTCCCCACAGTTAAAACATTTGCTCGACATGCAATCCTTCGCCATATGCCCTGTCTTCCCACACTTGAAGCACAGTTTGACCCAAACCTACATTCCCCGCTGTGCTCCCTTCCACACGTGCCACACCTTTTCGACCCCGCACTTGATGTGACCACCCGGCGTTCATCCACCCGTGCCTTTTTGTTACCCATCGGGGCATCACCCCGACCAAACCGTTTCCCGTTCCAGTTCCGATCACCACCACCCTTCTTACTTGCTTCAGTCACCACCACCTCTCGCTCATCATACAGCCTCCCTGCCAAATCAACCGCCGACCTAAACGTGCTTGGCCGGGCGGCGATCATATGCCGGCGAACATCCACCGGTAAACCCTGAATATACCTCTTGATTTTCCGAGACAGAGGCGTCACCTGATCAGGCACAAGCCGTGCCATTTCATTAAACTTGGTGGTATACTGCTGGTGTGTCATGGTTCCAGCCTCCAACTGTAAAAACTCCCTTTCCAACTTGTCCATTTCCCGATGAGGACAAAATTCCTCAATCACCAACCTTCTCAGCTCAGGCCATTTCATTTTCCCAATGGCTCTACTACCCTCAGCTTGGACAATGTTGTCCCACCAGCACAGTGCTGAATCCACAAAAGAGTGGGTAGCAAACTTCACCTTTTGGTCCTCTCGACACTCGCTGATATGGAGAACAGCTTCCATTCCCTCACCCACCGGTGAGCAGCTGCAGCGGTGCCGTTTCCATCAAAAGTAGGGGGCTTGCATCTCATAAAAGCCCCATAATTACATCCTCGTGCCGTTTCATGCACAGGCTCTTCCTCCTCCTCATCATCATCAGATAGAACCGTTTCCGGCTCTGGTTGTTCCCGTTCCCCAGAGGATCTGTTTCTTTCTTTTCTTTCCCCTTCTCGTACAGCCTTAATAACTTCAGTCACCACAGACGGTAAGATTGTCTGCATGACCTGATGGACTTCTTCTACAACAGCCTCTTTTACTGAGGCTCTCAGATTGGCGCTTTCGTCGCCACCCTCCGAATGAGGGATCTCTGGTTCCTCATGAACCACCCTCTCAACTCTGGGTCTCCCTCTCTTAGGTCGCGGTTCAGCACCGTGACCCCCACCCCTAGAAGCTTTCGAAGATCTACCTCCGGCCATCACACGCACATTGAAAGATTCAAACACCAACACGGTCATTCAAGGAAATAACTCAGTTTATGTCAAGTATAGTAAGTCCCTAATTACAGTGACCAGTTGTGATTAGCCACTTACTTTACTCTTCATACCCCAAGTATTACCTGTACTGACTACATCAGTATTTAAACCTACATATAACACATAACACATACCATGCGCACATAAAACCGGTTAACTTTACAAAAAAAAAATACCTGATGGCACGCAGCTACTCAGTTTGGCATCCCATTCCCTTTCCGTCCCATTCTCAGTTTAAGATTAGGTTTATTCTGAAAATTTACCCATTTCACTTAAACTTTGGCTCTGATACCAACTTGTAAGGCCCCATTCCCGGGACGCTTACAGCTGGGTTCTCATCGCACATAAAACATATAATTACATTTGTATTTAATAAATCGCAGCGGAAAACTAAAACAAACTTTCATTTCCATGTAAATGCTTTTGCAAACTAATACAACATTCATTACCAAAAATAGTTTGTTCGCATTACAATGCAAAAACATTAATCAAAAGAATGCCATCCCAAAAGAGCTGAGTAGTCGCCCGTGCCATCCTCAGCAATCATTACCTGCCAACTGGAAACACATCAAAGTCAGCGTTGCTCAATGAGTTCTAGTTTTATAAATAAAACATACTTTACTTTCAGATAAAACCGTTCGTACTTTTACATTATCACACATCATACGTACACATAGATAATATCATTATTATCTTCTTCATTCGTTCATTCGTTCTTTCATTACCTTACTTGCGCATCGGACATCATCTAAACCAATACCATGTGCTACACCCCGGTTAGTCGTAGCTACCGGGCCGAAGTCAACGAATGACAGCTAAACGTATGCCACGGTACTAGGAGTAACCATCAGTCTTAGCTACTGGGCCGAAGTCAACGAATGACAGCTAAACGTATGCCACCGTACTAGGGGTGAGCGGTAGAGGTTCTACATTTACGGTCAATCACCAAGAAGGACCCCGTATCCGATGTGTGCAAGACGATTCATTCGTTCATTAATACATGCATTCATTCATCATGTTCCTCTTTCTTTATCTTTCACTTTACGTTACATAATACTTCGTTCATTCATCATAACAAGTAAAGCCACAGGAAAGATATTATACATCACATTAAGGAACATAAACATGCATCAACATCACATCCTACATGGCAACATCATACATACATAACGTACAGCATCATCACCCTCATCATGCCCAACATGCTTCTAAG